>CM035143.1:44264390-44754390 GCA_020205605.1 Panax ginseng
ATGGTGAATGACCTTTCATATTCATTCTTTATTAAATTGTGGAAATGATCTTTCTACATGGATTACCGTATGGTGGATGAAAATCCATTTGCAGTTTCGTATATTCTATTATACTCGTATGACATATCATTTCTTTTGTAATCGTCATGAAATATCATTTTATTTGGTATTTTGTTTACGAGTTACTATTCACCCGGTTACTATTCACTATAGTATTATTCACTCGGGTATTCGGGGCACTTTTCGTGTCAGAGTACTATTCATGAGTTACTATTCACGGGTTACTATTCACCCAAATTACTATTCACCCGAATATTATTCACTCAGGTATTTGGGGTACTTTTCATATCGGGGTACTATTCATGAGGTACTATTCCCGAAGTACTATTCACAGGGTATTATTCACGAGGTACTATTTACCCAAAAAATATATTTCTTTTCTGTCCAAATTATTTTTGGTACATGAATATTATTCTTGAATTTTACTCTACAAAGCAGTATCATGTTGACAATTTGGACATTATTGATTTCTGGATAAATTAAATTATAAATCTTTAAAATTTATCCTTAAACTTGTTTTATTGAATTATTATGTCATTGTCATCATCCTCATACTTATATTGTGATGAAAGTCATCTTTGGCTTACGTGCAAAGATGGACTGTTGATTATTGGTTTTACAGTTGTATATCTTTGGCTTACGTGCAAAGATGGACTGTTTATTATTGGTTTTACAGTTGCATATCTTTGGCTTACGTGCAAAGATGGATCGTTGATTATTGGTTTTACAGTGTATATATTTTGGCTTACGTGCAAAGATGAACTATTGATTGATGAGTATCTTTGGCTTATGTGCATAGATAAACCGCTTATTGGTATGATTATGACCGTGGATCATTCAAAGATAATCATGACCCATAATGTTATAGATGATGTGGTAAAAGTCCTCATTGGCACGTAGTGCATCGATGATGGAAAGTTATTGGTATGATTATAACCCGTGGATTACGGTATAATCATGACCATTGATGATTACATGAATATCATTGGTAGTAGTGTGGATGATGATTCGATGATGTGGATTATTTATTAAGCTGAGTCTCAGCGATAAAATATTGATTATACACTTTTAATTCGTAGAAGATAGTAGATATCATGCTCTACTTGACTCTTCTAAAATACAGTTGTATATCTTTGGTCGTAGTGCAAAGATGAATTTATTAGTATGATTATGAGCAGGAATTGTGATTTGGTATAACCATAATTTTTGATGTTTCAGATGAAGATAGGTGATGAAAATTATCTTCGTCCTGGGTGCGAAGAGGAATTTAGAATCACAATTATGATTACGAGTTATTCATATGATTGTGGACAGGAATTGTTGATTGATGTTACAGGGATAAAACATTATTGGTGGACTTTTTAAAAGGAGGAGATAATAAGCCTGATGGTCTATTTGACTCTTCTAATGGATTGTTCGTCTCACGCAACTATGGTTAAAAAGTTTTATCATCTACCATATGTTCTAAATCTCTGATTTATTACTGATGAAGGCTATTGATTATGTAAATTATCTTTAGTCATGATATTCTTTACTGGGCTAGTTGTGCTCACCCTTTTTGCTTCATAATTCCTTTCAGGTAATAAGAGTGTTGTCGGTCGAAAGCGGGGATAACAGGGAATAGAATCGGTGGTCTATAGTTGTTGAGGTTCTCCTAAATAGTATGGAAATAATTTTGTTGAGAACTTTATATAAGTGTGTCGATATTGTATACGCTATTTGATATTTAATTTTGGTGAACCGAATAGGTGAGGTGAACCCAACTTTGAAGGGTGTTTTGTCATTATCATACAAGATGTCTAATGACATACAACCTCATGTTATCATAAGATGGGGTTGTGCACATCCACTTGCTGAGTATATCTACGAGCACTACCTATATGATCTTGAAGTTTATTTGAAATATAATTTTCACTTGGAGACAACGGAGATAATTATATGTCAAGAGAAGACTCACCATTAGAAAGAAGATGATAGTAATCTTCTTGTTTTTCTTTAGGGACTTTTGGGTCAACCAAGGATAATTTTGTGGACATATGATATCTATCATAACCTAGACGCATGGCCTCCCATGTACGAAGGTTTCCTTGAGTATTTTCCAAAGATTTTAATTTCTAAAACAATTATTGATTGTACCTTTATGTAAGGTACCATTGTAAGGTCTTGTGGTCAAGGCACCACGACAATATTATATATATTTGTATTAAAACTCACGGCTTTATCACGCTGTCGCACTGCATTTATAGTTCAACAGTTGTATAAATGAAGTTTATATTTGATTTTTATAGTGCGATATCTGGCGACTCAGAATGGGTCGTGTGGACCTATTTTGGGGACGTCACACGAGTTGTTGGAGATTACGACCATACCATTCAATATCATCGTAGAAGAGCGAACGTGATAGCTGACGCGTTGAGTAGAAGATCATATGTGTTTACAAGTGTGAATATACAAACCTACGTGAAGATAACAAATATATGATTAGAACTGACTTTAATCGATAAAGTTAAAGCTGCTTAAGATACAGACTCAGAGCTAATGAATGTAAAGAAGAAGGTTCAAGGGGGCGTTATTCTAGAAGCAAGAATTGACGAAGAGAGGAAATCTCAACCCTCGATTTAATTGTTCTATGTGAAATCCTCGATCGAGTAGGAACTGTGGCCTATAGACTCGTTTTAACGCCATGTACGTCGCGTGTTCATAACATTTTTTTACGTATCGATGTTACGTAAATATGTGGACGACCCGAGCCACATTATTGAATTAGAACCGGACGAGATAACGGAAGATTTAACGTATGAGGATATACCTATTAAAATCTTGGATAAGAAGAAACATATTCTACGCTCAAAGGTTATACCTCAAGAGTTAGAATCTGACGAGGTATCCCCACCTCTTCGACATATCAGGTACGTACGTAAATTTCGAGGGCAAAATTTCATAAGGAGGGGAGATTGTAAGACCCCGAATTTTATGAATAAAGATTAATTTTCTCAAAATAATTTTTTAAGTATTATGGTATGGATTTGATATAATGTTATAGTTGTGGGTATTATTTATAAATTTTGCAAAGTATGCAAGTTGTCATAAAATATTCGATTGGTCGGGGAATATTCATTTTAACAGGGAATATTCGTACGACGGCGCAATCATTGGTGGACCCTACAACGGAATTATTGTCGGAATAAAAAAATGACAAAAATATCTTTTTATGAAAATAACGGCGGAAGTTTTACCGTTTAACTGTTGAATCACGCTATGATAAAGTACAAAGAATACGCTGTGGCATAGTTGCAGCACACTACAGTATTGATTATTGATGCTTACATGAGAAGTTACTCAGTTTTATTCAATTATTACTACAATAATTGCTGCATAGTATCTCACGTAATTTAATTCAATTATTGTCGATATTTTATATATTATTAAATCAATAATTGAGACGATACAGTTATTCATATTATTATTTACAATATTGACGATGTCTAGAAAGTTCTGTCGAGGAGAGGTTTGGTCACCTAATTGCGCGCCAATAGGGAGAAATCCTTATTGGAAAGCCCCTTCTTTCTTGGGAACGATCTGGTTGTTAAATATTGCGAATAATAATAATGATGAATAAATGTTGTTAAAAATATTGAGGAATTTTTTTATGAAGTATTTGATGTAAATTTTGCTTATTTTATGGACCCCCATTTACCCATTTTTCAAATAATCCAGAGAAAGTTATTCAAGATAAAAGGTGGGGCCACATGTGGGGCCCACGTGTGGGAAGAATTGGATGAAATGAAAATGGGTTGGGGGGAGGAAACGTATATAAAGGGTAATTAGTATTATATATATATATATATATATATATGTTTATATATAACATGTGTTTATATATATATTTATATTATTAAAATTTGCTTTATATGACATTATTGAAAATCAGGCGTCTGAATTCAGCCCGTGAGTTATTTAACTGTTGATCCGTGAACATTTTTCTAAATAGTATCCTTCCGTTCTCCTATAAATAGGATGCTTATTTAGAATTGAAAATCACACCAGAATCAGAGAACTCTTCTTCTATAATATTGAGCGTATTTCTTTCAAGTTTTAGAAAGCTTTGAGTGTAGAAAACAGTTCTGGTTTTCTTCAAGAATATCCCCGCTATACCAGTTGGAATACTCTTCTTTTTAAGAAAATGAGAATATAGCTGGGACTAGTCGGGGAATGGATTGACGGTCCAGATGGTTGCATTAGTAGTTCTCACTATTCTGTGAAATAGTGTGATAATAATTGTAATAATATTGAATTTGAGTTTGTATATTGTCTAGAAGACAATATTCGTGTTGAAACTCCCAGCTTATATTTTGTCGTACTTTACACGATAGTTATATAATTAAGTTGTATTTGAATCTTGTACCATGTATTTGGCGACTCAGAATGGGTGATGTATACCTATTTTGGGGGCGTCACATTGAACGTCACGATGCTTTAAGACGTTTTTGAAAGGTTGTTGCACTATTTAATTTATAAAACGCGAACAACATAAAATAAGAAATATTGTAATGTAAATCAATATATGACGTCTTTTTGTGAGTAATTGGTATGTTATTATTAATTAAATATGCAGGACATTTGAAGAACATTTTTAAAGTATAATTTAAAGAACGCATCAGGCAAGTATTTTTAAACTTTTTTTGCAAGTTTTTAACTTCCACAAATTAATTAATTGTTCTAGTTTTTCAACTTCACCAATTAATGTATTAAAGTTTTATTTACTTAATATATATATATATATATATATATATATATATATATATATATAATGTAAACTCTAAACTTATACATTTCTTTTGATAAATTGTATAAGTTATTCAGTTATGCTTTTGCATATTTTTAAAGATTTAAAATTTGATATTACTAAACTGTTTTAAAATATGCCAATGCCTTTTGTTTCGGCTAGACACATGTTAAGTATTATTTGAATTTGATAAATTCTTTAATGCTATCCAAACCAAATTAAATTAATGCGGATTCTGACTGAAGTTTGAGTTGAACAAGCATACTATTAGTGGCAGTTTTGGTTAGATTTTCGGCTGGCCCTTTTGGGTGTAAAAGCAAACGCATATAGTCGTTTAAAAAGCTAAAGTTTGTACACAACATAAGTACAATAATAGTCGATCCCTCTAGGCGTTTTGAAAAAGATGCTTATTTGATGAATTTTTTGAACCTTTTATAGAAATAAAAAAAATGTTCAAATTCATACGATCAAGCATTGTATGTCATTTTAAAAATGTTAAATAAAAGGAATTTCTTATTATTATTTATATTTATCCAAAATGCTTTCACAACAACTGTTGTTTAGTTGTTGAAATGATAACATGATTCTTGATTTTGTTGTTTATTCAACTGTTTATACTTGCTAAGTTTTGTAACTCATTCTTGCTTTGAATTTAATGTTTTTATCAAAGTCCGAATGTATCAAAGATTTCGATCAGGACAAAGTAAAAGGAACGATGAATGATTAGAAGATAATGTGAGCTATTTGTAATAGTTAGAAATAATGTAATAATTAATATATACACTATCTCGTGTTAAAGATTTAAAGGTCTAAAAACCTGGGATTTAGAGTTATATATATTGAAATAATTCGTAATTACATTTTTGTCGTTATCATTATGTTTAATGTGTAGTAATGTGGAGCACCATATGCAGGGTTTAAATATACTCAGATTTTCGGGCGTCACAGTATTGATAGTAGAATCACATAATAATAATTAAATTACGTGTATGACATTGCAAACAAAATTGTTGTAGAATTATTGTGTTGAGTTGAATTCAATTTATCATCGTATAAAACTAATGTAGTGGACAACTAAATGTGGCATATATATGAGTTAGATTGAGTGAGTTGGCTCAATCTTATAGTTATATAATTATGTTACTGTTGTGTGCATTTGATTTATAATAAAAATAAATCGTGGTGCACCCATCGAAAATGGTTTGTGGATATTTGATTAATAAATAAATTCAATACTGTGTGATGTGATAAAAATATATAACTGCAAGTGCACAGTGTCAAATTGAAGAACTAACAAGTACAGGTCGAACCCACAGAGACTAGATTAATTTTAATATATCCTTAATATCTATTTTAGGTAATTAGAAATAAAGATTGAGAATTGATTAACTAGAATATGAAAACTAATAATGAGGAAGCAATCTAGAATCTAATCCATTAAATAATAAACATAACATATAATTCAATCTCTTCTATTTTTATAACGCAACTATGATTTTGATCTCCTTTCCCTTTAATTTAGTAATTTATAATTAACGTAAAAGCATAGACTATGAAAATTTAAAGATTAATTATAACCCATCAAAACTTCTTCGAGTAAGCATGGATTATGAAAAATTCTTATCTTAATAATAATCTATCAAAACCTTTAATTAATTTAAAATCACATAAGAACTATAAAACCAAGGTATTTCAATAACGAAACATGAATGCAAAATCAATTAAACATAAAAGCATAAATAATAGAAGAGGTGAAAAATATTATCATGAATAATTATTTAATTTCATCTTCATTCTAGATATAAAAAATTAACTAGACATGAAAATAAATAAACTAACTAAAAAACAAGAATAAAATAAATAAGAAAACTCCTTTTAATTAACGATCATCCAACAAACGTATAATGAAGAAGTAATTTAATCTACTCCTACTCCTAACGTAACCTAATATAATCGCCTCTTCTTCTTCTCTCTAAAACAAGAGACCTATTTATAGGAAAAATAACTGTGTGTCTTAATTTAGATACATTGAACTTAGTCTCTTTTGTTCCCTTTCTATGTAGGTTTCAATTTTCTAGTGGCAATCAACTTCTCAAAAAGATCTTCTAGATATATTTTTCTTGTTGGATTTGACTTGTACTCCAAGATTGTAGGATTCTTATTAGATATTTCCTTACATGAATAAAAGCATTAAATATCATTTGATCACCAAGATTTTGACTTTATTGTAACAAAATATTAAATCCTATAAAACAAAATAAAACATATTAATTTAATAAACTAATATAATTAAAAGGACAAAATTAGGGGTAATAAAATGTATGAATTATTTGTCTATCAAATACCCCCATACCTAGCGTTTGCTCATCCTCAAGTAAAATTAAAGAAAAATAAAAATAAATAATAAACTATCCCATTTTTCGTAGGAAATACGATTGCACTTAGCTTTTGGAACAAACCTTTAAACCCCAAGGTTATCCCAAGTGGACAAGTTGTGTCTCGCGAGGGTTTATAGTGAATATACCCACAAAATTCAAAATTTAAAATAAAATATTTTTGAGTTTAAAAAGTTATGAAATTGAAAGAAAACTTCTAAATATCCATGAGCATTATACATAAGCAATATTAAATTCAAAATCACACTTTCAACTTATCAAAAATATTCAGTCTTCATTCTAGACACCATCCTTCATTAAATTAATTTCATGTGATGCATGCATGTGTATGTGATGTAACTCTTAGAATGGATTTTTACCATGAAAATCAAGCAAACTCATTTTTCTTTTTCTTCTTTTCTTTTCCATTTTTTCTCTTTTTGATTTTTTTTTATTTTTGAATTTGTTTTCCTTGACTTGTGCAATGTCTTTTTTTTCTTAGGCTTTTCAGAATTACCCATATATCGAGCGTTTGACCAATGTTTCCCAAACTAGTTGTCTTTAGGGCACTAAGTGTAGAGACACCCTTAAGGGCTTACTAACTCGAGTAACAAAGGCCACAAAATTAGACAAAATTAGACTAGTCAAGGTGCTTTTATCCATCACATATTTCAGCGTAAATATCGATGCTTCCTAAGGCTTCGATATCGAGTTATTTCATTCAATTGACATTGAAGCAATTATTTATTTATTTTTCAATTTTTTTTCAATTTCTTTCTTGAAATTGCTCGAATCATAGTTTATATCCACAACTAAGAGTTGGTGCAGATGTGTAGTGCAAAAATGCTTTTGAAATCAATTTTATTCCAGATGGTCTTTCAAACGATGATTTCGTACCTTGTCAAAGATTCAAGAGTTATAAGTCTTTCAATCTTACTCATGAGTTTTTAACTCCACATACACTTATTAGAATAAATTGAATCCATAAAAAGTCGAACAAAAAAATTCATTTTTTTCTTTTTTACTACATTTTCCTTTAAAAATATCTTATACAATAATACAAATAAACTCCCCCATACCTAAATCATGAATTGTCCTCAACGTATATAAATGAAAAATAGAGAACAAAGAACAAAGAATTGAAAGAATTGTACCTTGTATGCGAGACATTTGTTTTGGAAGAAATTATGGTGAGAATGTTAACAAATGTACATACCTATAAATTTCGTATATCCTAAAATGTATGTGACTAAAAATGAATGATACAAATGAGTAAGTGAGTGTGGTCTGGTCATGATTTTCAGGAGGTCTAGGAAATTGAAAATAGTCAGAATTTTCATCAGAATTATACTTAAAATTTATCTCAAGAAAACTTTCGCCAACATGTTCAACGGATGGAATAATTGGTTCAAATACATGTTCTAGTTTAGGTGACTTATGTGTAGTAGCTCTTTACATCTCATTGACTTTATCTAAGTATTCGATTCATCCCAATTTTGGTCAAGGTGATTTAAGAAAAATCATTTGGATCTTTTTAATAAAGAGTTTATTTTTTTTTTATTTCATGGGTCATGAACAACTCATGGATCATGTTTTACTTTAATGGGTTGGTCCAAAAAATCACTAGGTGGTTTTTAAGAATAAGTCTTTTTAAGGTTTAGAGCTTTAGGCTTATAGACTTTTTCAACAGACTCATCAAATGCAAATATGATCAATTTTAGGCATAAACTCATAATTTTTAGACTCCTCAAATTCTCTTAACTTAAAATGTGTAGAATTGAATACAAAATTTTTCATTTTTCTCATCATTTCCACAACCATCAAGATTTTCAAAATTAACCTCAGAGTTACTAGAAAATTCACCCACCTCTTATTCATTTATTATGGTGGCTAATCGACTCATTTGAAATTCTTGACGAGATATAGTTTGATTTGTGTTTTACATGAAAGCTTTAATAGTTTTCTCCAAGGCAATAAGTCTTTCTTCTTCTTCATTTGATAATTCTTGTGGATATTGAGGTTCTAGATCCGAATATGGATATGAACTTAGATAAGGATTTTCATAAGTTAGAAAAAATTAACTTACTTGGTGTGCATTAAAATTTTCATAGGGTTCTTGATTCCAAGAAAAATTATTATTCCAACTATAATAATAATTCATCTTTCCATAAATCACAAAACAAATATGCAACTAACAACAAAAGTCACAAAAAAAAAAAAAAATAAGAATCCTAATTCTACAGTTAACCTAAATAAAATCTAGACAGCTCCTAACTGTTCCAAGTTACACCTTAATGTCCACAAAATTCAAAATTAATCACACCACTGGCCAGGTAAGTGTAAGGAAGGTGAGAGTCTCACCGTGGGTACAATGACTAATTGAATAACCACACGTTCTATAGGCATTTACCTTTTAAACCAATTTTATAGACACCAATAATTTGATTAATTTAAAATTTAGTCTCCTCTTGGAGTCCCTTATCCTAATTGAGCTTGAAATTCCTAGGGATAACGTCTGCTTGATTTTATTAAGGCAAGAATATGAATGGGTGATTTGTGGGCTAAGGAAGGGTGATGAAATCCCCACCTTATCTTGTTACAGGTTGTGCCCTTAATTTTAGATTATGTAAGACCCCAACTTTTTATGAATAAGATTTAATTTTCTTTATATATTATTCTAAATAGTAAGGTGTTGATTTAAGAAATTTTATAGTTGTGGGTGATATGAGCAAATTATACAAAGTAAATTGTGAGAGCCCTCAGATCCGGTCCCAAATCACCATGGATCTGGGACAATCATTCTACAACTATTGCGGAAGATATAAACATAAATTGTTTATACATACATTTACACACTAACCCCAATGTCGAGTACCCTTCACATAATACCTGAACCAATATTCTATCTAACATACAATGTTATTATTATACTATACTATTATAATTTAGCTGCACATATAATCCCAAGTTGAACTTGGCTTTATCATTTCCTGTATCCGAACGTATTCGTCTTAATCTGCAATATTAATCATGATATAGCAAGGGTGAGCAACAAGTTTGCCCAACAAGTTTAATTTCAATAAATTAATGAAATATCATGATGGGAAGAATTTGAATAATAGCTGGCTAAAATTCAATAATATAATTGTGAACTAGCATGAACAAACTATCACTACAAAAAAATGGGCCTTTAGCGACGATTTTTCGGGCAACGACTTTATAAGTCGTTGCTAAAAGTATATGTTTAGCAACAAAATTTGTCCTTCTTGCAGATTGTGTCAGGCTTTCACTTTATGCAACAAAATTCATAAGTCGTTACATAATTTCGTTGCTAATACATTGGCGGGAAAATTTTTTGTTAGAAATTCGTTGCAAACTTTTCGGTCACTTGATCTCCGTCATCGTAAGGCAACGAAAAGCTTTTTGTTGCTAAAATGGGGCTTTATAAACAATTTTTCAGTAACGCCTTTATAAGTCGTTGCTAAAAGTGTATGTTTAGCAACGAAAATTGTCCATCGTTGCAAATTGTGTCAGGCTTTCACTTTTTGTAACGAAATTCATAAGTAGTTGCAAAATTTGAAAACAAAATTAGCTTAGAAATTAGTTTGCAAAATTTCTAACCACTTGATTTCTCCTCATCGTAAGGCAACGAAAGTTTTTTGTTGCTATATTTCGTTGCCTAATATGGACCACAGTCATTGGCAACAATTTTTATTTTCGTTGCATATTTTATACAACTTTTTGCAATGACTATTAAAATGATGCCTTAAATTAAGATGATGATGATGATGATAATAATAATAATAATAATAATAATAATAATAATAATAATAATAATAATAATAATAATAATAATAATAATAATAATAATAATAATAATAATAATAATAATAAAAATAATAAATATGATAATAATAAATGTCAAAATAATAATAATAGTACTAATAATAATAATAATAATAATAATAATAATAATAATAATAATAATAATAATAATAATAATAATAATAATAATAATAATAATAATAATAATAATAATAATAATAATAATAATAATAATAATAATAATAATAATAATAATAATAATAATAATAATAATAATAATAATAATAATAATAATAATAATAATAATAATAATAATAATAATAATAATAATAATAATAATAATAATAATAATAATAACAAAACAAAGTATAATCCATTTGACCCTACCATAATTACAAGTGAAAAGAAGTTCAAATTCAAACCCAATCATCCTAAATTCATCGTAGTTCAAAGACTATGAAGATCGAAACTTAAATATATCCCCGAGGGGAATATGAGCCAAAGGTAGTTTGTGAAATGCGATTCAATAAGAAGCACAAATTTTCGTTTAAGATGTGAGGTTATTTAATTGATATAAGAAATGCTTGAATTGTTTGCTCCATCCTGCTCTCTCTTTTCGTAAGGTTATGAAGTGCAATTCTTCTATGGTCTAATATAAACAAGTTAAGGGTGTAATTCAAAAGCCATTGCTCGCACAGTCTCATGTTTCAATGTTCTGCCAAAAGCCATTGCTCGCACCATTGTAATTTTAACCTCGATAAAAGCCATTGCTCAAGACTGTTGTGTAATTTCAAAAGCTATTGCTTTCACTTGGTTGTGTAATTTCAATGAGCAAACACTTTTGTGTAATTTTAACCTCGATAAACTACGATTGTTGTAACGCGTAAAGTTCAACAAAAGCCATTGCTCGCGACCGTCTCATGTTTCAAATGTTACGCCAAAAGTGCATTGTGTGTAGAAGAAGATCTTTAGGCGAAATTTACAAATCTTTAATATCCAATGAACTGGTATAGAATCGAACCATTATTTAACGTAAACTATCTTGAATCAATCAATTTGTTATCATGTATGTTCAAGAATTAGCTGGCATGTTTATGAAATTTTTACAGTTGGGATTTTTTTTTTTGCTATATTTAGTCTTTAAATGTTCTAGATTATCATAGGCTTTCATTGACCGAAGCGGTTATGCACACTAAAACACATGTGGTAAAATCATTCTTATCAAAAACCTTGAGATGTCCGATAGCACAGATGAACAAAACACCAAATATAGGTCACATTTTACCTGTCACAAGTACTTTTTATTAGAAGCTTTAAATCAGAGATAACATGATATGCTTCAAATACAAACTATAAGGTGTACCTTTCAAAATAACAAAGTATATGAATAAGTGAACAAGTCTTCGCGATAGTTCATTGTAAACAAGACAAGACCTCATCATTTGAATTGTAGAAAGTGGCGATGGAGAGTCTGCTTCCATTTTTGTCTGCCATGACACGGTGCAAACCACTTTTATACCTTCCGTTAGATAACACTTCCACTTGATCGCCTGTGTTTATGAAGATGATATTGTCCTTGGAAGGTGGAATCTGCACCCATTGTCCATCTTTGAAGAACTCGAGACCCGAGACTTGCTCATCTTGGAGCAAGAGAAAGATCCCACCAGCATCTGTGTGTTCACGAAGTCCTCTGACAAGTTCAGGATGAGGACATTGAGGGTATCCAATTGTTTCAAAGAAATCCACATAATTTTAAGTACAAATATACTATTTGCCTTCATAGTCTTATTTTTGCAATGCATGAATAATATTGTAGATAGTATACTTGCCTACACTTCTAAAGATCCCATATAGCAACTGTAAGTAAATTTTTCCATCAGTTATGCATTGATCATTCAGTACAGGTGAAAAGCATGCACCGACATGCACTCAAAAGGGAAAAAGTAAAAAACAACTCTGATTCAAATGCAAAGTGAGATCAAAGTATGGTGGAAACACAATCGTATATTTCGTGTGCATGACCATCCACAAAATAATTGTTAATCACTAGATGATCACTGCCAAATCATCCGCATCAATTGACTATTACCCTTTTTGTATTATATAATTTAATCAAAAACTAAAATAAACTGATGGAAAAAAGCGAGCTCTGCTTGTAGAGTAAATCAGAGCTAGTTAACCGTCATGAAAACGTAAAGCAGCTGCCACAACACAAAAGCAGTGAACCATTTCACTTGTTTGGAACCATATTTTTCCAACAGATGTGATAATTCCACCTTTAACATGCATTAATGTTTGGATACAATTGTAGCAAGTAGCACCATATTACATGGAGAACTTATTTAGGAGTAACCACTGTTAAAATACTTCCATGCAAACAGATTTCCTTTATGCTCATCGGTAAAGATGAATGGTGTTTGCGATTTGCAATACGTTGATCATTCAGTATGAAAGTTTCGCATGTTGAAACGGAAAAAGCGGATAGTAATCCTATCGCTGAGAATGAAGCAAAAACTAAAAGGCAAAAATCTAACCTTTCATGGCGAAATTTCATACGAGATAAGGCATTAACAAAATTGATAGTCTTTCAAAAAAGAAAAGGTTGCATACAACCACTAGTATTTAGAAAGATTAGTAAACAAAACTAACCTAATTAAGGAAATGAAAACTACAATCAAAAGGATTTCATTAAATCTTACGACCGAATAATAGGATACCTTGATATGCGGGATTTGATGATTCGATCTATCTATCAAATGTAAGAAGGATCCACTTTATTGAGCTTGTGAGATAAAGAGGGTGTCTTTGTTACTCTTCTACGGCTTCTATTATTCCTTCAATACCCATTCCACGTACCCTCTCAATTTCGATCCACAAGCTCCCATATTCGCCTTTTTTTAATGGGCAAAACAGATCAAGTTTTCTTCTTTGAGTTATGTTCTAGCTCTACAAATCGAGAGATAATCAAGCGAAGATCGTAACTTTCTAACTTTACAGAGAAACATTAAATGATAACCGGATGCAATACATACCACAATATCAAGCCGACCAATTGCTTTATTTCATGAATAGAGATATAAAGAGTCGCAGAACCTTCCTTCAATAAATAGCTTTGAACAAGCTTATCACGCAAAAGCCTCCTGATCGACTTTTAATAATAATACTAACTCGCTTCTCATGAAAAACAAGGAGCACATGAAGTAAGTCCACAAAATGAAAGATAGTAAGTGGTCACTGCAATAACAAGTGACTTGAGAAATCATTGACACTTCTACTTACTGCTCGTAATGCCTTAGCACGAATCACAGGTGAGTTCTCCTTTAAACTTGCCTGAAATAAGATACATAGTAATGTTGATGAACCCATATTCTAGCAATGCTGAATTTGAACATTTATGGGACCCAAGAGGAATAGACAAGTTAAGACAGTCCAAACAAGTTTACAATTTTAGAGCAAGACAGTCCAAACAACAGAAAACATAGACAAAACTAACCAATTTTTGGCCTGAAACAAGTTAAGAACTGTAACAATAGCAAACCATCAACTACAACAATAGATTAGCTAAATCAAATCTTTCCATCATATTTAACCAAAAATTGGAAAAACAAAATCCAAATACCATCCATTATACTATAAATTACTGATTTACCAAGTCTAACATAGAGTTCAACATTAACATCCAAAATATTAAGTAGTGTTCACAACAAAAGTTCTAACAGTTTTGAATGTCCATAAATATCGATCAAGAGTTGTTTCCATCTCTTTCTGTACCTGAGCTGCTGTTGCCTTGAATCAACTGTAGAAATTGTGGATTGTCGGCTAACTTGTTAAGTAAATTCTCAAGATTGTCCATATGTTTTCCTTGTGCATGAATGGTTGCTTCAAGCTCTTCATTTTTTTTGTGAGACGCTTCTAACTCTGCTGCCAATGAAACTTTTTCTTTATTGATAGATGAAGACTTCTCTGCTCGAGGTCCTAATCCAAAGCCAATCAATCTCCCTGCCTTCTTACCCAACACTCGAGTCATAATCTCCTTTTGTCATTATTGTCAAAATTTCCGTGATTCTCGTTAAGTCTGGGAGGTGCATTCAGGACTCAAGTAATTTCATTTCATTCTGTGAAATTAATAACAAATGTAACTAATTCATTACATAATCCCATATTTAGCAACAAGATAAGGTTTGTATAACTTACGTATGCAGCTTCATTTCCAGGTTGTATCCAATCGTTTATTTCCTTTTTACGATGTGTGCTCTTGTAACCTTCGATTGGATCTCCCTAAAAATCAAATTAGAATAATTAATAATCGAGAGCATTATTGTATAATTTTCTCGTACAAGGAACATGAATTAAGGCTTTAGTATCCTGGTTTTCTAGTTTCACGCATAGTTGTCGGGCTTGTGTTTCCAAAGTTGTGTTCACTGCCCTCGTGGTCATTATATACCATCCGATTCTCGCACCCATCTCCACCATGCTACACACAATCTCAAGTAAATGAGACCACAAAAATCACTTGTTACCGATAGATAAGACTCGGTGGTCCTAGCAGTTGCCTCAGCAGGGTCAACCACCGCAATAGACATCTTTGCAGGCTCAGTTTAGGCCCACATCACCTGCTGTTTAGTAGACCAGTTCAACCATAGCTTTCACCTCAGCATCTGAAGGCCAAGTTTGAAGCACAGTCAGGGGATGGGTACACTGCTTCTTGATCCTGACCTACACTCTCCCAAGGAAATACGTACATGATGTATGATGGCAAAGGGGGAAGGGAACATCATCTACCCCAGCCTCACTTCCAACAAAGTGTTTATCCTCATAATCAGAAACCAACTAGTAGCAGTAATCTTAGCAGATCCTAATTGCTTAAAATAATAGGCTGGTTCACACAAGAATGATTTTGAACATTCATAATTACATACCTTCTCAGAATGATGAACGACAGATGGTTTTGACCCTCCAATGTGAATGGCATTATTGCCTCGATTTTTCTTGTTTACTTCTGAGAGATGCTGGAAAGAAAATATCATTGAACAAATAATAAAAATCTAATCTTTAAAAAAAAATTGAATATCATAAGCATATAAAAAAATGATGAAAGTTAGAATAATCATACAATAAATTTTGGCGATGTCCAATAATCACACATTTCAGTCCACTTGGCAATATCAATGTTGTTTGGAGGATTTTTTTTCGTGCATCTTCGGTTGATTGAAAAGTTTTGAATAATTTGTAAAGCTTACACCTCTGCCCTCTATTCCTATCCTTCATTATTCCAAGTGCAACATGCTTCACATGAGGTTTAGAAAGGTCGATATCGAATCGAGCCTAAAGAAAAAAATAATCCAACAAAATTAACTAGTTCATGAGACAAAAAATAGCAAAATTAGCCTATTAAACTCTAATCCATGAATTCAATTGTTACTTGCACCTTTTATCTAACAAATCATGTATCCTAATGAGTGTCATTCTCCATGGATTTATAGACAAGGTATAAAAAAAAAAACTATTTGCCAATAAGGACAAATGCAGACTCAACTATGAATAACAATATTTGACATAATTTAATATTATGCATCTTACTTCAACCCTTGACAATGATTCTTCATCCCTCTGTAATATCCTTGAACTTGGTATTCATTGGGAGGTGGTGGCGGACCATCAATCCTATCTCTGACGACAACTTAGCTGATTCTGTAGGATCTATGGGCCTTCCTTTACTAGGTGACAAATTGATAGCCAACTTCTTTCCTTTTGACTTGGTGAGTTTCTCAAGACCAATACCGCGAGTAGGTCTGCGTATTTTCCTTGTTGAAGATGAAGTTATTCAAATTATTAGATGTCAAAAAGTAAAAGGAACAACAAATTAACAAGAAAACAATAATTATATATATCATATATATATATATACACACACACACGTGTATAACATATGTCTACTAAATGGCCGAACATAAAACTCACATTGTGCAGACCTTTGCTCATCTGGACGTCTTGTGGGCCCACATTACATTGGTGGGGGTAGAATTTTCACCAACTATAGTGTCATTACGTTGCATCGAGGTAGAAATGGAGTACGCACTTCATTCGCATAACCATCATTGGCATTACGGTTGACGTGCAATCATTGAACGTAATTTGCTTGTTCGACCCACAGGTGATGGTTGAAGCGGATCGAGTTTGTGATCTTGTGATTGGACTTCTTGGAGGACTTGATGTCAGCATAATTCGTGATCTTGTGATTGGGCTTCTTGGAGGACTTGATGTCGAGATAATTCTTCTTTTTACACGAGGATTTGAACCTTCAGTTAAGTTTAGTTCAACTTCTTCATTATCCTCGAGACCTCAACATTTTGCGAGGCTAAATATTTTCTTGTTTGAGCCGCCCTTTCCTCTTAAATCCGTACGGACATTTTGAAGTACCAATTATGCAAGATGAGTAAATTTCGGAAACTACATAATCAGATCAGTTATACGTATTAGTAAATAAGACATGTATAGTACTAGAAAGTAATACTTAAGCATGTCGTACATCTCAAAATCATAACTAGGTTCACCATGCATGCCTAAATTCACACATCCAAAAGAAGCTGATTCATTTTTTCAAGTATATCAACACTAAACAATGAAACCCAAATTAATTAGATAAAACGAGTGGAATATTCCACTACTTAATTTGCCGAACAACAACAATAGTTAAGTCAAATCTAAAATGGGGTACCTAAATGGAAATATAAATCTCTTTTGCATTCAAGTACTATTAACACAGACGAGACTAAAATATATGTTTTACCTCTAAAAGCACATGAAGAGAAGTACATAAACTCAGTTCGGTAGACCAAAATCAAAACATAAACCATATCGATCCATAAATAATCCACGATATTTACCCCATATACAACATAATCACAAATAAACTGATTATAAAACTAAACAACAATATAAATTGAAGTGAATGAGAAGAAAGGAACTGACATGCGAAAAAAACCTAGACAGTTGACGCCAGAGGGAGAACTAGCGACTTATTTTGGGAATAAGTGAATGAGAAGTGAATGAGAAGAGGAGAACTAGCGACTTATTAGTTGGAGCGAAATATGCCTACCCATATATCCTGGCGCTAAACCGATTAAGGGAGGGAAATATAATATATTGGAGCGAAAAGTATAGTGGGATAAAGTGTAATAATATTGTGTCTTAGATTAATTAATATTAGTGTCTCTTAGACTAAATATAAGTAAAGGAAAATTTAACACTTTTTTAAATGTTTGTAATATTAGAGATGAAAAATAATTTCTTTGACTTGTGATATAACAATATTGTTAATTTAATACATAACTTAAAAATAATTTCTTTGACTTGTGATATTTATTAAAAATACATAACAATATTGTTAATTTAATAGATAATTATTATTATTTTTAGATAATTAGTACTCTAAACGTCCTATATTAAACGTCTTCATTTGATTTTGTTACGTGAAATTGACCATTTTTTAAATTAATTTTTTTTATAAAAAAATAAAATATACGTCTATCGATTATGATCGTACTAAATTATGGAGATTTTACTACAATTTGACCATAAAAGTTAAATTATGGAGTTTATTAGGAGTGTTATTTAGATGATTAGTTATTTAGTATTGGAATATCTCGTATGAAATTAAGAGGTGTAAACAGTGATAATGGAACTTGTAATAATTATTTATACGTCTACTAATTTATAAAGAATATGTTTTCCATAAACAATAACATAGAATAGTAATATATAAATATATATATATATATATATATATATATATGATTTCACGTAATTTAATTCAATTATTGTTGATATTTTATATATTATTAAATCAATAATTGAGACGATACAATTATTCATATTATTATTTACAATATTGACGATGTCTAGAAAGTTCTGTCGAGGAGAGGTTTGGTCACCTAATTGCGCGCCAATAGGGAGAAATCCTTATTGGAAAGCCCCATCTTTCTTGGGAACGATCTGGTTGTTAAATATTGAGAATAATAATAATGATGAATAAATGTTGTTAAAAATATTGAGGGAATTTTTTTATGAAGTATTTGATGTAAATTTTGCTTATTTTATGGACCCCCCATTTACCCATTTTTCAAATAATCGATAGAAAGTTATTCAGTATAAAAAGGTGGGGGCCACATGTGGGGCCCACGTGTGGAAGAATTGGATGAAATGAAAATGGGGTGGGGGGAGGAAACGTATATAAAGGGTAATTAGTATTATATATATATATATATATATGTTTATATATAACATGTGTTTATATATATATTTATATTATTAAAATTTGCTTTATATGACATTATTGAAAATCAGGCGTCTGAATTCAGCCCGTGAGTTATTTAACTGTTGATCCGTGAACATTTTTCTAAATAGTATCCTTCCGTTCTCCTATAAATAGGATGCTTATTTAGAATTGAAAATCACACCAGAATCAGAGAACTCTTCTTCTATAATATTGAGCGTATTTCTTTCAAGTTTTAGAAAGCTTTGAGTGTAGAAAACAGTTCTAGTTTTCTTCAAGAATATCCCCGCTATACCAGTTGGAATACTCTTCTTTTTAAGAAAATGAGAATATAGCTGGGACTAGTCGGGGAATGGATTGAAGGTCCAGATGGTTGCATTAGTAGTTCTCACTATTCTGTGAAATAGTGTGATAATAATTGTAATAATATTGAATTTGAGTTTGTATATTGTCTAGAAGACAATATTCGTGTTGAAACTCCCAGCTTATATTTTGTCATACTTTACACGATAGTTATATAATTAAGTTGTATTTGAATTTTGTACCATGTATTTGGCGACTCAGAATGGGTGATGTATACCTATTTTGGGGGCGTCGCATTGAACGTCACGATGCTTTAAGACGTTTTTGAAAGGTTGTTGCACTATTTAATTTATAAAACGCGAACAACATAAAATAAGAAATATTGTAATGTAAATCAATATATGACGTCTTTTGTGAGTAATTGGTATGTTATTATTAATTAAATATGCAGGACATTTGAAGAACATTTTTAAAGTATAATTTAAAGAACGCATCAGGCAAGTATTTTTAAACTTTTTTGCAAGTTTTTAACTTCCACAAATTAATTAATTGTGCTAGTTTTTCAACTTCAGTCAATTAATGTATTAAAGTTTTATTTACGCAATATATATATATATATATATATATATATATATATATATATATATATGTAAACTCTAAACTTATACATTTCTTTTGATAAATTGTATAAGTTATTCAGTTATGCTTTTGCATATTTTTAAAGATTTAAAATTTGATATTACTAAACTGTTTTAAAATATGCCAATGCCTTTTGTTTCGGCTAGACACATATTAAGTATTATTTGAATTTGATAAATTCTTTAATGCTATCCAAACCAAATTAAATTAATGCGGATTCTGACTGAAGTTTGAGTTGAACAAGCATACTATTAGTGGCAGTTTTGGTTAGATTTTCGGCTGACCCTTTTGGGTGTAAAAGCAAACGCATATAGTCGTTTAAAAAGCTAAAGTTTGTACACAACATAAGTACAATAGGCTGATCCCCTTGCGTGCTTGAAAAAAGACAGTTTACGGATGAATTTTTTTGAACCTTTTATAGAAATAAAAAAATGTTCAAATTCATATGACCGCTGTATGTCATTTTAAAAATGTTAAATAAAAGGAATTTCTTATTATTATTTATATTTATCCAAAATGCTTTCACAACAACTGTTGTTTAGTTGTTGAAATGATAACATGATTCTTGATTTTGTTGTTTATTCAACTGTTTATACTTGCTAAGCTTTGTAACTCATTCTTGCTTTGAATTTAATGTTTTTATCAAAGTCCGAATGTATCAAAGATTTCGATCAGGACAAAGTAAAAGGAACGATGAATGATTAGAAGATAATGTGAGATATTTGTAATAGTTAGAAATAATGTAATAATTAATATATACACTATCTCGTGTTAAAGATTTAAAGGTCTAAAAACCTGGGATTTAGAGTTATATATATTGAAATAATTCAGTAATTACATTTTTGTCGTTATCATTATGTTTAATGTGTAGTAATGTGGAGCACCATATGCGGGGTTTAAATATACTTTATTTTCTAAAGGCCACAAAGGATTGATAGTAGAATCACATAATAATAATTAAATTACGTGTATGACATTGCAAACAAAATTGTTGTAGAATTATTGTGTTGAGTTGAATTCAATTTATCATCGTGATAAAACTAATGTAGTGGACAACTAAATGTGGCATATATATGAGTTAGATTGAGTGAGTTGGCTCAATCTTATAGTTATATAATTATGTTACTGTTGTGTGCATTTGATTTATAATAAAAATAAATCGTGGTGCACCCATCGAAAATGGTTTGTGGATATTTGATTAATAAATAAATTCAATACTGTGTGATGTGATAAAAATATATAACTGCAAGTGCACAGTGTCAAATTGAAGAACTAACAAGTACAGGTCGAACCCACAGAGACTAGATTAATTTTAATATATCCTTAATATCTATTTTAGGCGAATTAGAAATAAAGATTGAGAATTGATTAACTAGAATATGAAAACTAATAATGAGGAAGAAATCTAGGAATCGGAATCCATTAAATAATAAACATAACATATAATTCAATCTCTTCTATTTTTATAACGCAACTATGATTTTGATCTCCTTTCCCTTTAATTTAGTAATTTATAATTAACGTGGGCAAGCATAGACTATGAAAATTTAAAGATTAATTATAACCCATCAAAACTTCTTCGAGTAAGCATGGATTATGAAAAATTCTTATCTTAATAATAATCTATCAAAACCTTTAATTAATTTAAAATCACATAAGAACTATAAAACCAAGGTATTTCAATAACGAAACATGAATGCAAAATCAATTAAACATAAAAGCATAAATAATAGAAGAGGTGAAAAATATTATCATGAATAATTATTTAATTTCATCTTCATTCTAGATATAAAAAATTAACTAGACATGAAAATAAATAAACTAACTAAAAAAACAAGAATAAAATAAATAAGAAAACTCCTTTTAATTAACGATCATCCAACAAACGTATAATGAAGAAGTAATTTAATCTACTCCTACTCCTAACGTAACCTAATATAATCGCCTCTTCTTCTTCTCTCTAAAACAAGAGACCCATTTATAGGAAAAATAATTGTGTGTCTTAATTTAGATACATTGAACTTAGTCTCTTTTGTTCCCTTTCTATGTAGGTTTCAATTTTCTAGTGGCAATCAACTTCTCAAAAAGATCTTCTAGATATATTTTTCTTGTTGGATTTGACTTGTACTCCAAGATTGTAGGATTCTTATTAGATATTTCCTTACATGAATAAAAGCATTAAATATCATTTGATCACCAAGATTTTGACTTTATTGTAACAAAATATTAAATCCTATAAAACAAAATAAAACATATTAATTTAATAAACTAATATAATTAAAAGGACAAAATTAGGGGTAATAAAATGTATGAATTATTTGTCTATCAAATACCCCATACCTAGCGCTTGCTCATCCTCAAGTAAAATTAAAGAAAATAAAATAAATAATAAACTATCCCATTTTTCGTAGGAAATACGATTGCACTTAGCTTTTGAACAAACCTTTAAACCCCAAGGTTATCCCAAGTGGACAAGTTGTGTCTCATGAGGGTCTATAGTGAATATACCCACAAAATTCAAAATTTAAAATAAAATATTTTTGAGTTTAAAAAGTTATGAAATTGAAAGAAAACTTCTAAATATCCATGAGCATTATACATAAGCAATATTAAATTCAAAATCACACTTTCAACTTATCAAAATATTCATCTTCATTCTGTATACACCATCCTTCATTAAATTAATTTCATGTGATGCATGCATGTGTATGTGATGTAACTCTTAGAATGGATTTTACCATGAAAATCAAGCAAACTCATTTTTTCTTTTTCTTCTTTTCTTTTCCATTTTTCTCTTTTTGATTTTTTTTATTTTTGAATTTGTTTTCCTCGACTTGTGCAATGTCTTTTTTTCTTGGAGGCTTTTCGTAATTACCCATATATCGAAAGCGCTTGACCAATGTTTCCCAAACTAGTTGTCTTTAGGGCACTAAGTGTAGAGACACCCTTAAGGGCTTACTAACTCGAGTAACAAAGGCCACAAAATTAGACTAGTCAAGGTGCTTTTATCCATCACATATTTCAAACAGAAATATATCGATGCTTCCTAAAGGCTTCGATATCGAGTTATTTCGCTCAATTGACATTGAAGCAATTATTTATTTATTTTTCAATTTTTTTCAATTTCTTTCTTGAAATTGCTCAATCATAGTTTATATCCACAACTAAGAGTCAAAAGTGATGTATAGTGCAAAAATGCTTTTGAAATCAATTTTATTCCGTATGGTCTTTCAAACGATGATTTTGTACCTTGTCAAAGATTCAAGAGTTATAAGTCTTTCAATCTTACTCATGAGTTTTTAACTCCACATACACTTATTAGAATAAATTGAATCCATAAAAAGCTCTAACAAAAAATTCATTTTTTTTCTTTTTTACTACATTTTCCTTTAAAAATATCTTATACAATAATACAAATAAACTCCCCATACCTAAATCATGAATTGTCCTCAACGTATATAAATGAAAAATAGAGAACAAAGAACAAAGAATTGAAAGAATTGTACCTTGTATGCGAGACATTTGTTTTGGAAGAAATTGTGGTGAGAATGTTAACAAATGTACATACCTATAAATTTCGTATATCCTAAAATGTATGTGACTAAAATGAATGATACAAATGAGTAAGTGAGTGTGGTCCTGGTCATGTTTTCGTGGAGGTCTAGGAAATTGAAAATAGTTTAATTTTCATCAGAATTATACTTAAAATTTATCTCAAGAAAACTTTCGCCAACATGTTCAACGGATGGAATAATTGGTTCAAATACATGTTCTAGTTTAGGTGACTTATGTGTAGTAGCTCTTTACATCTCATTGACTTTATCTAAGTATTCAGATTCATCCCAATTTTGGTCAAGGTGATTTAAGAAAAAATCATTTGGATCTTTTTTAATAAAGAGTCTATTTTTTTTATTTCATGGGTCATGAACAACTCATGGATCATGTTTACTTTAATGGGTTGGTCCAAAAAATCACTAGGTGGTTTTTTAAGAATAAGTCTTTTAAGGTTTAGAGCTTTAGGCTTATAGACTTTTTCAACAGACTCATCAAATGCAACATGATCAATTTTAGGCATAAACTCATAATTTTTAGACTCCTCAAATTCTCTTAACTTAAAATGTGTAGAATTGAATACAAAATTTTTCATTTTTCTCATCATTTCCACAACCATCAAGATTTTCAAAATTAACCTCAGAGTTACTAGAAAATTCACCCACCTCTTATTCATTTATTATGGTGGCTAATCGACTCATTTGAAATTCTTGACGAGATATAGTTTGATTTGTGTTTTACATGAAAGCTTTAATAGTTTTCTCCAAGGCAATAAGTCTTTCTTCTTCTTCATTTGATAATTCTTGTGGATATTGAGGTTCTAGATCCGAATATGGATATGAACTTAGATAAGGATTTTCATAAGTTAGAAAAAATTAACTTACTTGGTGTGCATTAAAATTTTCACAGGGTTCTTGATTCCAAGAAAAATTATTATTCCAACTATAATAATAATTCATCTTTCCATAAATCACAAAACAAATATGCAACTAACAACAAAAGTCACAAAAAAAAAATAAGAATCCTAATTCTACAGTTAACCTAAATAAAATCTGAGATAAATTCTAACTGCTCCAAGTTACACCTTAATGTCCACAAAATTCAAAATTAATCACACCACTGGCCAGGTAAGTGTAAGGAAGGTGAGAGTCTCACCGTGGGTACAATGACTAATTGAATAACCACACGTTCTATAGGCATTTACCTTTTAAACCAATTTTATAGACACCAATAATTTGATTAATTTAAAATTTAGTCTCCTCTTGGAGTCCCTTATCCTAATTGAGCTTGAAATTCCTAGGGATAACGTCTGCTTGATTTTATTAAGGCAAGAATATGAATGGGTGATTTGTGGGCTAAGGAAGGGTGATGAAATCCCCACCTTATCTTGTTACAGGTTGTGCCCTTAATTTTAGATTATGTAAGACCCCAACTTTTTATGAATAAGATTTAATTTTCTTTATATATTATTCTAAATAGTAAGGTGTTGATTTAAGAAATTTTATAGTTGTGGGTGATATGAGCAAATTATACAAAGTAAATTGTGAGAGCCCCAGATCCGGGTCCCAAATCACCGCGGATCTGGGACAATCATTCTACAACTATTATAAGATATAAACATAAATTGTTTATACATACATTTACACACTAACCCCAATGTCGAGTACCCTTCACATAATACCTGAACCAATATTCTATCTAACATACAATGTTATTATTATACTATACTATTATAATTTAGCTGCACATATAATCCCAAGTTGAACTTGGCTTTATCATTTCCGGTATCCGAACGTATTCGTCTTAATCTGCAATGTTAATCATGATATAGCAAGGGTGAGCAACAAGTTTGCCCAACAAGTTTAATTTCAATAAATTAACGAAATATCATGATGGGAAGAATTTGAATAATAGCTGGCTAACATTCAATAATATAATTGTGAACTAGCATGAACAAACTATCACTACAAAAAAATGGGCCTTTAGCAACGATTTTTCGAGCAACGACTTTATAAGTCGTTGCTAAAAGTATATGTTTAGCAACAAAATTTGTCCTTCTTACAAATTGTGTCAGGCTTTCACTTTATGCAACAAAATTCATAAGTCGTTACATAATTTCGTTGCTAATTCATTGGCGGGAAAAATTTTCGTTAGAAATTCGTTGCAAACTTTTCAGTCACTTGATCTCCCGTCATCGTAGGCAACGAAAGCTTTTTTGTTGCTAAAAATGGGGCTTTATAAACAATTTTTCAGGCAACGCCTTTATAAGTCGTTGCTAAAAGTGTATGTTTAGCAACGAAAATTGTCCATCGTTGCAAATTGTGTCAGGCTTTCACTTTTTGTAACGAAATTCATAAGTAGTTGCAAAATTTGAAAACAAAATTAAGCTAGAAATTGCTTAAAATTTCTAACCACTTGATTTCTCCTCATCGTAAGCAACGAAAGTTTTTTGTTATATATTTCGATTTCGATATGGACCATACTATCAGCAACAATTTTTATTTTCGCTAGCATATTTTATACAACTTTTTAAACGACTATTAAAATGTTGCCTTTAAATTAAGATGATGATGATGATAATAATAATAATAATAATAATAATAATAATAATAATAATAATAATAATAATAATAATAATAATAATAATAATAATAATAATAATAATAATAATAATAATAAAATAATAATAATAGTACTAATAATAATAATAATAATAATAATAATAATAATAATAATAATACTAATCATAATAATAATAATAATAATAATAAATAATAATAATAATAATAATAATAATAATAATACTAATTATAATAATAATAATAATAATAATAATAATAATAATAATAATAATAATAATAATAATAATAATAATAATAATAATAATAATAATAATAATAATAATAATAATAATAATAATAATAATAATAATAATAATAATAATAATAATAATAATAATAACAGTCATAATAACAAAGTATAATCCATTTGACCCATACCATAATTACAAGTGAAAAGAACTTCAAATTCAAACCCAATCATCCTAAATTACTGTAGTTCAAAGACTATGAAGACTGAAACTTAAATATACATCCCTGAGGGGAATATGAGCCAAAGCTAGTTTGTGAAATGCAGTTCGAATAAGAAGCACAAATTTTCGTTTAAGATGTGAGGTTATTTAATTGATATAAGAAATGCTTGAATTGTTTGCTCCATCTGTTCTCTTTTCGTAAGGTTATGAAGTGCAATTCTTCTATGGTCTAATATAAACAAGTTAAGGGTGTAATTCAAAAGCCATTGCTCGCACAGTCTCATGTTTCAATGTTCTGCCAAAAGCCATTGCTCGCACCGTTGTGTAATTTTAACCTCGATAAAAGCCATTGTCGTCAGACCGTTGTGTAATTTCAAAAGCTATTGCTCGCACTGCTGTAATTTCAATGAGCAAACACTTTGTGTAATTTTAACCTCGATAAACTACAGCTTGTTGTAACGCCAGAAAGTTCAACAAAAGCCATTGCTCGCACCGCCTCATGTTTCAATGTTCGCCAAAAGTCAGCCGTAGTAGAAGAAGATGCTAGGCAGGAAATTTACAAATCTTTAATATCCAATGAACTGGTATAGAACAAACCATTATTTAACGTAAACTATCTTGAATCAATCAATTTGTTATCATGTATGTTCAAGAATTAGCTGGCATGTTTATGAAATTTTTACAGCTGGGATTTTTTTTTTTATATTTAGTCTTTAAATGTTCTAGATTATCATAGGCTTTCATCGACCAAGGGCTAGCATGCACACTAAAACACATGTGGTAAAATCATTCTTATCAAAACCTTGAGATGTCCGATAAAGACGTATGAACAAAACACCAAATATAGGTCACATTTTACTTCAATACAAGTACTTTTTATTAGAAGCTTTAAATTCGTATAATATGATATGCTTCAAATACAAACTATAAGGTGTACCTTTCAAAATAACAAAGTATATGAATAAGTGAACAAAGGTAATCTGCAAGAGTTCCTTTGTAAACAAGACAAGATCCTCACATCGAATCAGAGAAAGTGGCGATGGAGAGTCTGCTTTCATTTTTGTCCGCCATGACACTTGGCAAAAACCACTTTTATACCTTCCGCTAGATAACACTTCCACTTGATCGCCTGTGTTTATGAAGATGGTATTGTCCTCGAAGGTGGAATCGCACTCATTGTCCATCTTTGAAGAACTCGAGACCCGAGACTTGCTCATCTCTGGAGCAAGAGAAAGATCCCACCAAAGATCTCGTAGTGTTCACGAAGTCCTCCTCGACAAGTTCGTGATGAGGACATTGAGGGTATCCAATTGTTTCAAAGAAATCCACATAATTTTAAGTACAAATATACTATTTGCCTTCATAGTCTTATTTTTGCAATGCATGAATAATATTGTAGATAATATACTTGCCTACACTTCTAAAGATCCCATATAGCAACTGTAAGTAAATTTTTCCATCAGTTATGCGTTGATCATTCAGTACAGGTGAAAAGCATGCACCGACATGCACTCAAAAGGGGAAAAAGTAAAAAATAGCTACAATTCAAATGCAGCAGATCAAAGTATGGTGGAAACACAATCGTATATTTCGTGTGCATGACCATCCACAAAATAATTGTTAATCACTAGATGATCACTGCCAAATCATCCGCATCAATTGACTATTACCCTTTTTGTATTATATAATTTAATCAAAACTAAAATAAACCGATGGAAAAAGCGAGCTCATTGCAGAGTAAATCGAGCTAGTTAACCGTCATGAAAACGTAAAAGCAACCGCCATAACACAAAAGCAAAGAACCATTTCACTTGTTTGGAACCATATTTTCCAACAGATGTGATAATTCCACCTTTAACATGCATTAATGTTTGATACAATTGTAGCAAGTAGCACCATATTACATGGAGAACTTATTTAGAGTAACCATCGTTAAAATACTTCCATGCAAACAGATTTCCTTTATGCTCACTTCCAGAAGATGAATGGTGTTTTATGATTTGCAATACGTTGATCATTCAAGATGAAAGTTTCGCATAAAGAAACGGAAAAAGCAGATAGTAATCCTATCGCTGAGAATGAAGCAAAAACTAAAAGGCAAAAATCTAACCTTTCATGGCAGCCCATACAGATAAGGCATTAACAAAATTGATAGTCTTTCAAAAAAAAGAAAAGGTTGCATACAACCACTAGTATTTAGAAAGATTAGTAAACAAAACTAACCTAATTAAGGAAATGAAAACTACCCGAAAAGGATTTCATTAAATCTTACCAGAAACTGAATAATAGGATACCTTGATATGCAGGATTTCAAAGATTTATGATCTATTGAAATGTAAGAAGGATCCACTTTATTGAGCTTGTGAGATAAAGAGGGTGTCTTTGTTACTCTTCTACGGCTTCTATTATTCCTTCAATACCCATTCCACAAACCTCTCTCATTTCGATCCATTAAGCTCCCATATTCGCCTTTTTTTTAATGGGCAAAACAGATCAAGTTTTCTTCTTTCGAGTTATGTTCTAGCTCTACAAATCGAGAGATAATCAAGCAAAGATTAATCTAACTTTACAGAGAAACATTAAATGATAACCGGATGCAATACATACCACAATATCAAGCCACCCAATTGCTTGCTATTTCAGTATAGAGATAGAAGAGTCGCAGAACCTTCCTTCAATGTTAGCTTGAACAAGCTTATCACGCAAAGCCTCCTGATCGCCTTTAATAATAATACTAACTCGCTTCTCATGAAAAACAAGGAGCACATGAAGTAAGTCCACAAAATGAAAGATAGTAAGTGGTCACCGTAATAACAAGTGACTTGAGAAATCATCGACACTTCTACTTATCGTCAGAATGCTTTAAAGACGAATCACAAAAGAGTTCTCCTTTAAACTTGCTCGAAATAAGATACATAGTAATGTTGATGAACCCATATTCTAGCAATGCTGAATTTGAACATTTATGGGACCCAAGAGGAATAGACAAGTTAAGACACTCCAAACAAGTTTACAATTTTAGAGCAAGACAAATTCAAACAATGTAAAAACATAGATAAAACTAACCAATTTTTGGCCCAAACAAGTTAAGAACTCAGAATAATAAAGAAACCATCAACTACAACAATAGATTAGCTAAATCAAATCTTTCCATCATATTTAACCAAAATTGGAAAACAAAATCCAAATACCATCCATTATACTATAAATTACCGATTTACCAAGTCTAACATAGAGTTCAACATTAACATCCAAAATATTAAGTAGTGTTCACAACAAAAGTTCTAACAGCTTTTGAATGTCCATAAATATCGATCAAGAGTTGTTTCCATCTCTTTTCAGACTCGAGTCATTGCTGTTTGAATCAATCAGAGAAATTGTGGATTGCTCTCGGCTAACTTGTTAAGTAAATTCTCAAGATTGTCCATATGTTTTCCTCAGGTATGAATGGTCGCTTCAAGCTCTTCATTTTTTTTTTGTGAGACGCTTCTAACTCGCCGCCAATGAAACTTTTTCTTTATTGATAGATGAAGACTTCTCTGCCGAGGTCCTAATCCAAAGCCAATCAATCTCCCCGCTTTCTTACCCAACACTCGAAGTCATAATCTCCTTTTGTCATTATTGTCAAAATTTCCGGATTCTCGGCTCATCTCAGAGGTGCATTCAGACTCAAGTAATTTCATTTCATTCTGTGAAATTAATAACAAATGTAACTAATTCATTACATAATCCCATATTTAGCAACAAGATAAGGTTTGTATAACTTACGTATGCAGCTTCATTTCCAGGTTGTATCCAATCGTTTATTTCCTTTTTCTGATGTGTGCTCTTGTAACCTTCGATTGGATCTCCCTAAAAATCAAATTAGAATAATTAATAACGAGAGCATTATTGTATAATTTTCTGTACAAGGAACATGAATTAAGGCTTTAGTATCCTGGTTTTCTAGTTTCACGATAGTTGTCGGGCCAGGTTTCCAGTGTTGTGTTTCACCGCCTCGTGGTCATTATATACCATCCGATTCTCAAGACTCCATCTCCACCACAAATTTCACACAATCTCAAGTAACTGAGACCACAAAATCACTTGTTATCACCGCAGATAAGACTCCTGGTCCTCCTAGCTTGCCTCAAAGAGGTCAACCACCGCAATGCATACATCTTTGCAGTGCTCGGCTTAGGCCCACATCACCGCTTTGCTTTAGTAGACTAGCTCAACCATAGCTTTCACCTCAAAGATCCGAAGGCCAAGTTTGAAGCACACCTGGGGATGGGTACACCGCTTCGATCCCGCCTACACTCTCCCAAGGAAATACGTATATGATGTATGATGGCAAAGGGGAAGGGAACATCATCTACCCCAAATTTCACTTCCAACAAAATGTTTATCCTCATAATCGTAAACCAACTAGTAGCAGTAAATCTTAGCGAGATCCTAATTGCTTAAAATAATAGGTCGGTTCACACAAGAATGATTTTGAACATTCATAATTACATACCTTCTCATAATGATGAACGACATGATGGTTTTGACCCTCCACTGTGAATGGCATTATTGCCTCGATTTTTCTTGTTTACTTCTGAGGGATGCTGGAAAGAAAATATCATTGAACAGATAATAAAACTCTAATCTTTAAAAAAAAATTGAATATCATAAGCATATAAAAAAATGATGAAAGTTAGAATAATCATACAATAAATTTTGGCGATGTCCAATAATCACACATTTCACCACTTGGCAATATCAATGTTGTTTGGAGGATTTTTTTCGCATCTTCTGCTGATTGAAAAGTTTTGAATAATTTGTAAAGCTTACACCTCTGCCCTCTATTCCTATCCTTCATTATTCCAAGTGCAACATGCTTCACATGAGGTTTAGAAAGGTCGATATCGAAGCGAGCCTAAAGAAAAAAATAATCCAACAAAATTAACTAGTTCATGAGACAAAAAATAGCAAAATTAGCCTATTAAACTCTAATCCATGAATTCAATTGTTACTTGCACCTTTTATCTAACAAATCATGTATCCTAATGAGTGTCATTCTCCATGGATTTATAGACAAGGTATAAAAAAAAAAACTATTTGCCAATAAGGACAAATGCAGACTCAACTATGAATAACAATATTTGACATAATTTAATATTATGATCTTACTTCAACCTCGACAATGATTCTTCATCCCTCCAGTAATATCCTTGAACTTGGTATTCATTGGGAGGTGGTGGCGACCATCAATCCTATCTCCGACGACAACTTAGCCGATTCTCAGAGGATCTATGGGCCTTCCTTTACTAGGTGACAAATTGATAGCCAACTTCTTTCCTTTTGACTTGGTGAGTTTCTCAAGACCAATACCATGGTAGGTCTCAAGATTTTCCTTGTTGAAGATGAAGTTATTCAAATTATTAGATGTCAAAAAGTAAAAGGAACAACAAATTAACAAGAAAACAATAATTATATATATCATATATATATATATACACACACACACACGTGTATAACATATGTCTACTAAATGGCCGAACATAAAACTCACATCATGCGTACCTTTTTGCTCATCTGGACGCTTGTGTGGGCCACATTCTTGTTGGGGGGTAGAATTTTCACCAACTATAGTGTCATTACGCTGCATCGAGGTAGAAATGGAGTACGACTTCATTCGCATAACCATCATCGGCATTCGGTGAACGTGCAATCATTGAACGAATTTGCTTGTTCGACCCACGTGTGATGGTTGAGCGGATCGAGTTTGTGATCTTGTGATTGGACTTCGAGGACTTGATGTCGGCAGATAATTCGTGATCTTGTGATTGGGCTTCGGAGGACTTGATGTCAAAGATAATTCTTCTTTTTACACGAGGATTTGAACCTTCAATAAGTTTAGTTCAACTTCTTCATTATCCTCGTAGAGACCTCAACATTTTATGGTTAAATATTTTCTTGTTTGAGTCGCCCCTTTCCTCTTAAATCCGTACGACATTTTGAAGTACCAATTATGCAAGATGAGTAAATTTCTAAACTACATAATCGATCGCTTATACGTATTAGTAAATAAGACATGTATAGTACTAGAAAGTAATACTTAAGCATGTCGTACATCTCAAAATCATAACTAGGTTCACCATGCATGCCTAAATTCACACATCCAAAAGAAGTTTATCTATTTTTTCAAGTATATCAACACTAAACAATGAAACCCAAATTAATTAGATAAAACGAGTGGAATATTCCACTACTTAATTTGCGTCAACAACAACAATAGTTAAGTCAAATCTAAAATGGGGTACCTAAATGGAAATATAAATCTCTTTTGCATTCAAGTACTATTAATACGCATTTAGACTAAAATATATGTTTTACCTCTAAAAGCACATGAAGAGAAGTACATAAACTCGCCTAGTAGACCAAAATCAAAACATAAACCATATCGATCCATAAATAATCCACGATATTTACCCCATATACAACATAATCACAAATAAACCGATTATAAAACTAAACAACAATATAAATTGAAGTGAATGAGAAGAAAGGAACTGACATGCGAAAAAAACCTAGACAGTTGACGCCAGAGGGAGAACTAGCGACTTATTTTGGGGAATAAGTGAATGAGAAGTGAATGAGAAGAGGAGAACTAGCGACTTATTAGTTGGAGCGAAATATGCCTACCCAGATATCCCAAGCGCTAAAACCGATTAAGGGAGGGAAATATAATATATTGGAGCGAAAAAGTATAGTGGGATAAAGTGTAATAATATTGTGTCTTAGATTAATTAATATTAGTGTCTCTTAGACTAAATATAAGTAATGGAAAATTTAACACTTTTTTAAATGTTTGTAATATTAGAGATGAAAAATAATTTCTTTGACTTGTGATATAACAATATTGTTAATTTAATACATAACTTAAAAATAATTTCTTTGACTTGTGATATTTATTAAAAATACATAACAATATTGTTAATTTAATAGATAATTATTATTATTTTTAGATAATTAGTACTCTAAACGTCCTATATTAAACGTCTTCATTTGATTTTGTTACGTGAAATTGACCATTTTTTAAATTAATTTTTTTTATAAAAAAATAAAATATACGCTCATCGATTATGATCGTACTAAATTATGGAGATTTTACTACAATTTGACCATAAAAGTTAAATTATGGAGTTTATTAGGATTGTTATTTAGATGATTAGTTATTTAGTATTGGAATATCTCGTATGAAATTAAGAGGTGTAAACAGTGATAATGGAACTTGTAATAATTATTTATACGTCTACTAATTTATAAAGAATATGTTTTCCATAAACAATAACATAGAATAGTAATATATATATATATATATATATATATATGATTTCATGAATTTAATTCAATTATTGTTGATATTTTATATATTATTAAATCAATAATTGAGATTTATACAATTATTCATATTATTATTTACAATATCGACTATGTCTAGAAAGTTCACGAGGAGAGGTTTGGTCACCTAATTGCGCTACCAATAGGAGAAATCCTTATTGAAAGCCCCATCTTTCTTGGGAACGATCCGTTGTTAAATATTGCTAATAATAATAATGATGAATAAATGTTGTTAAAAATATTGAGGGAATTTTTTTATGAAGTATTTGATGTAAATTTTGCTTATTTTATGGACCCCCATTTACCCATTTTTCAAATAATCCAGAGAAAGTTATTCAAGATAAAAGGTGGGGGCCACATGGGGCCCACGGTGGAAGAATTGGATGAAATGAAATGGGGTGGGGGGAGGAAACGTATATAAAGGGTAATTAGTATTATATATATATATATATATATATATATATATATATATTTTATATATAACATGTGTTTATATATATATTTATATTATTAAAATTTGCTTTATATGACATTATTGAAAATCAAAGGCCCAATTCAAATTTCATGAGTTATTTAACTGTTGATCCGTGAACATTTTTCTAAATAGTATCCTTCCGTTCTCCTATAAATAGGATGCTTATTTAGAATTGAAAATCACACCAGAATCAGAGAACTCTTCTTCTATAATATTGAGCGTATTTCTTTCAAGTTTTAGAAAGCTTTGAGTGTAGAAAACAGTTCTAGTTTTCTTCAAGAATATCCCCGCTTATACCAGCTTGGAATACTCTTCTTTTTAAGAAAATGAGAATATAGTCGGGACTAGTTTGGGAAATGGATTGAAGGTCCGATGGTTGCATTAGTAGTTCTCACTATTCGTGAAATAGTGTGATAATAATTGTAATAATATTGAATTTGAGTTTGTATATTGTCTAGAAGACAATATTCGTGTTGAAACTCCCAAATTATATTTTGTCGTACTTTACACGATAGTTATATAATTGTTGTATTTGAATTTTGTACCATGTATTTGGCTTAATTCGTAATGGGTGATGTATACCTATTTTGGGGCGTCCGATCGAACGTCACGATGCTTTAAGAGACGTTTTTGAAAGGTTGTTGCACTATTTAATTTATAAAACGCGAACAACATAAAATAAGAAATATTGTAATGTAAATCAATATATGACGCCTTTTGTGAGTAATTGGTATGTTATTATTAATTAAATATGCAGTGACATTTGAAGAACATTTTAAAGTATAATTTAAAAGAACGATCAAAAAGTATTTTTAAACTTTTTTGCAAGTTTTTAACTTCCACAAATTAATTAATTGTGCTAGTTTTTCAACTTCACTCAATTAATGTATTAAAGTTTTATTTACGCAATATATATATATATATATATATATATATATATATATATATATATATATATATATATATATATATGTAAACTCTAAACTTATACATTTCTTTTGATAAATTGTATAAGTTATTCAGTTATGCTTTTGCATATTTTTAAAGATTTAAAATTTGATATTACTAAACTGTTTTAAAATATGCCAATGCCTTTTGTTTCGGCTAGACACATGTTAAGTATTATTTGAATTTGATAAATTCTTTAATGCTATCCAAACCAAATTAAATTAATGCGGATTCTGACTGAAGTTTGAGTTGAACAAGCATACTATTAGTGGCAGTTTTGGTTAGATTTTCGGCTGACCCTTTTGGGTGTAAAAGAAAACGCATATAGACGTTTAAAAAGCTAAAGTTTGTACACAACATAAGTACAATAGGTTGATCCCCTTGCGTGCTTGAAAAAAGATAGCTTTATTTGATGAATTTTTTGAACCTTTTATAGAAATAAAAAATGTTCAAATTCATATGACCGTCACTGATGTCATTTTAAAATGTTAAATAAAAGGAATTTCTTATTATTATTTATATTTATCCAAATGCTTTCACAACAACCGTTGTTTAGTTGTTGAAATGATAACATGATTCTTGATTTTGTTGTTTATTCAACTGTTTATACTTGCTAAGCTTTGTAACTCATTCTTGCTTTGAATTTAATGTTTTTATCAAAGTCCGAATGTATCAAAGATTTCGATCAGGACAAAGTAAAAGGAACGATGAATGATTAGAAGATAATGTGAGCTATTTGTAATAGTTAGAAATAATGTAATAATTAATATATACACTATCTCGTGTTAAAGATTTAAAGGTCTAAAAACCTGGGATTTAGAGTTATATATATTGAAATAATTCGTAATTACATTTTTGTCGTTATCATTATGTTTAATGTGTAGTAATGTGGAGCACCATATGCAGGGTTTAAATATACCGATTTTCTAAGGCCACAAAGATTGATAGTAGAATCACATAATAATAATTAAATTACGTGTATGACATTGCAAACAAAATTGTTGTAGAATTATTGTGTTGAGTTGAATTCAATTTATCATCGTATAAAACTAATGTAGTGGACAACTAAATGTGGCATATATATGAGTTAGATTGAGTGAGTTGGCTCAATCTTATAGTTATATAATTATGTTACTGTTGTGTGCATTTGATTTATAATAAAAAAATAAATCGTGCACCCATCGAAAATGGTTTGTGGATATTTGATTAATAAATAAATTCAATATCGTGTGATGTGATAAAATATATAATCGCAAGTGCACAAAGGTCAAATTGAAGAACTAACAAGTATGTGTTTCGAACCCACGTAGACTAGATTAATTTTAATATATCCTTAATATCTATTTTAAAGTAATTAGAAATAAAGATTGAGAATTGATTAACTAGAATATGAAAACTAATAATGAGGAAGAAATCTAGAATCTAATCCATTAAATAATAAACATAACATATAATTCAATCTCTTCTATTTTTATAACGCAACTATGATTTTGATCTCCTTTCCTTTAATTTAGTAATTTATAATTAACGTAAGCAAGCATAGACTATGAAAATTTAAAGATTAATTATAACCCATCAAAACTTCTTCTAGTAAGCATGGATTATGAAAAATTCTTATCTTAATAATAATCTATCAAAACCTTTAATTAATTTAAAATCACATAAGAACTATAAAACCAAGGTATTTCAATAACGTAAACATGAATGCAAAATCAATTAAACATAAAAGCATAAATAATAGAAGAGGTGAAAATATTATCATGAATAATTATTTAATTTCATCTTCATTCTAGATATAAAAAATTAACTAGACTTGAAAATAAATAAACTAACTAAAAAAAAGAAGAAGAAAATAAATAAGAAAACTCCTTTAATTAACGATCATCCAACAAACGATAATGAAGAAGTAATTTAATCTACTCCTACTCCTAACGTAACCTAATACAATCGCTTCTTCTTCTTCTCTCTAAAACAAGAGACCTATTTATAGGAAAAATAACTGTGTGTCTTAATTTAGATACATTGAACTTAGTCTCTTTTGTTCCCTTTCCATGTAGGTTTCAATTTTCTAGTGGCAATCAACTTCTCAAAAAAATCTTCTAGATATATTTTTCTTGTTGGATTTGACTTGTACTCCAAGATTGTAGGATTCTTATTAGATATTTCCTTACATGAATAAGAGCATTAAATATCATTTGATCACCAAGATTTTGACTTTATTGTAACAAAATATTAAATCCTATAAAACAAAATAAAACATATTAATTTAATAAACTAATATAATTAAAAGGACAAAATTAGGGGTAATAAAATGTATGAATTATTTGTCTATCAAATACCCCCATACCTAGCGTTTGCTCATCCTCAAGTAAAATTAAAGAAAAATAAAAATAAATATTAAACTATCCCATTTTCGTAGGAAATACGATTGCACTTAGCTTTTGGAACAAACCTTTAAACCCCAAGGTTATCCCAAGTGGACAAGTTGTGTCTCGCGAGGGTTTATAGTGAATATACCCACAAAATTCAAAATTTAAAATAAAATATTTTTGAGTTTAAAAAGTTATGAAATTGAAAGAAAACTTCTAAATATCCATGAGCATTATACATAAGCAATATTAAATTCAAAATCACACTTTCAACTTATCAAAATATTCATTTTCATTCTGTACACCATCCTTCATTAAATTAATTTCATGTGATGCATGCATGTGTATGTGATGTAACTCTTAGAATGGATTTTACCATGAAAATCAAGCAAACTCATTTTTCTTTTTCTTCTTTTCTTTTCCATTTTTTCTCTTTTGATTTTTTTTTACTTTTGAATTTGTTTTCCTCGACTTGTGGTAATGTCTTTTTTCTTAGGCTTTCGAATTACCCATATATCGAAGCGTTTGACCAATGTTTCCCAAACTAGTTGTCTTTAGGGCACTAAGTGTAGAGACACCCTTAAGGGCTTACTAACTCGAGTAACAAAGGCCACAAAATTAGACAAAATTAGACTAGTCAAGGTGCTTTTATCCATCACATATTTCAGCGTAAATATCGATGTTTCCTAAGGCTTCGATATCGAGTTATTTCGTTCAATTGACATTGAAGCAATTATTTATTTATTTTTCAATTTTTTTTCAATTTCTTTCTTGAAATTGCTCGAATCATAGTTTATATCCACAACTAAGAGTTGGTGCAGATGTGTAGTGCAAAAATGCTTTTGAAATCAATTTTATTCCAGATGGTCTTTCAAACGATGATTTCGTACCTTGTCAAAGATTCAAGAGTTATAAGTCTTTCAATCTTACTCATTTTTTTTAACTCCACATACACTTATTAGAATAAATTGAATCCATAAAAAGTCGAACAAAAAAATTCATTTTTTTCTTTTTTACTACATTTTCCTTTAAAAATATCTTATACAATAATACAGATAAACTCCCCATACCTAAATCATGAATTGTCCTCAACGTATATAAATGAAAAATAGAGAACAAAGAACAAAGAATTGAAAGAATTGTACCTTGTATGCGAGACATTTGTTTTGGAAGAAATTGTGGTGAGAATGTTAACAAATGTACATACCTATAAATTTCGTATATCCTCAAATGTATGTGACTAAAAATGAATGATACAAATGAGTAAGTGAGTGTGGTCTGGTCATGATTTTCAGGAGGTCTAGGAAATTGAAAATAGTCAGAATTTTCATCAGAATTATACTTAAAATTTATCTCAAGAAAACTTTCGCCAACATGTTCAACGGATGGAATAATTGGTTCAAATACATGTTCTAGTTTAGGTGACTTATGTGTAGTAGCTCTTTACATCTCATTGACTTTATCTAAGTATTCAGATTCATCCCAATTTTGGTCAAGGTGATTTAAGAAAAAATCATTTGGATCTTTTTTAATAAAGAGTCTATTTTTTTTATTTCATGGGTTATGAACAACTCATGGATCATGTTTACTTTAATGGGTTGGTCCAAAAAATCACTAGGTGGTTTTTAAGAATAAGTCTTTTAAGGTTTTTAGCTTTAGGCTTATAGACTTTTTTCAATGCAGACTCATCAAATGCAACACGATCAATTTTAGGCATAAACTCATAATTTTAGACTCCTCAAATTCTCTTAACTTAAAATGTGTAGAATTGAATACAAAATTTTTCATTTTTCTCATCATTTCCACAACCATCAAGATTTTCAAAATTAACCTCGTGAGTTACTAGAAAAAATTCACCCACCTCTTATTCATTTATTATGGTGGCTAATCGACTCATTTGAAATTCTTGACGAGATATAGTTTGATTTGTGTTTTACATGAAAGCTTTAATAGTTTTCTCCAAGGCAATAAGTCTTTTCTTCTTCTTCATTTGATAATTCTTGTGGATATTGAGGTTCTAGATCCAATATGGATATGAACTTAGATAAGGATTTTCATAAGTTAGAAAAAATTAACTTACTTGGTGTGCATTAAAATTTTCATTAGGTTCTTGATTCCAAGAAAATTATTATTCCAACTATAATAATAATTCATCTTTCCATAAATCACAAAACAAATATGCAACTAACAACAAAAGTCACAAAAAAAAAATAAGAATCCTAATTCTACAGTTAACCTAAATAAAATCTAGACAGCTCCTAACTGTTCCAAGTTACACCTTCATCGCCCACAAAATTCAAAATTAATCACACCAATCGCCGTAAAGTGTAAGGAAGGTGAGAGTCTCACCGTGGGTACAATGACTAATTGAATAACCACACGTTCTATAGGCATTTACCTTTTAAACCAATTTTATAGACACCAATAATTTGATTAATTTAAAATTTAGTCTCCTCTTGGAGTCCCTTATCCTAATTGAGCTTGAAATTCCTAGGGATAACGTCTGCTTGATTTTATTAAGGCAAGAATATGAATGGGTGATTTGTGGGCTAAGGAAGGGTGATGAAATCCCCACCTTATCTTGTTACAGGTTGTGCCCTTAATTTTAGATTATGTAAGACCCCAACTTTTTATGAATAAAATTTAATTTTCTTTATATATTATTCTAAATAGTAAGGTGTTGATTTAAGAAATTTTATAGTTGTGGGTGATATGAGCAAATTATACAAAGTAAATTGTGAGAGCCCCAGATCCGGGTCCCAAATCACCGCGGATCTGGGACAATCATTCTACAACTATTGCGGAAGATATAAACATAAATTGTTTATACATACATTTACACACTAACCCCAATGTCGAGTACCCTTCACATAATACCTGAACCAATATTCTATCTAACATACAATGTTATTATTATACTATACTATTATAATTTAGCTGCACATATAATCCCAAGTTGAACTTGGCTTTATCATTTCCTGTATCCGAACGTATTCGTCTTAATCTGCAATGTTAATCATGATATAGCAAGGGTGAGCAACAAGTTTGCCCAACAAGTTTAATTTCAATAAATTAACGAAATATCATGATGGGAAGAATTTGAATAATAGCTGGCTAACATTCAATAATATAATTGTGAACTAGCATGAACAAACTATCACTACAAAAAAATGGGCCTTTAGCAACGATTTTTCGGGCAACGACTTTATAAGTCGTTGCTAAAAGTATATGTTTAGCAACAAAATTTGTCCTTCTTGCAGATTGTGTCAGGCTTTCACTTTATGCAACAAAATTCATAAGTCGTTACATAATTTCGTTGCTAATTCATTGGCGGGAAAAATTTTCGTTAGAAATTCGTTGCAAACTTTTCTGTCACTTGATCTCCCGTCATCGTAGGCAACGAAAGCTTTTTTGTTGCTAAAAATGGGGCTTTATAAACAATTTTTCAGGCAACGCCTTTATAAGTCGTTGCTAAAAGTGTATGTTTAGCAACGAAAATTGTCCATCGTTGCAAATTGTGTTAGGCTTTCACTTTTTGTAACGAAATTCATAAGTAGTTGCAAAATTTGAAAACAAAATTAAGCTAGAAATTAATTGCAAAATTTCTAACCACTTGATTTCTCCTCATCGTAAGGGCAACGAAAGTTTTTTGTTGCTATATTTCGTCTGCCTAATATGGACTATATATCATTTAAAATAATTTTTATTTTCGCCAGATATTTTATACAACTTTTTGCAACGACTATTAAAATGTTGCCTTAAATTAAGATGATGATGATAATAATAATAATAATAATAATAATAATAATAATAATAATAATAATAATAATAATAATAATAATAATAATAATAATAATAATAATAATAATAATAATAATAATAATAATAAATAATAATAATAATAATAATAATAATAAAAGTAATAATAATAATAATAATAATAATAATAATAATAAAAATGATAATAATAAATGTCAAAATAATAATAATAGTACTAATAATAATAATAATAATAATAATAATAATAATAATAATAATAATAATCATAATAATAATAATAATAATAATAATAATAATAATAATAATAGTACTAATTATAATAATAATAATAATAATAATAATAATAATAATAATAATAATAATAATAATAATAATAATAATAATAATAATAATAATAATAATAATAATAATAATAATAATAATAATACCATAATAACAAAGTATAATCCATTTTGACCCTACCATAATTACAAGTGAAAAGAACTTCAAATTCAAACCCAATCATCCTAAATTACTCAGAGTTCAAAGACTATGAAGATCAAACTTAAATATACATCCCCGAGGGAATATGAGCCAAAGGTAGTTTGTGAAATGCAAAACAATAAGAAGCACAAATTTTCGTTTAAGATGTGAGGTTATTTAATTGATATAAGAAATGCTTGAATTGTTTGCTCCATCTGTTCTCTTTTCGTAAGGTTATGAAGTGCAATTCTTCTATGGTCTAATATAAACAAGTTAAGGGTGTAATTCAAAAGCCATTGCTCGCACAGTCTCATGTTTCAATGTTCTGCCAAAAGTCATTGCTCGCACCGTTGTGTAATTTTAACCTCGATAAAAGCCATTGCTCGCACTGTTGTGTAATTTCAAATGCTATTGCTCGCACCGTTGTGTAATTTCAATGAGCAAACACTTTTGTGTAATTTTAACCTCGATAAACTACAGCTTGTTTAGAACGCAGTAAGTTCAACAAAAGCCATTGCTCGCACCGTCTCATGTTTCAATGTTCTACCAAAAGCTGCTGTGTGTAGAAGAAGATGCTAGGCAGGAAATTTACAAATCTTTAATATCCAATGAACTGGTATAGAATGAACCATTATTTAACGTAAACTATCTTGAATCAATCAATTTGTTATCATGTATGTTTAAGAATTAGCTGGCATGTTTATGAAATTTTTACAGTTGGGATTTTTTTTTTTGCTATGTTTAGTCTTTAAATGTTCTATATTATCATAGGCTTTCATTGACCGAAGCGGTTATGCACACTAAAACACATGTGGTAAAATCATTCTTATCAAAAACCTTGAGATGTCCGATAGCACAGATGAACAAAACACCAAATATAGGTCACATTTTACCTGTCACAAGTACTTTTTATTAGAAGCTTTAAATTCAGATAACATGATATGCTTCAAATACAAACTATAAGGTGTACCTTTCAAAATAACAAAGTATATGAATAAGTGAACAAAGCAGTCATAGAGAGTTCTAATAGCTTTTGAATGTCCATAAATATCGATTAAGAGTTGTTTCCATCTCTTTCGTACTGAGTCATTGCCTTGAATCAATCAGAGAAATTGTGGATTGCTCATTAACTTGTTAAGTAAATTCTCAAGATTGTCCATCCGCTTTCCTTGTGCATGAATGGTTTCTTCAAGCTCTTCATTTTTTTTGAGACGCTTCTAACTCACTGCTAATGCAACTTTTCTTTATCGATAGATGAAGACTTCTCTGCTCGAGGTCCTAATCCAAAGCCAATCAATCTCCCTGCCTTCTTACCCAACACTCGAGTCATAATCTCCCTTTTGTCATTATTGTCAAAATTTCCAGATTCTGCGTTCGTCTCAGAGGTGCATTCAGACTCAAGTAATTTCATTTCATTCTGTGAAATTAATTACAAATGTAACTAATTCATTACATAATCCCAAATTTAGCAACAAGATAAGGTTTGTATAACTTACGTATGCAGCTTCATTTCCAGGTTGTATCCAATCGTTTATTTCCTTTTTCTGATGTGTGCTCTTGTAACCTTCGATTGGATCTCCCTAAAAATCAAATTAGAATAATTAATAACGAGAGCATTATTGTATAATTTTCTCGCATAAGGAACATGAATTAAGGCTTTAGTATCCCGGTTTTCTAGTTTCACGATAGTTGTCAATTTGTGTTTCCAAAGTGTTGTGTTCACTGCCCTGTGGTCATTATATACCATCCGATTCTCAATACCCATCTCCACCACACCTACACAATCTCAAGTAAATTTGAGACCACAAAATCACTTATTCAAGCAAAGATAAGACTCCTATGGTCCTAGCAGCTTGCCTCAAAGAGGTCAACCACCGCAATGTACATCTTTTTGAGTGCTCATTTAGGCCCACATCACCGCACCGCTTAGTAGACCAGTTTAGCCATAGCTTCCACCTCAGCATCTGAAGGCCAAGCTTGAAGCACAGCCAGGGGATGGGTACACTGCTTCTTGATCCCGACCTACACTCTCCCAAGGAATTATGTACATGATGTATGATGGCAAAGGGGGAAGGGCACATCATCTACCCCAGCCTCACTTCCAACAAAGTGTTTATCCTCATAATCAGAAACCAACTAGTAGCAGTAATCTTAGCAGATCCTAATTGCTTAAAATAATAGGCTGGTTCACACAAGAATGATTTTGAACATTCATAATTACATACCTTCTCAGAATGATGAACGACAGATGGTTTTGACCCTCCACTGTGAATGGCATTATTGCCTCGATTTTTCTTGTTTACTTCTGAGAGATGCTGGAAAGAAAATATCATTGAACAAATAATAAAAATCTAATCTTTAAAAAAAACTGAATATCATAAGCATATAAAAAAATGATGAAAGTTAGAATAATCATACAATAAATCTTGGCGATGTCCAATAATCACATATTTCAGTCCACTTGGCAATATCAATGTTGTTTGGAGGATTTTTTTTCGTGCATCTTCGGTTGATTGAAAAGTTTTGAATAATTTGTAAAGCTTACACCTCTGCCCTCTATTCCTATCCTTCATTATTCCAAGTGCAACACGCTTCACATGAGGTTTAGAAAGGTCGATATCGGAGCGAGCCTAAAGAAAAAAAAAAAAATCCAAAGAAAATTAACTAGTTCATGAGACAAAAAATAGGAAAATTAGCCTATTAAACTCTAATCCATGAATTCAATTGTTATTGCACCTTTTATCTAACAAATCATGTATCCTAATGAGTGTCATTCTCCATGGATTTATAGACAAGGTATAAAACAAAACTAATTGCCAATAAGGACAAATGCGACTCAACTATGAATAACAATATTTGACATAATTTAATATTATGCATCTTACTTCAACCCTTGACAATGATTCTTCAATTACTCCTCTCAGAATATCCTTGAACTTGGTATTCATTGGGAGGTGGTGGCGGACCATCAATCCTATCTCCGACGACAACTTAGCTGATTCTGTAGGATCTATGGGCCTTCCTTTACTAGGTGACAAATTTATAGCCAACTTCTTTCCTTTTGACTTGGTGAGTTTCTTAAGACCAATACCGCGAATAGTGTCTCATGTGTATTTTCCTTGAAGATGAAGTTATTCAAATTATTAGATGTCAAAAGTAAAAGGAACAACAAATTAACAAGAAAACAATAATTATATATATCATATATATATATATATATACACACACACACACGCAGTATAACATATGTCTACTAAATGGCCGAACATAAAACTCACATCAGTGCACTTTTGCTTTCATCTGGACGTCTAAGTTTGGCCACATTCTCTGTACAGGGGGTAGAATTTTCACCAACTATAGTGTCATTAGTACGCGTTGCATCGAGGTAGAAATGGAGTACGTGACTTCATTCGTGATAACCATCATTGGCATTCGTGAACGTGCAATCATTGAACGTAATTTGCTTGTTCGACCACGGTGATGGTTGAAAGCGATCGAGTTTGTGATCTTGTGATTGGACTTCTTGGAGGACTTGATGTCGCGATAATTCGTGATCTTGTGATTGGGCTTCTTGGAGGACTTGATGTCAAGATAATTCTTCTTTTTACACGAGGATTTGAACCTTCGCTTAAGTTTAGTTCAACTTCTTCATTATCCTCGAGAGACCTCAACATTTTGCGAGGCTAAATATTTTCTAGTTTAAGTCGCCCTTTCCTCTTAAATCCAGTATTTACATTTTGAAGTACCAATTATGTAAGATGAGTAAATTTCGGAAACTACATAATCAGATCAGTTATACGTATTAGTAAATAAGACATGTATAGTACTAGAAAGTAATACTTAAGCATGTCGTACATCTCAAAATCATAACTAGGTTCACCATGCATGCCTAAATTCACACATCCAAAAGAAGCTGATTCATTTTTTCAAGTATATCAACACTAAACAATGAAACCCAAATTAATTAGATAAAACGAGTGGAATATTCCACTACTTAATTTGCTTTAACAACAACAATAGTTAAGTCAAATCTAAAATGGGGTACCTAAATGGAAATATAAATCTCTTTTGCATTCAAGTACTATTAATACGCATTTAGACTAAAATATATGTTTTACCTCTAAAAGCACATGAAGAGAAGTACATAAACTCGGCCTCGGTAGAGACCAAAATCAAAACATAAACCATATATCGATCCATAAATAATCCGCGATATTTACCCCATATACAACATAATCACAAATAAACCGATTATAAAACTAAACAACAATATAAATTGAAGTGAATGAGAAGAAAGGAACCGATATGCGAAAAAACCTGACAATGATTAGACGCCAGAGAAACTAGCGACTTATTTTGGGAATAAGTGAATGAGAAGTGAATGAGAAGAGGAGAACTAGCGACTTATTAGTTGGAGCGAAATATGCCTACCAGTATATCCCAAGCGCTTAAACCGATTAAGGGAGGAAATATAATATATTGGAGCGAAAAAGTATAGTGGGATAAAGTGTAATAATATTTGTGTCTTAGATTAATTAATATTAGTGTCTCTTAGACTAAATATAAGTAAAGGAATATTTAACACTTTTTAAATGTTTGTAATATTAGAGATGAAAAATAATTTCTTTGACTTGTGATATAACAATATTGTTAATTTAATACATAACTTAAAAATAATTTCTTTGACTTGTGATATTTATTAAAAATACATAACAATATTGTTAATTTAATAGATAATTATTATTATTATTTTTAGATAATTAGTACTCTAAACGCCCTATATTAAACGCCTTCATTTGATTTTGTTACGTGAAATTGACCATTTTTTAAATTAATTTTTTTATAAAAAATAAAATATACGCCTATCGATTATGATCGTACTAAATTATGGAGATTTTACTACAATTTGACCATAAAAGTCAAATTATGGAGTTTATTAGGAGTGTTATTTAGATGATTAGTTATTTAGTATTGGAATTTCTCGTATGAAATTAAGAGGTGTAAACAGTGATAATGGAACTTGTAATAATTATTTATACGTCTACTAATTTATAAAGAATATGTTTTGCATAAACAATAACATAGAATAGTAATATATATATATATATATATATATATATATATATATATATATATATATGATTTCATTCTTTATTTCCTCTTATCAATGTACCCACATACGACGTTATTTAATATTGATATAAATTTATCATATATATATATATATAAATTGTTAATAAGTGTTAATAAGTATTAATAAGTTTTAATATTGATATAAATTTATCGTTATTCTTTATTTCTTCTTAAAAATGTACTCCTAAATCTTAATAAGTGTTAATTTTGTAGTAATCTGTTGATGTAATATTAATAAAATTGTTATGATAAACTTAAAAATATTGTCATAAAAATAAAAATTATGTTATGAAACTTAAATATTTGTCAAATATAAACGTGTGGTTAATTATATTAAAAAACTAAGACAATCGGAATTTGATTTACTTTATTTTTATTAATACTTATCATACAAATATTTAAAAGACTACCTATGTTCCAAAAATTTAAATTATTTCGTTCATAAATATTTTATACATTCCATTCCACTCCATGTATAGAATTGGGTTAAATTTCATGTAATTCAGTAAGCAAAATATTAATTTCAACATTGATATATCATCTATACGACTGAATGATCTTAGATAGAAAACGTTTGTTTCACTTATCATATCACAACTGCATATAGTTTTTGTATATTTTAAATGATTGGGGATCACATGAAATTTTTATGGGCAAAACTTTAGGATTATGTTTATTTGAAAAAAAAATATTATTGGGATTTGAATATTTATATTCAAATATATTACGTAGGACTATGTTCTCCCATGATATTAATTATAGTGAATATAAATTATATTATATATAAATTCATTAAATTTTTAACAATATTAAATTTAATTTTAATAACACTATTTACGTAACTTACAATATCGATTATGGACTATAATAATCCATAATCGAAATATCTTTCCACTACTTTAAAATTTAAAATTTCATGCGTTGACCATATCATAAAGAAATAGAAAAATACAAGATGATAGTGTCGCTATTATGTGGAATAGAGCACAAATGAAAAAAAAACATATGTTTTACACAAATAGTAAAGTTTGAGTTTATTCTTTAATTTATAATATACTACAATTCAAATTGTAATGTAATTAATATTTTAATACAAATTTTATTCTTAATAATATTTTCTGGTTATCTAAATTATTAATTGTATTAAATAGAATATTAACTTATAATAATTTATATTTGAGTTTGTTATAATTAATTTATAATATCCTAAAATATAAATTTATCTTTTAAGTTTTTAAAATAATAATAATTTAAGTATAATATTCCTTCTATAATTTTTTTTAAAAAAATGTTATCAAACTCTGTTTTTGGAACAGAGTCCCCAACTTACCACAGTTGTTTGGTGTTATACGGAAGAAAGAGAGGCTAGGTTTCTCCTTTATTACCAAAACACCGTATAGCAATTTGGGTTTCTTCTTCTTCCTTACGTAGCCAAAACTCGCATTCATCCCATCCGTAGCTTCACTTGCACTCATGTCCTCCATCACAGGCACATGTTCTACTTCTCTCCTCCATCCGTAGCTTCGCTTGTACTCAAGTCGATTCCATCCGGGTTCTAGGGTTATTTTTCTTCTTCAATTCTCTTTCAATTCGGTAAGAAATCAAATCTCAGTTTATTTATTTCATAATTTCTGCACTTTGTTTATTCATTTGTGCTTAATCAAATCTAAAATTGGTTATATGTGATGATCAAATCTGAAATTGGTTATTTGTTTTGGCCACAAAAAATACGATTATGTTAGGGGATAAGATAATGAATTGTGTTTGTTAAAAGGAATTTTCTGTTTTGGCTCTTTTCTTCCTTTGATCAAGTAGGGCTAATACAAGTATGGAGACTGATACTAAAAGTCTCAACACTACTCTCATTAGAGTTAAATGTGTTTACATTCATTCAAGAATGGGCAAAGAAGCAGCAACAACATATAGCTTATTCTTGGAATGGTATATTCACAGATATCTACTTGCTAAAACTGGGTAGTGCTAATAAAATTAATTCATACACTTAACTTCCCAATTGATTAAAATAATATTCTCAAGTCAAAAGTGCAGAATTTAAGTGTAAAATTTTAATTCAAGGAAACAATGCGCTAGCAGTTATATCACCAACACAGAATAATAGAGCCCTGAGCAATTTGATTTGAGGATTCCAATATCAATCTAATCGGTTTTAGTACATAACCAAAACCCCCAATCATAACCATGGTTTCCAAATGACTAAAGATGTCCTCATATTGAGAATTCGTAATTGTAATACCTTTGGCACATCCACCGGGAACTTGTGAATCATGACCCATCCACAAAAGTTCTTTTCCTTTTTGTTGGGTTTATGGTTCTTAAGGCCTTCACACAAATGATCAACTTGAATCGAGAAAGCTTTCTTAATAAATATGAGCGCTTTTATTGTAAAGTTTAGAACTTTGTTATGCAAAGCCATACATGGGAACTTCAGATGCAACATTCACATTAAAATCATGTTATACATGTAATGCTCCTATTAGATAATTAATCGCATGTTTGTTGAATGTTAACAATTTACATATGAACACTGCTATTGTTTTATCCGATTTTTGTATATTGCTATTGCTTAAATCAATCGGTTGAGTTGATGTAATTGAGTTGATGAATAAATTTCAGTTGAACTTAATTTCATGGATAAAAGTTGACGATCATGAGCGATATCGCTAACTTATCGCAATGGGGTCAAAAGCTTCATCGAGCATATGTACGCAACATTTGGCCCAACAAATGACATTAGATGTCCTTGTATCAAGTGTATGAACCTATACACTAAAACCCAAAAAGAGGTGTCTTCACATTTGTGCATAAATGGGATAATGCCTTCTTATGATAAGTGGATTTACCACTATGAACCCATTCCACGATACCCAATGAACATGCTCGTAATATTTTCTCTTAAAATGAGGAGTTTATGGACTATGATTTAGATGGTGATGAGGATGAAATTGAGACACTCATGGAAGATATTAATCGAGGAACCTTTGTCATTGGTGGGAATGAAGATACCTTCCAAAATCGAAATCATACCGATTTGAACAAATGCTTAATATGTTAGACAAAGAGTTATATCCGGATGCCAAAAGTACTCCATTTTGTCATTTGTTATAAAATTGCTGCATTTGAAGGTTTTCAACCATTGGACAAATAAGTCCATAGACATGCTACTTGAGTTGATTAAAGATGTTCTTCCCGATGGTGCGAATTTGCCAAAATCATACTACGAGGCAAAGACAATGCTACGTGAAATTGGCCTTGGATACCTTCCAATACACGCATGCAAGTAAGTAAAATAACATATCAAAAGTCCTTAATTATAACACTCATTCATATATAGTTAATCTATCTCATTTTTGTTGAAGGTATGATTGTGCCCTTTTTGGCAAGAAAATAAGGATTTAGAAGAGTGTCCATTCACGGAATCAAGATGGAAAGTTAATGATGAGAAGGGTAAAAAATCCTACACAAGATTTTGAGATACTTTCCTATAAAACTGCTGCTTGCAAAGACTTTTTATGTCAAAAAATTGCAAAAGACATGCGGTGGGCACAAGGAAAAACTTATTTCAAAGAGAAGGTGAACTAAGGCATCCAAGAGATTCTCAGATTGTGGATGGAGTTTGATAGAAAGTATGAATGGTTTTCCAATGATCCAAGAAACAAATGCCTTGGGCTAGCCATGGATGGATTCAATCCATTTGGAAATATGAGTTGCTCATATAAGATATATGGTAAGTAATACTCACCCTTATAATTTGCCCCTCGAAGTGCATGAAGGAGCCCTTTTTCATAATGTCACTTTTGATTCTTGGACCAAAAGCACCAGGTAATGAAATTGATGTTTATTTACGTCCTTTAATAGATGATCTTGTTGATTTGTGGGAACAAGGAATTCAAACATATGACTCTTATACTGGGTGCAATTTCAACATGCATGCTTCTATTTTATGAACAATTAACGATTTTCCTGCACTGACAAATCTTTTTGGATGGAGTACCAAAGGGTACATGGCTTGTCCAACTTCCAATGTAGATACACGCTCGACTAGGTTGAGGAGTAAAATCTCTTACGGGGGGCATCGTTCATTTCTCGGTCCCAATCATAGGTATTTTTAATACGTAACTTATTTTAATTTCATCTTCACATTGTTCACATAATTTACTTCCTATGGTTTATCTTGCCCTTGTAGGTGGAGAAAGAGTTTAGACTATGATGGAAAGGAGGAACTCCGTAGACCACCTAAGATCCTAGGTGGATCGTAAATTTTACATCATGTAGAAGCAATCAATTTCGGGATTTTGGAAAGCATCCGAAAAATGTAAGTATGAATATAGAAAGAAAGCGAAAGAGGACATCAACTCCATCGAACTCTGATTGGACGAAGAAAAGTATTTTTTTTAACCTACCATATTTGAAAGATTTGAAGGTTAGACATAAGCTCGATGTAATGCACATCGAGAAGAATATTTGTGATAACATACTGGGACATTACTAAAGATTGAAGGTAAAAATAAGGACACTTACAAGGCTCGACAAGATTTAGAGGATATGAATATACGTAAAGAGTCGCACTTAAGACCACGGGAGATAAGTTTGACAAGCCACAACCAAATTTTTTTCTTTTTTCCAAAAAGAGAGAGATAAATTATTGTCCTTTATACGATCCGGCAATTCCTGCATTTGATATGCATCAAATATTGCTAGATGTGTTAATATAAGTGATAATAAAGACGCTTCGGGATACAAGACGATAATCGCCATGTTCTTTTACAACGATTAATCCCTGTTGGAGTGCGAGGAAATCTTAATGACGATGTGGCAACAATATTAACTGAGTTGGGTGCATTCTTTAAAAATCTATGTAGTAAGACACTAAAAGTGGATGACTTAAGAAAAATGGAGAAGGATATTATAATTATCTTATGCAAGATTGAGAGGATTTATCCACCGGCCTTCATTGATATTTGTGTTCACTTGGTTGTTCATCTACCACAAGAAGCAATGTTTACAGGCCCTGTATGCTATTCGTAGATGTATCCAATTGAAAGGTATGTAACTATATATTTCTGGTTATCTATGAACTTTATTGTTGTGTCATACTTAATTTCGTAATTTTTTTTAAAGGTATCTATGCACGCTGAAAAAGTATGTAAGGAACAAAGCACATCCAGAAGGATCAATTGCTGAAGGGTATGTCGCAGATGAATGTTTGACATTTTGTTCCTTGTACTTACCATGAAGTGAGAGCAAGTTCAATAAAAAGGACCGTAATCCTGATGGAAAAGTTAGAAAAGATGCTCTTTCTTTCTTTTCTCAAAATGTTAAACCATTAGGTGGTTTTCTTTTTGACTATGTTGATTCCAAGGAGATTCAAATGGCTCATTGGTATGTCTTGAATAATTGTGAAGACGTGCAACCTTATATTGAGTAAGTTATACATTTTATCATTAAATTATTCAAATAATTATTGCTTCATACTATGTTTTTTGTACTAATATTTTTCTTGTAGGGAATGTGAGGAGGAATTGAAACTACCTTACCAAAACAACATCGAATTGGAAAAAAGATTTCCTCGGTGGTTTAAAAAAGAAGGTAAAATAATATTTCTTCCCTTTTAAATTTGTTTGTTGCTATTTGAAAATCAATGATTAATTTAAATTTTTCCTCTAATAGATTCATCATCTTTGAATACCACATCAAATGTCATTATTGATCAACTATTTGCATTAGCAAGTGGTCCAAATTTACTTAGTATGGAAATATAAAGGATGCATTGTAAATGGAGTAAGGTTTCTTGTCAAAGATCGTGACAATCATAGGCAAAGCCAAAATAGTGGAATAACATGTGAAGGAGAACACGATGGGAAAAGTATCGACTTTTTTGGCTTATTAAATGATATTATCAAAATAGAGTATTGAAAAGGGTATCATGTGTTTATATTTTCTTGTGAGTGGTTTGATTTATCTAATCGGCGTATAAGTAGCACATGGTATATAAACGACCCATACATATTAGCTTCTCAAGCAAAACAAGTTGTTTTTGTTGATGATCTGCAACTGGAAAATTGTTCAAAGGTTTAACCACCGACATGTATTTGATGTTCCGGAGGATGAAATGGACGAGATTGAAGAATATACCACTGACAATGTTGTTAACCTTGATGATGACTCACCCGATATTGACATTGTTGTTCAAGATCGGGATATAGGGCCAATGAATAGAGATGATGTTGATCCAGAAACAATAAATAACAGTGTCTTAAGACAAAGAACTCAAAAAATTAACATTGAACACACTATGTTATTGGATGGAGACATAGATGATGATGTCGATGAGGATGATTTTGAGGAGGATGAATTCGACGAGGGGTGTAGTGAGGATGATACACCTATAGATTATCATAGTGAAGAAGAACAAAGTATGGATGAGGAAGAGAAAGATGATCAGAACTAAAATTAAATAAGGTATGCCTTTCATCTTATCAAAGTTGAAACATTTGAATGATGCTTAATTATTTAGTTTAGTCAGATTATCGTTCTGGTTCAGGTTCTAGTTCAGGTGTCCGAACATCTCATTCTACTTCTAGCCTTAGAACAACCTTTGTCCGCTTTCGTTCTAATGCAAATTGGTCAGTCCCAATTTAGGAGTCAAGGCACTTCCTATTATACCTCAAAGCGTAGCTTTGTCACTTGGGCCAAGTGAACCTGAATAAAACTTGGTATTATTCTACTTCTTAACTTTGATTTATTGACTTAAATATGTTATTGGTTTATGTTATTACAAATTCTGGTCCTCCAATTTTCTGGAAGCATGATGTTCAAATAATGATGGGTAATGAGACTTTGAGTGGTCCTCCTCAGTCCTGTACCACCCCGTCATTGCCGCAAACACTCACCCTCAGCATCGCCAAGTGTCGTTACTAGTTCAGGGGGTCAGAATGGTAATGAATATCTGGACTGAATGGTAATGAAAGTGATCAGCCTTTCATACTTGATGAATACATGCAATATGCACTGAGTACGATTCAACAATTCATAGACATGGCAATTAACAATGATTAACTACAAGTATATTTAAATAAAACAACTCGAAGTTAAGTTAAGGATAACTTGCCTATTCCGTTGATTACCGTTATACAATTTAATAAGATTTGTCTGAATACCTAATATAGATAATATCGATCTATAAATTAAAATAATATCATCACAATATTTAAAATAACCTAAACACATAACCCTATCAATCTATACATCACATAAGACCTAGTATCAAGTCAGACTATTGCGATTGAAGTTGAATCCTAAGACACTCGACATCCTGAGACCCAGTTTTATGAATAAATATTTAATTTTCTCGAAATATTATTTTTTTGAATATTATGGTGTGGATTTGATATAATGTTATAGTTGTGGGTAATATTTATAAATTTTGCAAAGTAAATCAAGTTGTTATATAATATTAGATTGGTGGGGAATATTTCTTTTTATCGGGGAATATTAAAATCATGCGAATTTATTTACAATCATTAGTGGACCCCATGAATATTAATTATTAATTAAATTCGGATTGAAAAGCGACAAAAATATTTTATGAAAATAACGGTGGAAGTTTTTGATTAATCTTTATTGAAACACTACGGTTAGTAAAAAATGCGATGTGTCTGGCGTGGTTGCATAGTAGCACACGGTATTGATTATTGATGCTTACGTGATAAGTCACTCGGTTTTGTTTTATTATTGGTATTATTAATGTAATAAAATAGAATACTTTTATAAAGTTATTCTATAAATAGAATATATTATATTCTATTATGCATAGTGTTGCATAGTGTATACTGCATAGTGTTTTGCATAGTAAAATCTTTTTATATAAAAGCAGAATACTTTTATAAAGTTATTCTATAAATAGAATATATTATATTTTATTATGCATAGTGTTGCATAATTAGTGCTGCGTAGTGTTTTGCATAGTAAAATCTTTTTATATAAAATAGAATACTTTTATAAAGTTATCTATTTTATTAGACAATAATTAGAATATATTATATTTTATTATGCATAGTGTTTGCATAGTGCTGCGTAGTAAAATTTTGCATAGTAAAATCTTTTATAAAGTTATTCGTTTTATTAGATTATAAATAGAATATATTATATTTTATTTAAAAGATTTTGCTTTAAATATGGACCAAATCAGATTAAAGTAAATCAATACGGACCGTTTATGAGTTAGTTACTATCTGATCCATTTTTCTATAAATAGAAGCTCATTCCTTCATTATTTCTTACGAATTCACTTTGAAACTCTAGAGAAAAACTATAGAGAGAAAAGAAAAAAGTGTTACTGCTACTTCTTCTTTACTTATATATCCGATTCTTCTTCTTTTAAGGTAGGGAATATTATTATTTGTTGTACTCGTAAGGGGTATTATTTCTTTTTTATTCATGAAGAGAACTTATGTTATTCCATTCTTTATTATTACATTGGAATAACTTTTGTATCTGTGAGCTACCTATACTTGGTGAAATTCTTACATTATTCCATTCTTTATTATTACATTTGGAATATCACATGCATGCGTTTCATTGGTTAAATTCTTCTATATTCCATTATTATTATTACATATATCACATGCATGCATGCGTTTCTGTGGGACTGGTTATTACATTTGGAATACCACATTAATTTATTTATTATTACATTGGAATATCACATGCATGCGTTTCTGTGGGACTGATTCCGTTAATTATTGCACATTTGGAATATCTTTGTCATGCTCAAAATACTGCATGCATGGTGATTTACATTTATTCCATTCTTTATTATTACATTGGAACATCACATCCGTGCAATTTACTTTGACACAGTTCCATTTATTATTATTACATTGGAATAACTTTATCTGTCTGAATCTGCATGCATGGTGATTTCTTTTGTTATTCCATTCTTTATTATACTCGGTTGGTTAAAGTTTTGACTTCTATACTCCATGAAATTAGTGGAATATCCTTGATATTTGCGCTTCATCCGATATCTTTTCATGGAAATATTCTTACGAGCATTCTTGAATTTTACTCTACAAAGCGATATCATGTTGACAATTTGGGCGTTATTGGTTCTGGATAAATTAATTCTTGAACTTGTTTTATTGAATTCTTATATCATTGTCATCATCCTCATGTTTATATTTTTTTGAAAGTCATACATGGCTTTTAGGTGCATAGATGGACTTGGTATGATTATGACGAGGGATTATTGATTATAATCATGGCCAGTAATATTACAAATGATGTGGAAAAAAGTCCTCGTTGGCGTAGTGCATTGATGGGCGGTTTTTTGGTATGATTATGGCTATGGATTCTCTTGACCCGAGGTGCAAAGATGAATTGTTTTATGGCATGATCGGGACCATTGATGAAAACATGATTATCTTTGGCTGCGTGGTGCATGGATAATTAAATGGTGCGTGATCTTAAAGAATATCCTTGGCACATAGTGCGCGGGGGTGATTTGATGATGTGGATTATTTATTAAAATTTGAGTCTCGGCGATAAAAGTGATGAAAAACCTTTTAAATCATAAAAGATAGTAGATTTTATTCTCTCTTGACTCTTTTAATGGATTGCTTGTTCATTTGCGATTAAACTTGATGTTTGTTATATTGTATCGGTTTAACATTGTTGAAGGCTAATGATAATTTATTACGCATTATCTTAGTCATAATATTTCTTCTTTGGGCTAGTTGAGCTCACCCTTTCTTTCATTTATTCTCTTGAGGAAATGAGAATATAGGCTGGGACTAGTCGGGGAGCGGTGATGGTCTAGATGGTGCATTAGTAGTCCTCACTATTACGTGAAATAGTGTGATAATAATTGTAATGAGGACTCCTTTTGAGTTTGTATACTCTCTAGTAGACAATATTTGTATTCAAACTCACGATTTATGTTTTGTCGTATTTGTACCACGATTGTATTATTAAGTTGTATTTGAATTACATACCATGTATTTGGCGACTCAAGATGGGTGATGTATACCTAATTTTGGGGGCGTCACGGTTGGTATCAAAGCTTAGGGATATGATCCTGGCTAAGATGTGAGAATAGAACTAGGAGGGAGAGGCAGAAATTCCTTAGCTAGTATGACCTACCTAAGTTTATTTGATATTTAATTGGTGGTCGGAGTATAGAGATAATATGTGATATGTTAATTAACCCTTGTTTTGTGGCGGTATTTGAAAATGGCATCGAAAATGTTGAGATAAGCAATGGAGCACGAGGAGGCTGTTGATTCTCCACGAGATCGATAATCGGGACAATGTCAGCGGGATGGCGATAATCCTCCTGTAAACAACAACAACGATCAATTGATGAATGATGATGCGTTTAGGAGCTTTTAGAATTCATGCAACATCGGTGAAAGGCGGCTCCTGTTCATAATGCGGGGAGGAAACAATGGCAACCCACGGTTGGTCACCAGCTTAGCAATTCAAGGAGGACCACCGGGAGTTTTTGGGAAAGCGAGAACCACTTAAAGCGGAGAGCGTGGTTAAAGCGGATCACCAAGATATTTGATGTCTTGGGATGCTCAGAGGAGCAAAAGGTTCCTTTTGCCACCTTTATGTTGCGTGAAGAAGCGGATCAACTTGGTGGGAATCGTAAAAGCGTACCCGACTGGCCTTTTCAAGATGTCTTGGGAGAAGTTCGAAGAGCATTTCAATGACAAGTACTTTCAAAAGCATTAAATCACATGAAGGAGGTGGAATTTATCAAGTTGGAGCAAAACAACATGGCCAGTGTCGTCGCGATCTGAAGCCAAGTTTGCGAGTTGTCCGTTTGCGTCCCACTTGGTTGATAATGAAGAGAATGGCGCGATGTTTTTAAGAGGTTTGAAGCGGGAATCGTCGATATCTTATCTCTCATAAAGCGTGTTTGTATTAGAGATGTTGTTAATAGGGCTCGATTATTGGAGCGCGATAATGAGTCAACAAACCAAAAGAAGCGGTAAAGCAAAATGATAATCTGGGTGATAACGGTCATCAAAGCGGTGACAATAAGCATGGAGGAATCAACATGCGAGAAATGGTAACCACTTGGTGGTAATCATGGCCAAAACAATAAGAATGGACATTTCAAGAAGAAAGTTCAACAATGGCGTAAAGGCGTCGGCACCAACACCGTTTCAAGGAAGAAGAAGCGACCACCGGTCGTATGTTTCAAATCTTGAGACGGGAGGACACATCGAGTCCAAAGCATGCTGCAACAATCCAAAGCGTGTTTTAATTGCGGAAGAGAAGGTCACCTAGCTCGATTTTGTCGTATGGTGAAGTCAATTCCAGCTGGGATAGTGATGCCAAAGGATGTCCCAGACAAGCCAAAGCCGGTAGTTTAAGAGAGCATTTTTTTTTTTGTGACGAGGAACCTGAATAAAATTATCACGGGTATGTTAGTCATAAACTCTTGCGAAGTCTATCTGAGTGTTAAATCTGGGTTCTACTTACTCTTTTATTTCACCTAGTTGTGTTCAATGTTTGAAGTTAACTCAGGAGAAGTTAGACTTTGATATATCTTTAAATTGGGAGAAACCTTCGTTACCTCCACTATTTATAAATCTTGTTCAAATCAACACTTTCACGTTACATTTGTCGATCGTATCTCTTTGAAAATACTTGCCTTTGATGTGATTTTAGGAATCGATTGGTTAACTACTCATCATGCTTTTTGTAAGGTTGTTAGCTTTCATACTCTAACCAACTTTGTTATGCTTGAATTCAAACAACCAAACCACTAAAAGTCGATCATTGTCATATCAAGCCATATAAGTAAAAAGCCCGATCCTTTCGTTGTTGACTTCCTTGTGTGGAATGCAAAGCCAGAACTTTACGTGGGGGGCGTTGTGAATAACGATGACAAGTTAATAGGTATCAATGTGACGTGTTATCCAAGTCTTGGATGAGAGTCACGATTTTGAATGATATTTCTATTGTTAATAAATTTCTGACGTATTCTTGAAGACTTCTTAGCCTACCCCTAGGCGTGAAATCAAATTTTGTATTGACCCCGATTACAAAAACCCATTTCTAAAACCCTAAATATTTCTTTCACTAAAATGAGCGTAACATGCGCCAAAGATGTTGGCTCGATTTGTTGAAGATTACGATCGTACCATTCAATAACATCATCGTGGGAAAAGCGAATGTGGTAGTGGCGCGTTGTTGTAGAAGATCGATTATCGTTTACGAGTGCGATGTTGTTAACACAAAGGCCCATTTAAATGCGACTTACAAATGATGAAGATAGAGTTAAAGACTCTAGGAACCCAGTGAAGATAACTTGAATATCTGAGTAGAATCGACTTTAATCGATAAAGTTAAAAGCCGCTCAAGCTACATACTCGAGTGATGAATGTGAAGAAGAAGGTTCAAGAGGCGTTATTCTAGAAGCGAGAATCGACGAAGAGAGAGAAATCTCAACCCTCGATTTAATTGGCCCATTTGAAATCCTCGATGAAGTAGGAGCGTGGCTTATAGACTCGTTTTACCGCCAAGTATGTTGCGTGTTCATAACGTTTTTTACGTGTCGATGTTACGTAAATATGTGGACGACCCGAACCACATTATTAATTTAGAACTGGACGAGATAGCAGAAGATTTAGCGTTTGAGGAGATCGTGTTAAAATCTTGGATAAGAAGAATCGTATTCAACACTCAAAGGTTATACCTCAAGAGTTAGAATTTGAAATGAAGTCGAGGTATCCTCACCTCTTGACGACATACCAATGCGTCGTAAATTTGAGGCGAAATTTCATAAGGAGGGAGATTGTGAGACCCCAGTTTTATGAATAAAGATTTAATTTTCTCGAAATATTTTTTTTGAATATTATGGTGTGGATTTGATATAATGTTATAGTTGTGGGTAGTATTTATAAATTTTGCAAAGTATGCATGAGTTGTTATATAATATTAGATTGGTGGGGAATATTCTTTTTGTCGGGGAATATCCATGCGATGATGATACAATCATTGGTGGACCCATGGCGGAATTATTATCGGATTGAAAAATGACAAAAATATTTTATGAAAATAACGGCGGAAGTTTTACAGTTAATCTTTGTTGAAACACTTGGTTAGTAAAAAAATGCGATGTCTGGCGTGGTTTGCATAGTAGCACACGGTATTGATTATTGATGCTTTACGTGATAAGTCACTCGGTTTTGTTTTATTGGTATTATTAATGTAATAAAAAGCAGAATACTTTTATAAAGTTATTCTATAAATAGAATATATATATATTCTATTATGCATAGTGTTGCATAGTATCTACGCATAGTGTTTTGCATAGTAAAATCTTTTTATATAAAAGCAGAATACTTTTATAAAGTTATTACATAAATAGAATATATTATATTTTATTATGCATAGTGTTTTGCATAAGTGCTGCGTAGTGTTTTGCATAGTAAAATCTTTTTATATAAAACAGAATACTTTTATAAAGTTATACATTTTATTAGACAATAATTAGAATATATTATATTTTATTATGCATAGTGTTTTGCATAGTGCACTGCATAGTGTTTGCATAGTAAAATCTTTTATAAAGTTATTCGTTTTATTAGATTATAAATAGAATATATTATATTTTATTTAAAAGATTTTGCTTTAAATATGGATAGTCAGTTAAAATAAATCAATACGGACCCGTTCATGAGTTAGTTACTATACGATCCATTTTTATAAATAGAAGCTCATTCCTTCATTATTTCTTACGAATTCACTTTGAAACTCTAGAGAGAAAACTATAGAGAAAAGAAGAAAAAAGTTCTTTTACTTCACTTTTATATATCCGTTACTCTTCTTCTTAAGGTAGAGAATATTATTTGTTGTACTCGTAAGTAAGGGTATTATTTCTTTTGTATTCATGAAGAGAACTTACATTATTCCATTCTTTATTATTACATTGGAATAACTTTTGTATCTGTGGATACCTATATACTTGGTGAAATTCTTCTATTATTCCATTCTTTATTATTACATTGGAATATCTGTGCATGCGTTTTAAATCTTTGCATTTTCTGGATTCTTCTTTATTTATTATTACATTATTATATCACATGCATGCGTTTATGCTTTTTCTTGGGACTGGTTAAAATCTTTTTATTATTACATTGGAATATCACATGCATAACTGATTAAAATCCTTATATTATTATGTTGGAATAACTTTTACATATGCATGCGATTTGATTTTGTTGTTATTCCATTCTTTATTATTACATTGGAACATCCATATGGGTGCAAATTTACGTGACACTGGTTCCGTTATTTATTATTACATTGGAATAACATGTCTCTGAAATCTCGCATGCATGGTGATTTCTTTTGTTATTCCATTCTTTATTATACTCGGTTGGTTAAAAAGTTTTGACTTCTATACTCCATGAAATTAGTGGAATATCCTTGATATTTGCGCTTCATCCGATATCTTTTCATGGAAATATTCTTACGAGCATTCTTGAATTTTACTCTACAAAGTATCATGTTGACAATTTGGGCGTTATTGGTTCTGGATAAATTAATTCTTGAACTTGTTTTATTGAATTCTTATATCATTGTCATCATCCTCATGTTTATATTTTTTTTTGAAAAGTCATATATGGCACATGTAGTGCATAGATGGACTTGGTATGATTATGACCGAGGATTATTGGTATAATCATGGCCAAGTAATATTACAAATGATGTGGAAAAAAGTCCTCGTTGGCGTAGTGCATTGATGGACGATTTTTGTATGATTATGGCTATGGATTCTCTTGACCAGAGGTGCAAAAGATGAATTGTTTTATGGCATGATCGGGACCATTGATGAAAACATGATTATCTTTGGCGTGGTGCATGGATAATTAATGGTGCGTGATACTTAAAGAATATCCTTGGCCATAGTGCGAGGGATGATTCGATGATGTGGATTATTTATTAAAATTTGAGTCCCGGCGATAAAAGTGATGAAAAACCTTTTAAATCATAAAAGATAGTAGATTTTATTCTCTACTTGACTCTTTTAATGGATTGCTTGTTCATTGCGATTAAACTTGATGTTTGTTATATTGTATCGGTTTAACATTTGTTTAAGGCTAATGATAATTTATTACGCATTATCTTAGTCATAATATTTCTTCTTGGGCTAGTTGAGCTCACCTTTTCTTTCAATGTTCTCTTGAGGAAATGAGAATATAGTTGGGACTAGTCGGGGAGCGGTGATGGTCTAGATGGTGCATTAGTAGTCCTCACTATTACGTGAAATAGTGTGATAATAATTGTAATGAGGACTCCTTTTGAGTTTGTATACTCTCTATGTAGACAATATTTTTGAATTCGTATTCAAGATGACTCAATTTTGGGGTTTATTTTAAATGATTTTAAAGTATTAAACATTTTAAAGTAATTTATTTGTATTATTAAAATTGTATTTGAATTACGTACCATGTATCTGGCGACTATTTTAAGATGGGTGATGTATACCTACTTTTTTGAGAAGTACCAAAATGTATCTTGATCTTCGACATACATTTTGGTGGAGCAACATGAAGAGAGAGATCGCAGAGTTTATCTCAAGGTGTTTAACTTGTCAACACGTCAAGGTAGAGCATCAAGTGCCAAAGGGTCCATCACAACCACTTGAGATTCTAGAATGGAAGTGGGAACACATTAACATGGACTTTGTGACGGGCCTTTCCAAGGTTTCTCAAGGCGTACACGTAATTTGGGTCATTATTGATAGATTAACTAAGTCTGCTCATTTCTTGCCCATACGAGATAACTGTTCATTTGAACATCTTACTCGTATGTACATAAATGAGATTATAAGATTGCATGGCATGCCAGTATCTATAGTGTTTGATCGAGACCCTAGATTCACTTCACGATTTTGGGTTAACTTGAAAAAAGCTATGTGCACTGAATTACGATTCAGTTTTGCATACCATCCCCAGATAGACAGGCAATTATAGAGGATTATTCAAACTCTTGAAGATCTATAGAGACTTTGCGTACTAGACTTCAAAGGAAGTTGGGACAAGTACTTACCATTTGTGAAATTCTCCTACAACAACAGTTACCAAGTAAGTATAGGCATGGCTCCATTCGAGACGTTGTGTGGAAGAAAGTGTCGTTCTCCAGTATGTTGGGACGAGGTGGGTGAAACAACATTGTTGGGACCAGAATTGGTACGCATGACTATGGAAAAGGTTCAAATGATCCGAAAACAATTACAAACAACATAAGATCAACAAAAGAGTTATGCTGATCTTCATCGAAAGGACGTGGAATTCAATGTCGGAGACCATGTATTGTTACGTGTTGCTCCATGGAAAGGAATTACGAGATTCAGAAAGAGAGGAAAGCTCAACCCTCGATTTTTTGGTCCATTTGAAATCCTCAACTGAGTAGAAACTATGGCCTATAGACTCGCCTGACCGCCAAGCATGTCTCGTGTTCATAACATTTTTCACATATCCATGCTATGTAAATTGAAAGTAGTATACATACAAGCCAATCATGTATGATGATAAATCATATACTTTGTAAACAATCTTATTCATTTATTAATAAAAGAAGTTTTTATTAAAGGCATTTAATTATCTACATGATATTGTTTTAACAATATATGATAAACCCATAGTGTTAAACAATGCTTTTAGAATCATGATAAGATCATGCTAATGAGATCTAAATTCTTGATAGCTTAAAAACTAAAATGCTCCCAATCAATGGATTACTAAAAAGGAGATTAATGAATCAGGATAGATTGGTACATACATTACTTGCTTATTGGATGAAGATGATTGATCTCATGATCATTTGTGTGGAGACACTAAAGCAAGTATGTAGGTGCTTATTGGAGAATAAGTTCACTGAACGTGGATCACAAAGGAATATGTAGTGAAGTTTTACTTGCCTGTCAATAGGAATTCTTAAAGTGATAGTAGTACAAGTGATCCTTAGACTTGATATCATCATAGTATCTTGTGTATAATGATTATACTTTGAATTATTCTTTAAGACTCTTAGGATATATTAAAGGGTATGCTTGGGTGTAATGAGTAATATATGGAGATAATGAATTATCAATAAAGAATCTACTGCTTCTAGTAAAAGAAGAGATATGACCTATATGATTCGATAAAAGACAACCCTGGAATCCTTGGCCAAGGTGGAATGAAATTAAAAAGGAGTTTCTAATTTGCATTTATTCGGAGTTGTATATTTGGGAATCGAAATACATATAATTAAATAAAATAAGACTTGACAGTAATTACATGTCTTATATTTAATTGGGACATTGTATGGTGGAATGATTGAATTGTAAGATAACTATTTACTCAAAGGTTCTTTTATGATTAATGTTAAAATCTATATTATCTGAAAAGTTGTTGATCGCTAAGGAGGCTTATCCTTATTGTAAAATAAATATTATTTATTTAAATATATTATTAGTTTAATTTATTTATTTAAATAAGATTAGAATTGTTCTAATTGATTTATTCACAACCGGTTTAATATAGAGAACTTAAAGGGTCACACTATAAAAGGAAGAAAAATTATTTAAGAAGTTAATGGCATAATCATAATAATATGTTAAGTATATTTAATTTAATCTATTGTGATGGAATAAATTAAATAGCTTAATATTTTAGGAATATTAAATATAAATTAATAAGAGGAATATTATTAATATTATTGAAATTATTATTATTTTAATTTCTAAAGGAGTTTGGGAATTTATTTAATATAAGTACTCTCATCTATTCCAAATAAGATTAGGAGACAAATTAATTAAAAGAGTTTAATTAATTATCCTTAATAAGATTAGGGAGCTTAATTAATTAAAGGATTTTAATTAATTAAATATAATCCTAATTCTAATTAAATTAGAATGGTTGACTAATATCTATATAAGAGGAGTCTTATGCTAGATACTAGACGACACAATTCCAATTTTTGGAGAGTACTCCTTTTCTACAGAGATAGAAAAACTAAAGTTTAGCCAAACACTTTTCTTCTTGAGTTTTTTGTTCTTCCTTGGTGGATCTCCTCTAGAGGTCAAACGCTTGGGTGGCTAACGTTGATCAAATGTAGGAATCAATCCTGCGTATTCAAAGAGAGCACGAAGGACTAAGAGTTGAACTTGTACTTGAGGAAGCTCGAATCTTCAAGGGTATGATTCTAATTCTCCTACTCTTTTATAGATTCATAATCAAGAACAAGAATGATCATGGTTTATGGTTTGTAAGAAAATTTTAAAATCAAATTTTATTTCGCTTTCGCTTCGATTATGTGATTAGATTGCATTTTCTTGTTTTTAGCAAACCTAACAGTGGTATCAGAGCTAATCTTGTGCTAATTAGCAATCTTTGTGATTCTATGTATGTACAATATGCGATTGGATCGAATTCTTGGGCAACAGGAAAGGTTTTTTGTTTCTACGATCGGGCGAAGTCATACTGTCTCCGATTCATTCTAGAGCCTTGCACTGCCGTTACCAGATCTAGTTTCTGGATGAATGCAATAAATTGTTGTGTCGAGACCCAGTTCATTCTGAGCGTAGTTGTGCCTTTACCGAAATCGCCTTTTGAAAACGCAATTGCTGCCATGACCAGCTCATTTTGGGTGCAATCGCTTGGGAAGAATCTGAAAAACTTTTACTCTTTTCAATTATAATAAATGGTTTATTTAATTGATAAAAGGTTAAAATAAAGGAGTTTATTTTTGATAAAATTAAAGTGTTTAATTTGGATTTGGTTTTTGATTAAAATAAAAGAGTTTATGTTGTTTCAAAACTAAAGTTTAGCAAACTTTTGCCCATTAAATTGATATTGATGCATATATGGAATGAATTTATTATTCATGAGATGAATGTTATTTATTGATGCATATGTTGATATGTATGATAATAAATGGTATTGATTATGGACTATTAACCAATATGCATGATTGGATTTTATTTTAGTTGGATGCATGAATGTATGTGTTTTATTAAATGGGGTTTGCATACATTGTCTTCTCTAGTTTTTCTCAATGTAAATTTTATCTCCCTCCTATGTAATTTTCCTTAACTACTGATCAAAGTTTCTATTTTTATAAATAGTTCTGTAATAGGAATAGTAAGAATTAAAATTTTGATGAATTGGAGACCAAGGAGCAATGAGCGCTTGAAGACCCGATTGTAATTGAGCCCGAGTTTAAATGTAATAGTTACATTTCAATTTAATTCATGCACCCTAAAGTTTGACCTTTTGGTTCACTTGGTGGCTCGAGTGAACCAAACTAGAATAAAGTCTATAATCAATTCGAGTAGAATACAGTATTATATATATATATGTTATGCAATATGCTTCGCATGTAAAATAAGATTTTTTATGTCTTAAATTCTTCCATCCCTGAAAAACTTATTGAAACAGCCTCTGAGGAAGAGATTGGTACTTTTAAGAAGTGGAAAGATAATGCATCTGTGGCTCAATGCATCATGCTCACATGACACCCCAAATCCGTACTTCAATTCCACGGATTTGGTGTTCATCAGACAAAATATCATCTATCTATCTACCCATAATAAATGCAAACCATGCAATAGATAGAAATAATAATAAATCTCCCCTATGGGGTTACATCAACTACATAATAAATACAATCCCAAAGTTTACTCTAACCTTAAACATCCGTATGGAATCATAAACAATTAAGTCTTAAACAACATCATTAACTTAAGTCTTAAACAAATACATCATCATATAAAACAACAAGTCTTCATCACTTGTTAACCTTGCCCTTGCTTTTACTAGTAGGAAGGTTCTGCTTGCTTCTTTCGTTTTAATCGCAATGTTATTATTACGCAAGAGTGAGCACAAAATGCCCACAAGTATAACAATGAAATAACAAAGATAATAACAACATGAAAGTGAATCAAAGACATCTCAATAAAAGCTCAACTTTTGAATCAAGAATGAATAACAAGAATCAAAAGATTTCGAGGGTCATAAGACCTCGAACTATGTCCTAGGTTATCAAGGGTTATACTTGAAACCTTTAATACTATAAGACTATGGACCTTTCTACTCGCATTTAGGGGATCACTTTTAGTACCATATCGCGCATAATATCTTCTTAACGCTAACGATAAGTAAATCCTTTTGCAGGGTTGTTCATCTCAATTTGACATTCGAGTCCGCACTAAAAGGAAGTTTGGTTTGATAATTCATCAAGGGTTCTCAAATTTAGAACGCTTATCAACTATGGACTAGTCAATCAATAAGGGTTCGCTAGTCTAATAAGGTTCAATAATAATGATATTCAAATTGAATAATAATCTCGTGAAGTATACAATAGAACAATTATTGTATAACCTCAATCATGCTTTGAAAAGATAATCAATCTTTAATATAACATTTGAACTTGAATAATAGTAATGATAATTTACTCGAGGTAAATAATAAACTCGAACAATAATGACAAGTAGGGTTAGAAACTCCTCGCATGTAGGCTAAACGATTACTACTTCCGCTCACCACAAATCCTACACACATACCATATGTATTCACGATATATCATTAGTTACATTTTCACTTAATTATTTAATATAAACTCTACTTTATTTAACAAATTATTACCCTTCTAATTTAATTACTTAATTAAATTAGAATATTTTCATTCTCTTACTATTATTACACTTTAATAAATTATTTCATAATAATTTCCATCGAATATTTATTTTATTCCATAAACATCTCAATTAAAATATTTACTTTATTTTATAAATATTTTAATAATAATTTTCATCTAATATTTATTTTATTCCATAAATATCTCAATTAAAATATTTAATTTATTTTATAAATATTTTAATAATAATTTTCATCAAATATTTATTTTATTCCATAATATCTCAATTAAAATATTTAATTTATTTTATAAATATTTTAATAATAATTTTCATCGAATATTTATTTTATTCCATAAATATCTCAATTAAAATATTTAATTTATTTTATAAATATTTTAATAATAATTTTCATCGAATATTTATTTTTTTTTTTATTTTTTTTTTTTTTTTATTTTTTTTTTTTTTTTTTTTCACGTATGGTAGTATGTAGTTTGGTAACGTTTTTTTCACGGGGCTGGGTTACCTGTGCTCATTTTCTCTCAGCTTCATAGCTCATTTTCATAGCTCATAGCTCAATATAATATAACAAGGCCAAATTAGGCCAAAAATCAATCACACGTAAAATATATATACTTAATATGGCCATAACTTCCAATTAGTTATTTTTACACTAATTTAGACTTACCCAATCATTGTAATACATATATAATCATTACTTAACCCATCTAGCATGATTTTTAACAAGTTATAACACATAATTTGCAAAATCAACACATTTACTTCCAATCGTTTTTGATGTTCTCAAGGTTTTGAAAATAAAAAATGAAAATTGTCACTACTTGATTCAAGTTATATAACACCGAATCCGCTTATTTAAACTTTGGTCTCTTCAGATCAACATGCATAACAACATACTTAATGTAAAATTTAGGATAATATACGCTCAATACATGAAATATCACGATAAGGCCATACGGCCAAAACCCAAACTCAGAATTTTGAAATAAAGAATTCATAGTATTATGAAACCGATGACATGATAATTCACATAATATATATATAATCAAATACGATTTGATATATCTTAACCCATATATAAACTCATAATCAAACCCTTTTTCAATTACGTAGATTTTACAAAATATATGAAAGCCATTTTTATAAAAACTAAATGACGAATTTTAAAATTTGGGAAGAAGGATTACCTCAATACTCGCTTAGATTACACAGTGTGACAACAATTCCCAATTTCTCACACTTCTTCACCTTTAATCACAAGATTCGCAATCTCTCTCAAAGTTCTCAAACTCTCTCTCGCCTCTTCTTCCGCACTTAGAATAATAATAATAAAAAAGAAGACGAATATAACAGAGGAGAAGAGAATCGATGCACAGAATGGTCAGCTTAACCCAAACATGGGTAATCGTGATCCAACCACTACTAGGGCCTTGTTTGGCAACCCTTAATTGATTCAAAGTCATTTAATTTAATAAAGCTTTATCATATAGTTTGAAAATGTCACACTTTATAAAAATAAATCCAATATTTTATTTAATATATTTTAAATAAAATATAATAATTTCTCATAAATTCACATAGTCACATAAATAATTTTCTCATTAATAAATAATGTCAAATTATTAATTCTCTAATTAATAATTAAATTAATTAAAATACCAATATGCTTATTAAATATTTCTTTTAATACAATAAGCTCACATAATCACATACTTTGATAATAAAATTCTCTACATTAATTTAATAAATGTAACACATATAATTAAATTAATCTACCACAATTAAGGCTAATTAATTATTTAATCTAATAATTAAATCATCGAAAAATATTTATTTAATTCAATAAATATTAAAATTAATTACAAAATTCTCGTCATTACATCTTTCCCCTTAAAAGGATTCTCGCCCCTAATCACGACTCAATAAATTCAATTCACTACATTCTCCCCTTACAAAAGATTCTGTCCCCTGTAATCTGCATATATATAATTAAGTAAATAAATGAGGGTAATTCTTCATCATATTCTCTTCGAGTTCCCACGTAGCTTCACAAATATTGTGGTTCCTCCAAATTACCTTAATGTAAGGGTATAACTTTATTTCGAGAACTTGTTCTTTTCTTGGCCGACAATTTGGACAGAATTTCTTCGTAAGATAAGTCTTTCTCAAAATGTAGGGGTTCATATTCAATTACATGCTTGTAATCTACCTTGTAGGTCGTAAATACGTAAAACATGGAAGACGCTAGGACATTCTCGAGTGCCGGAGGTAAGGCTACCTCGCACGCAAACTTCTCCGATTCTTCTCAAGATTTCAAAGGGTCCAATGAATCTGGGCTCAATTTCCTTTCTTTCCTAACTCGATCTTCCCTTCCAGTGAGAGAGACCTTCAAGAAAACATAACTACCGATTCAAACTCGATATTTTTACGATGTGGATCAACAGATTTTTCTTCGTCGATCTTGAGCCGCTACCAATGTGTTTCGGATCACTTTTGACTATTTCGCCATTCCCATTGCACTCAATTCGCGCCCTAGCAATTGTCTTTCACCAACTTCATCCCAAAGAAAGTTTAGTTCTCAGACTTTCGCCAGATAACGCTTCGTAAGCTAAGATGCCTATACTAGCGTGGTAATCGTTGTTGTAGCCAACTCTACTAATGGTAGGTGATCATCCCAATTTCCTTTAAAGTCCATCACACAAAGCTCTTAGCATATCTTCTAATGTCCAATCGCTTCTCTCACTCATCATCTGCTCTGCTTGAGGGTGGTAAGTCAGACTCATTCGCAATCATGCACTCCATGCATTCCTCAAGACGCTTCTAAATTTGATGTGAAGCGCGATCCCTATCTCAAAATAATTGATACCGAACTCCGCGCCTCAAAACAATCTCTTTACGATAGCCTCGCCAAACCGATCTAAGTTGAATCTTATTTTGATCGGAAGGAAGTGTGCGATTTCGTCACCATCAACGATAACCCATACTCGTCAGAGCCTTTTCCGAGTCGCTTCAAGGCCAACCACGAAGTCCATTGTAATATGTTCCCATTTCCACTGGGATCTCTAACGGCCAGAGTAATCCACCTTGGCCTCCGATGTTGTTCCGCTTTCACTTTCTCGACAGTGTCGACACTTGGCAACACATTCTCGCAACATCACGCTTCAAATTCGCCACCGTAAATGTTGTTAAGATCTTGGTACATCTTGGTACTACCAGTGGTGAATCAATATCGTGAACTATGAGCCTCGCTTAAAATATCTTCCTTAATCTCTTGAATCAAGCAGACTCTAAATTCTATTATCAAATCTCAAAGATTCCTTCCTTATCCATCTTAAATCTTGTCTCTTGCTTCCTTCAGATATCTTCTTTGTCACATTTTTACATTCTTCGTCCCAAGTCGAGCCTCCTTAACTTTATCCAAGAGGGTTATACCAGATCAGATCCAAATATTTTCTCATCAATCTCCATAGGATACTTCACTTCCAATTCCAGCTTCCCATTTCGCAATTAGCTCGTCCCCGAAGCAAATAACATCATCAACTTCTCCCGACCCTTTCTACTTAAGGCATCTAAGAACGACATTCGCCTTTTACCCGATGGTATAAAATCTCACAAATGTAGTCCTTAATTAACTCCAACCACCTTCTTTGACGATATTCAAGTCCTTCATGCGGAAAAATATATTTTTTACTTTTATGGTCCGTGATATATTTCACACTTCTCCGTAGAGATAGTGCTCAAATTTTCAAAGCAAAAACAATCGCAGCTTAACTCCAAGTCATGGGTCTGATATCCTTCTCGTAATCCTTCAATTGTCGTGATGCATACGCAAATGACTTTTGCCGCTTTGCATCAAAGACACAACCAAGTCCTTTATGCGATGCATCACTATAAACAACAAAATTTCCTCAGATCATCCTAAGAGATAACACAGGGTCAGACTCAACCTCTTCTTCAATTCTTGAAAACTTTCTCACACTTATCCGCCCAAACAAATTTCACAAATTTTTCGAGTTAAATTCATTAATCTGAGTTGCGATCTTGAAAAGTCTTGTATGAACCTTCTATAATATCCCGCCAATCCAAGAAAACTTCAGATTCGATGGCGCCCCTACCGATCCCAAATTAATCACGGCTTCGACTTTTGATGGATCTACCGAAATTCCATTTTTATCGATCACGCGCCCAAGAAATTGCACTCGCTCAATCCAAAATTCGCATTTCAAAACTTGCATACAACTTTTCCCTTCTCAATACTTCCAACGTTAATCTCAAATGCTCTTCGTTCTTCTTCTTTTTTTCTAATAGACCAAAATGTCATCTATAAATACCACTACTTAACTTGTCCAAAACGGCTTGAACACACCATTCATTAGTCCCATAAATGCCGCAGAGCATTCGTAAGACCAAACGACATTACTAAAAATTCAGAGTGACCGATCGTGTTCTCAACGCAGCCTTTGGTACATCCTCCTACCTCACCTTCAATTGATGATAACCGCTTCAAGTCTATCTTGAAAAGTATCTCGCCCCTTCAATTGATCAAACAGTCGTCGATCCTCAGAATGGATATCTGTTTAATCGTGACCTTATTCAGCCTCTCTCAGAGTCAATGCAGAGTCGATCGATCCATCCTTCTTTTTCACAAACAACACCGGGCCCCCCTACGACGATACGCCTTCTATTGAATGTACTTCTTGTCCAACAATTCTTGTAGTTGTACCATTAATTCCTTCATCTCTACTCGTGCCATTCTGGTATGGTGCCTTCGATATTGGAGCAGCTCCGGCGCCAAATCGATTACACGAATCTACCTCTATCCGTGGAAGTCCCGTAAATCGTCTGAAATACGCCGATCGAAGTCCTCACAATCGGATTTCTTCTACCTTCGATTCTCTTTTCGATCGTCGACTATGTAAGCTAAGTATCCTACACAAATTTGTCTTTAACAACTTCCCGCCTCGCATCATCGCCGACAACTCGCTTGTTCAGGCGATTGCTACCATAAAACACAACCTTTGATGGAGTCATAAGGTTAATACGCTTTTTTTGGCAATCAATTACAAACTCGTAATTGAATAACCACCCATTCCCAAAATAACGCCAAATTCCCCAAGTCGAATAGGATAAGATCTACGCTCATGATATTACCCTTAATATCCACTCTACGCTTCTAAACACGCATTTAACAGAATTATCTCCCTATTCGCAATTTCTATATTCATGGATATTCCAACTCATCCATAAGCAAATCTAAACTATTAGCAAAGTCTTCTTGATATAAAGGAACAAGTAGCACCCGAATCAAATAAAACATAAGCATTAATTTCATTGATCTAAATGATACCGACACCACATCACGAGACCGGATTGCATCCTCGCACCATTATATTGAAAGTCCCAAGGCTTTTGGCTTGTTTGTCATGTTGGTCCGGATGATGGTTAAGGCATTTCCACCGTTATTTCCCTGCTTCTCCCCGATCCTCGACCTCCCCGATCCCTTCTTGGGACAATCTTCGCCAGATGGTCCTTCAAACCACAAGTAAAACAAGCACCTTTCTTTGGTTTCGATATTGTGTGCTATGTGGCTTCCTCGTCCACAATTGTAGCACACTCTTTTTCTTTTCATACAAACTCCCAGATGGGCTTTCCCGCAAGTCGGGCATGCTTCGATTCTTTTCTTCCGACTACCTTTGTTGATTCCCCGATGATGAGTCATTGCTCCACCTTTTCTTCCGATTGAAATTTCCACCTCCCGTGCTACTTCCAATCGACCTTGTTATATTTCCTTCACCTTCACTCTTCTTCTTCTTTTGATCTTGATTGTACTTGGTCACCGTGATCGCTTCCTCCTTCAAATGAGGATGGCTTTTTCCAAAGACTCCAAAAACGTGTTTAATCAAACATTGATACCTTTGTCAGACACCCAAGGCTTTAGTCCTTGCTCAAACCGCCTCGCCTTCCTCTCATCCGTGTGAACTTGATACTTGGCTAACCTTGCCAACTCGCTGAATTTAGCCGCATAGTCAGCACGCCATATTTCCCTCGCTTCAACTCTAGAAATTGAACCTCCATCCGTTCTCGTGAACTAGTTGGGAAATACATTTCAAAAACATCTCTTTAAATCTCTCCCACGTAATTACACCTTCACCTCCTCACACTTTGTTTGCTTGCCACCAAAGAGCTAGCCTCGCACTTCAAAGATAAACGCTGCAAAAGCGGTCTCTTCGTCGTCTTCTAACCCTAGCAACGTCGAAAACCTTTCTCCATTTCCATAACCCACGCTTGAGCCTCGATCGGTTCATGGAACCTTTGAACTCAAGCGTCCCACCGCCTTGAAGTCCTTAAACGCTGTGTTCGTGGAGCTTGAGGTTGGTTATTCATGGCTCCAAATAAGAAGTTCACCAACCGCCGCATCGATTATTGTTGGCATAATTGTTATTATTGGTCGATTTTTCCCGAGCCATTGACGACGTTGTTTTCTCTCCTGGCATGGCATTTTTCTCGTTAAATAAACGCTTTATTAGAACTTTATTTATTTCTCTAAATAGTTAAGGCATTACTCAACAATTTAACATATCACTTAACACATCATCTCAAACAACTTGATATATTTGCATTCAAATCAAAGTTTTAATATTAAACGATAAAGATAACCGCTATTTACATCAACTATCCTCGAATAAAGAATCCACAGATTTAAAACATTCAAATATTCTTTCGCTCATAAACACGCCGTAATTTATATATAAAAACTAATTAAGTCTTTCACATAATTAAACAAATTCTATCACCGTCATGTCAAGGTGTCAATAGCCTTGCCACGCCCTCATCCATGATACGAGACATCGCCCCGCGATCCAACATATACGATGGAAGTCCTTCGAATCGATGGGGTATCTCAAAACTCGATCTTGGGCCTCATCCATCGCATGATTATGTAGAGTATGTTTCAATCTTCGCTTTTTTGCACGACGACTATCATCCTCTCGCACGATCACCGACGCGATTCTCTTACCCAAATTTTCCTCTCGCTATGTTCAAATTTTTTCTGATGTTTCCTTCAGCCTTCTTCTTCGCTTTCTATCTCTTCTGCCTTATTTTCGCTTGACCTTTCATGGACCAAATCCCATTCTACATTTGCCACCGAGAGTGAAGAGTCAAAATCTCCTCTCTCTTCGCTTCTCTAGTAATATGTCAATAACCGCCGCTACCAAAAACTCGACTCGCCTCAGAATCTCCACGCTACTTGGCCAGATAAACGTGGTCATACATCTCAAAGATCAACTGTACCGTGGTAACTCCTCTTCTTCTTCTTCTTCTCTTCCTCAACAAATTCTCCTCAGATCCTCCTCAGATCGGCCTCTGCTCATGCTCCCGACCAACAATCTGTGATCAATGGAGATGACTCCTCTCAGCATAAATTTTCCCCCTAACGATATGAATGTCTCTGGGGTCCTCCTCCGCTTGCATTATAGGTACACTGGGTTCTTCCTCCCCACTTTTGACTAGCTTCTCCAACATTCTCGACATCCCGACAACAAAATTTTAAGTTTTAGTTACTAAGTCGTATCATCTAACGATACTTTAAATACATAAACACATAAGGTCTTTTATTATCTTCAATGAATTACATAAATTCATTTCTTATAACTCGATAAGAGTTTTCCATCACTATCTTCTTTCTATAAGGCTACTACCTAAGGTTGTTCCCCACCCAAGGTTCATAACCTATGCCTTTGATACTAACTTGTGACACCCCCAAATCGCACTTCAATTCCACTTGATTTGGTGTTCATCAGATAAATATCATCTATCTATCTACCCATAATAAATGCAAACCATGCAATAGATAGAAATAATAATAAATCTCCCCTTATGGGGTTACATCAACTACATAATAAATACAATCCCAAAGTTACTCTAACTTTAAACATCCGTATGAATCATAAACAATTAAGTCTTAAACAACATCATTAACTTAAGTCTTAAACAAATACATCATCATATAAAACAACAAGTCTTCATCACTTGTTAACCTTGCCCTCGCTTTTACTAGTAGAAGGTTCGCTTGCTTTTTCGTTTTAATCGCAATGTTATTATTACGCAAGAGGAGCACAAAAATGCCCACAAGTATAACAATGAAATAACAAAGATAATAACATGCGAAAGAATCAAAGACATCTCAATAAAAGCTCAACTTTTGAATCAAGAATGAATAACAAGAATCAAAAGATTTCGAGGGTCATAAGACTCGAACTATGTCCTAGGTTATCAAGGGTTATACTTGAAACCTTTAATACTATAAGACTATGGACCTTTCTACTGCATTTTGGGGATCAAATTTTAGTACCATATCGCGCACAATATCTTAACGCTAACGATAAGTAAATCCTTTCAGGTTGTTCATCTCAATTTGACATTCGAGTCCGCACTAAAGGAAGTTTGGTTTGATAATTCATCAAGGGTTCTCAAATTTAGAACGCTTATCAACTATGGACTAGTCAATCAATAAGGGTTCGCTAGTCTAATAAGGTTCAATAATAATGATATTCAAATTGAATAATAATCTCGTGAAGTATACAATAGAACAATTATTGTATAACCTAATCATGCTTTGAAAAGATAATCAATCTTTAATATAACATTTGAACTTGAATAATAGTAATGATAATTTACTCGAGGTAAATAATAAACTTGAACAATAATGACAAGTAGGTTAGAAACTTGCCTCGCAAGTAGCTAAACGATTACTACTCCGCTCACCACAAAATCCTACACACATACCATATGTATTCACGATATTCATTAGTTACATTTTCACTTAATTATTTAATATAAACTCTACTTTATTTAACAAATTATTACCTTTCTAATTTTAATTACTTAATTAAATTAGAATATTTTCATTCTCTTTACTATTATTACACTTTAATAAATTATTTCATAATAATTTCCATCTTTCATCGATATTTATTTTATTCCATAAACATCTCAATTAAAATATTTACTTTATTTTATAAATATTTTAATAATAATTTTCATCGAATATTTATTTTATTCCATAAATATCTCAATTAAAATATTTAATTTATTTTATAAATATTTTAATAATAATTTTCATCAAATATTTATTTTATTCCATAATATCTCAATTAAAATATTTAATTTATTTTATAAATATTTTAATAATAATTTTCATCGAATATTTATTTTATTCCATAAATATCTCAATTAAAATATTTAATTTATTTTATAAATATTTTAATAATAATTTTAATATCGAATATTTATTTATTTTTTTTTTTTTTATTTTTTTTTTTTTTTTTTTTTTTTTTTTCGATCACGGGTATTTGGTATGTAGTTTGGTAACGCTCACGGGGCTGGTTACCTGTGCTCATTTTCATAGTCATAGCTCATAGCTCATGAATATAACATAACAAGGCCAAATTAGGCCAAAAATCAATCACACGAAAATTATACATTTAATATGGCCATAACTTCCAATTAGTTATTTTTACACTAATTTAGACTTACCCAATCATTGTAATACATATATAATCATTACTTAACCCATCTAGCATGATTTTTAACAAGTTATAACACATAATTTGCAAAATCAACACATTTACTTCCACCGTTTTTGATGTTCTCAAGGTTTTGAAAATAAAAAATGAAAATTGTCACTACGGATTCAAGTTATAACACCAATCCGCTTATTTAAACTTTGGTCTCTTCAGATCAACATGCATAACAACATACTTAATGTAAAATTTAGGATAATATACGCTCAATACATGAAATATCACGATAAGGCCATATGGCCAAAAACCCAAACTCAGAATTTTGAAATAGCAATTCATAGTATTATGAAACCGATGACATGATAATTCACATAATATATATATATCAAATACGATTTGATATATCTTAACCCATATATAAACTCATAATCAAACCCTTTTTCAATTACGTAGATTTTACAAAATATATGAAAGCCATTTTTATAAAAACTAAATGACGAATCTTTAAAATTTGGGAAGAAGGGATTACCTTGAATACTCGCTTAGATTACATAGTGTGACAACAATTCCCAATTTCTCACACTTCACACCTTTAATCACAAGATTCGCAATCTCTCTCAAAGTTCTCAAACTCTCTCTCTTTCTCTCGCTTCCGCATTTAGAATAATAATAATAAAAGAAGACGAATATATAACAGAGGGAGAAGAGAATCGATAAGCGCAGAATGGTCAAGCTAACCCAAACATGGGTAATCGTGATCCAACCACTACTAGGGCCTTGTTTGGCAACCCTTAATTGATTCAAAGTCATTTAATTTAATAAAGCTTTATCATATAGTTTGAAAATGTCACACTTTTATAAAATAAATCCAATATTTTATTTAATATATTTTAAATAAAATATAATAATTTCTCATAAATTCACATAGTCACATAAATAATTTTCTCATTAATAAATAATGTCAAATTATTAATTCTCTAATTAATAATTAAATTAATTAAAATACCAATATGCTTATTAAATATTTCTTTTAATACAATAAGCTCACATAATCACATACTTTGATAATAAAATTCTCTACATTAATTTAATAAATGTAACACATATAATTAAATTAATCTACCACAATTAAGGCCAATTAATTATTTAATCTAATAATTAAATCATCGAAAATATTTATTTAATTCAATAAATATTAAAATTAATTACAAAATTCTCGTAACAAATATCAATATCAAAGGAATACACTGAGGGTCATAAAACCACGAACTTTGTTCTAGGTTTTCAAGTATTCCTACTTTAACATTTAACCGTCTAAAAGACCATAAACATTTTCTACGTCCTAGGTTAACATGTGTTTCTACTGTAACCTTTAACAGTCTAAACGACTATGTGGACCATCATCTCATACTCCAGGTGATCAACCCTTAGTACTATGTATTGTGCAAACATTTTAACGTTATCGCATAGCTCTAAAATAATCCCCTATAGTAGGGTTATCATCTCAAATTTAATCATTAGGTTCCGTACCAAAGGAAATTTTGTTTGGAATTAGCTTCAAATGAATTCTAAATCTCCAAAACGCTCATCAACCAAGTACTAGTTGAATCAAATAAGGATCAATAACTATTCAAGAGTTTAGTTACAATCAAATTATGTCAATGAATCAATAAGAGATAGGATATCAATGGTTTATAAGCTGAACAAGTATTAGTAATCGACTATACGCTTTCAAAACTGTATAGGTACATAAGCAAACCAAATGAAATTTGGTTTGGACTGACTTCAAGGGTAATTTAGAGTTTAGAACATTCATCAACTAAGGATTAGTTGAATCAATAAAAAATCACCAGTCAACTAAGAGTTCGGTACAACAATGTAAGATTGTATAATGACATTGGTGATCAGAGATTGAACAACAGTTATTTAGCTGAACAAACATTTTATAACAAGATCAAGCTTTCAAAAACAGTATAGACTTTGAATAAACAAAACAACCTCGCTTGTAATGAATGAGTAAAATTAATTAACTTGCTCAATGAAAAGTATACTTTAGAAACTTGATCAACAATATTTCAGAGTTAAAGAATATGTATAATAATAACAAGTTAGGAAATAGAACTTGCATAATGAAAGAATAGGGTTAGAAAACTTGCTCAATAAAGGATTAAGATAAATGAACTTGCGTAAGCGTAAACAAGATAGAGATAGATAACTTGTTCAGTGATAAGTAGAGTTAAGGATGCTTATATAAGAGAATAAGATTAAAGAACTTGCATAGGTATAAACAAGATAACGGTGAAAAGAAAAACTTGTTGAATAATAAAGTAGCAAAGGTTAGGGAACTTGCCTCGTGCGTAAGTTAAGCAATTACAACTCGTTCTCCAATTTATCCTACACATATAATTTAAAATCACAATACCAATTAATTACAACTAACATCATTGTCTTCCCTTTTCACTTATCTTTATATCTCTTAGCTATAAATCTGTTTGTATTAGCCACATAACACAAGCCTTGGTTCATAAACACATTATGTGATACCCCCAAATCTGGGTACTTCAATCCCACAGATTTGGTGTTCATTGTCCAATTAAATCATAACTAACTACCCATAAACAAAGGATATAATTAAACTCAAAAGTTTACACAATAAATCTCCCATTAAAGGGTTACATAATCTCAAGATAAATCTCAGGTTATCTAACCTTTATAATTACAATCATCAGCGGAAAATTAAAACATAATCATAATCAAGTCTATTACATAAGCTTCATAATTAGAAGGAAAATTAAATGTCGTCTAATCAAGCACTTTGCCCTTGCCCTTGCTTGTAGAAAGCTCTTCAAACTTCTTAACTTCATCTGCATTGTTTTGTGCAAGAGTGAGCAAATAATTGCCCACAAGAAGGATAATATACAATAACATTTTATGAATAACAATTAACTGAGCTTTCCATGTTAAGATATTTTTAACAGAAATATTAAGTTCTAATTTGAATACTGTGAGTTCAAAGGACTAATGAACTTTAAACTCAAATAACAGATATTAATATCAAAGGAATACACTGAGGGTCACAAGACCACGAACTATGTTATAGGTTGTTAAGTATTTCTACTTTAACCTTTCACAGTCTAAAAGACCATAATCATCTTCTATGTCCTAGGTTAACAAGTGTTTTTACTGTAACCTTTAACGGTTCAAACGACTATGTGGACCATCATCTCGTACTCCAGGTGATCAGCCCTTTGTACTATGTATTGCGTAAACATTTTAACGCTATTGTGTAGCTCTAAAATAATCCCCTGATATAGAGTTGTTCATCTCAGCTTAGATCATTAGGTTCAGTACCAAAGGAAGTTTGGTTCAGAATTAACTTTAAAGGAATTCTAGATCTGTAGAATGCTCATCAACCAAGTACTGGTTGAATCAAGTAGGGATCAATAACTATACAAGAGTTTGGTTACAATCGAATTATGCCAATGTATCAATAAGAGATAGGATATCAATGGCTTACCAGCTAAACAAGTATTAGTTATCGACTATACATTCTTAAAACTATATAGATTCATAAGCAACCAAAGAAAGTTTGGTTTGGACTGGCTTTATGGGTAATTTAGAGTTTAGAACATTCATCAACTAAGGATTAGTTGAATCAATAAAGAATCGCTAGTCAACTAAGAGTTCGGTACAAAAATATAAGATAATGCAATGACATTGGTGATCGAAGATTGAACAACAATTAATTTTAGCTGAACAAATGTTTTTCAACAAGAACAAGCTTTCAACAATAGTACACACTTTGAATAAACAAAACAACCTCGCTTTAAATGAAGGAGTAAAGATTAAATAACTAGCTCAATGAAAAGTGTAGTTTAGAAACTTACTCAACAATAATTTAGAGTTAAAGAATATGCATAACAATAACAAGTTAGGAACAAGAAATTGCATAATGAAAGATTAAAGTTAGAGAACTTGCTTAATTGAATAATAACTTCAAGAATCTTTCATAATCGTAAAGGTAGGATTTGGAAACTTGCGTAACAATAACAACTTAACTGCTTAATAAGAGCTTAGAGATAGAGAACTTGCATAAGTATAACATGACAGCGAAAAGTAAACCTTGCTGAATAATAAAGTAGCAAAGGTTAGGGAACTTGGCTCTTGCGTAAGCTATATAATTACAACTCACGTACTCCAATATCATACACATACCATTAGGATTATCACATCAATTAGCTACAAACACACTATCCTCACAAATTTAATTCTCATATTAGTTAAGTTATAACCTTTAGGTTAAGGTTTAACCATATTAATCAACCACATAACACGAATCTAAAAACTCACTAAACTATAACACAAGACTTTTAGCATCCAAATCACATTATCAACTCTTACAACATTGAGTTTCAATCTAATATAACTTATTAATCAATTCTATATTTCTTCTAAGTCATACTCGAAATTCATTTAAGTGTTTAAGTCTTATGAGGACTCTTTATTAGTTTTATATTAACCCCATTCCATATCTTATAATGTTCATTTCAATGGAATTGAAATACTTTTTATATTCATTAACACTTATCACGGCGTTTCGACGTTCATTCGTCGCACGCCTGATTCGTCTCTCTTGCATACGCTTAGTATGCTTATAAAACTTATCTAATACATCATGTATTAATATTAAGCACCATTATATTTACTAATATTCATATTTTATAACTTAGAATAACATCTTTTTTTGTCAGAAGCACTACACTTGCATACGTGCATGCCCAACGCCCTCCGATTGCCTCTGATTACACATCAGTCCCAAAGATGACCACTTTTACCCCTGCTAACAGCCTCAAAGTGAAATAATTAAAACACAAAAGTTGTAGGTCTACTCGTCCTCGTTCTGGGACATCTTGAATCGCCTCAATCGGAGTCCGTATGAAAATTTTATGACCATTTTAGTTAAACATGTCCGATCAGATTTTCTTAACATTTGTAAGTCTGCCTACCCCCCCCCCCCTGCCGGGCGGGGGTTTTGCATTATAAAAGCCCACTGGGGCCGGCCTCTGCAAGCGTGACTAAAAATATCGATAATGCCCACCAGTATGGGTACAAGTATCGCCTTCTGCAGCTTAGCTAACTAACACAAGTAGGAAGCCAAATTAGGCCTAAAAGCTCATTTCTAACAAACATTCCAACTTACCCAAGTTGTAATATGTTTACAGAAACATAAAATAATGTTTAACATGTTTCTAACCATATAAACATCATAAACATCAAAATTATAACCTCTAAATTCACTATTTTACTATTTCCTCACTTTTTGACATTTTTAGCGAAATTAATCACTGTGAATTCGTTTTACAACCAAAACAGTCCGTTTAAATCATATTGTTTTTGTTTCTTCATGTATTTTCATAGTCAACAAACAATTGCTAGTTTATTACATGAATTGAACATCAATTTTAATTCTAAAATAAGCCATATCATATATATACCACTATAATTCAAATTCTTCAATACTAAACATATTTCAATGAAATCGATTACTCTAACTCATGAATGAATGATATAAAATTGTTTATAATCATCTATTAACACATAAAAAACTCATATTTTCAACAATTATCCACTACATATCAATTACAGAGAACTTTTGATAGAATACAAATAAAACTTTAAAAATAAAAATTATACATTTGCTTTCTTGTTTAGATGATGAAGGCTACTTTGTTAATCCCCTCTGAGCTCTCAAAACCACAACCCTTTCTTCTTTCTTCTCTCTTTTCTCTCTATGTTTTCTCTTCTGTTCTTTCTCTGCTCTTTCTTTAGTCTTTCTTTTCTAACATAGCATAAGAAAAATATGAACTGATATACGTATATAATTGATAAAACATAACTCCCCCCTTTTAATATATGTCAATTAGATTCTTTTTTATAAGTTTTTTTAAATTCAAAAGTCATAAGGCCTTGTTTGGCAAAACACTTTAAAAAAAATAAAGACTTAACATTCCTTAAGTCTTGTTTGACAAAAACTGAATTAAAACTCTTTTAATTTATTTTCATAACTCATTTATAATATAGTTTATTGTCTCACTTTATTTAATTAAATTCCCATATTCAAATTTAATTAAATTAAAACTAACAACAACATATTAAATCAATTTGCCACATAACCCAATTACCACAAAATTTTAATTTTCATTATAATTTTATTTAATAAATTAATACATCACTTTAATTACTAAATTAAATTAAAACAAAATTATAGCAATTCATTTAATCCTTATCAACTCTCTAATTTAATTATTAAATTAAATTATAATATTACCACATAATAATTAATTCATCAGTTGTGACACCCCCAAATCCAGGTACTTCATTCTCTCAAGATTTGGTGTTCGCTTGATAAAATATTCATTTCTAACTACCCAAATATAATAAGATTGAATAATAAACCTTGTCATTAAAGGGTTACATCAATAGTTCTAATAAAATATCCCAAGTTATCTAACCTTTAAATACAAATATCATATGCGAAAAGTTAAATAATTACATCACAAGATTTAAAATAAAGTCTAACAATATTAAAAGTTAACATGTTTACAAGTCTTCAATTCTTGTTCATATTTCATTTCCCTTTACGAGTGCTAGGTATATCCATCTTCTAAATTTTAGCTGTAATAGTTATATAAGCAAGAGTGAACAAACAAGGCTCAGTTGGAATGACAATGAATAAAACTTCATAACAAATGCCCAATAATAGACTCAATAGAACTGAACAACTCTATCAATGATTTATACCTTGGTCTTTGAGCACTTCTCCTTAATCTTCCAAAATAATCAATAAATTTAGGATGCATGTAAGACCACACCCTCCTCTCTTGCTCCTAGGATTTCCTACACCTCTACTCTCTCCTCCTTTCTCTCTTCCTCCCACCGAATTCTCTCTTTCTTTTTCTTTCTATTTCCTTTTTGTTTAGTTAAACTAGTAATGAGATGAAAGAGAATATGGTTAAAGTGTTGGAAGAAAATCTATAGATATATTTGGTATATTTATACATTAACTACTAACATATCTCTTCTCTCTCCATATAGCTTGCAATCTTGGCAAAATAGGGTGACTAAATCATGGAGTGACACCTAAGTGAGTTGGTGACCAAATGAAGAAAAACAATGGCCATTTCTCTACACAATGGCCAGATTCTTCCCCCCAAATATTCCTCATTTTTACTTTATTTTTAAATGCAAAAATTTGCGAAATTAAATGACCATAATGCCCCTCTTTAATTGGGCTAGAATTGTGTAAGACCCCAACTTTTATAAATAAAGATGAATTTTCTATAAATATTATTTTTGAATATTATGGAGTAAATTTGATATAATGTTATAGTTGTGGGTAATATTTATAAATTTTGCAAAGTAAGCAAATTGTTATAAAATATTCGTTTGGTCGGGGAATATTCTTTTTATCGGGGAATATTTGTACGATGGCACAATCATTGGTGGACCTCATTAATGGAATTATTATTCGGATTGAGAAAACGACAAAAATACTTTATGAAAATAACGACGGAGGTGTTACCGTTAAACCGTTGAACTACCCTAGTAAAAGTACAATGAATAATGCTGCGGGTTGCATAGTAGGACACTGAGATTGATTATTGATGCTTACGTGAGAAGTCACCAATTTATACTCAATTATTAAGCTAAAGAATTCTTTTGATCATATCTCTTATATTATTGATTCAATTATTGTCACAAGATCATATGTATAATATGTTATATTATTAAATCAATAATTGAGACGACAAGTTATAGCCTATGCCTTAAGACAACTCAAAGAATATGAGAGGAATTATCCTACTCATGATCTAGAGTTGGCAGTTGTTGTCTTCGCACTAAAGATTTGGAGGCATTACTTGTATGGGGAGAAGGTGGAGATCTTTACGGATCATAAAAGCCTCAAATATTTCTTTTTACGCAAAAGGAACTCAACATGCGATAAACGACGTTGGCTTGAACTGTGAAAGATTATGGTCATACCATCCAATACTATCCTCGAAAAGCGAACATGGTAAATGGACGATTGAGTAGAAGATCATATGCAAGTATGAAAAGCCATATTGTCAACGCAAAGGCCCATTTTTTTGTGACTTGCAAAGGATGGAGATAGAGTTAAAGACTCCAGGGACCCATGTGATGATGGTGAATATACGAGTAAATACCGACTTTAATCGATAAAGTTAAAGTCGCTTCGCCACGCACTGGAGCCGGCGCGTATGAGGAAGAAAGTGCAAGAAGGTGTTATGCCGGAAGCAAGAATTGATGAAGAAGGAATACTTTGAGTCAACTCCAGTCTTTGTGTTCCTAACGACCCTGATTTAAAGTATAAAATCATGATGGAGGCGCACAACACACCGTTTACAATCCATCTTGGGAGTACCAAAATGTATCATGATATTCGTCATACATTTTGGTGGAGCAATATGAAGAGAGAGATAGCGTTGTTTATCTCAAGGTGTCTAACTTGTCAACGAGTTAAAACGGAGCATCAAGTACCAAAAGGTCCATTGCAACCACTTGAAATTCAAGAATGGAAGTGGGAGCACATTACCATGGATTTCACTACGGCCTTCCTAAGGTTTCTCAAGGCATAGATGCGATTTGGGTCGGTGTTGATAGATTGACCAAGTCTTCTCATTTTCATCGATACGAGAAACTTATACACTTGAACGCAAGACCCCAACTTTTATAAATAAAGATGAATTTTCTATAAATATTATTTTTGAATATTATGGAGTAAATTTGATATAATGTTATAGTTGTGGGTAATATTTATAAATTTTGCAAAGTAAGCAAGTTGTTATAAAATATTCGTTTGGTCTGGGAATATTCTTTTGTCGGGAAATATTCGTACGACTAAGACAATCATCAGGTGGACCCCACAAAATGGAATTATTGTTTGATCGAGAAAAACGACAAAAATACTTTATGAAAATAACTACGAGGTGTTACCGTTAAAAACCGCTGAACTACCCTAAGTAAAAAGTACAAAGAATACGCTGGTCGGGTCGATAAGAGCAGACACTGTGATTGATTATCGATGCTTACGCGAGAAGTCACTCAAATTATACTCAATTATTGCACAAAGAATTGTCGATCATATCTCTTATATTATTGATTCAATTATTGTCACAAAGATCATCTCAGATAATATGTTATATTATTAAATCAATAATTGAGACGACAAGTTATAAATGATTAATAATTGTTGAAAGATTAAATATGTGTTGATTAAAAAAATAAAATGATTTGTGGTAATATTTATTCAATCCTCGATGTATATAAAGAGTCTATTATGAGACGCTTGTGGTAAGTTTGGTTATTTTATGGGGGGCCATATGTCATCATCTAAGAGTCTCTTCACAATAGTAATTACCTTCACAATAGTAATTACCTTCATCAATAGTAATTACCTTCACAATAGTAATTACCTTCGCAATAGTAATTACCTTCACAATAGTAATTACCTTCATCAATAAGTAATTACCTTCGGCAATAGTAAACCACCTTACCGACGCCAAACCACTTGTTCGCTTCAACCATTTTCACATTACAAGCGCCAACCAATTGTCGCTTCACATTACAAAAAGCCAAACCACTTTTCTTTTCACATCACCAAATACCAAGCCACTTGCCTTTTCACATTTCAAGTGCTAAGCTAGAAATCTTCTATAAATAGAGGCCTAGTGCTTCATTATTTTCACTTAATTCATTCAAGCTATAGAGAGAGAAAAAGTATAGAGAGAATAAGAGAGAAAGAAGAAGAGTATTCTCACACTACACTACCGCAGATTTCAATCTACTACTAATGTGTAAGGGTGTTATTCTTTCTTATTCATGAAGAGAACTGCTTGTTATTCCATTGCTTATTATTCTCGCTGAATAACTCAGATACGCGCGCTTACCCTATACTTGGTGACATTCTTCTATTATTCTGCTTGAACATCCTGCTCCTGTGGTTTTTTAATTTGACCGGTTCCGCTTTTTTATTATTCTCGTTGAAACATCCTGTTCTGTGTGTTTTACACCTTACCGGTTCCGCTTTTTTTATTATTATTCGCTGAACATCCTGTCTGTGTGTTTTACACCGACCGGTTCCGCTTTTATTATTCTCGTTGGAACATCCCGCTTGCGCAAAATTTTGCCCGACCGTTCCGTTATTATTATTCTCGTTGAATAACCTCGCTCATGCAAAGTACCGCATGCATGGTGATTTCTTTTGTTATTCCATTCTTTATTATACTCAAATTGGTTAAAGTTTTGACTTCTATACTCCATGAAATTAGTAGAATATCCTCGATATTTGCGCTTCATCCAAAGATCTTTTCATGGAAATATTCTTCCGATCATTCTTGAATTTTACTCTACAAAGCAAAGATCATGTCGATAATTTGACATTATTAGTTCCTCGATAAATTAATTCTTGAACTTGTTTTATTGAATTCTTATATCATTGTCATCATCCTCATGTTTATATTATGTTGAAAGTCATCTCGTGGCCTCAGTAGTGCATATAGATGGACTTGGTATGATTATGACCAGGGATTATTCTTGTAATCATGACCGTAATGTTACAAATGATGTGGTAAAAGTTATCATTGGCCCGTAGTGCATCGATGGACAATTGTTGGCATGATCATGACCATTAATGAATACACGAATGTCCTCGGTCAGAAGTATGGATAATTTGTGGTCGTGATACTAAAGAATATCCTCGGCCAGAAAAGCATGGGTGATTCGATGATGTGGATTATTTATTGTCGAGTCCCAAATGATAAAAGTCATGAAAACCTTTTTAAATCATAAAAGATAGTAGATTTTATTCTCTACTCACTTTTTTAATGGATTGCTTGTTCCACCGCAGCTAAAACTTGATGTTGTTATATTTTATCGCTTTAACATCATCAAGGCTAACGATAATTTATTCTCGCATTATCTTAGTCATAATATTTCTTATCGGGCTAGTTGAGCTCACCCTTTCTTTCACCGTTTCTTCAGAAATGAGAACATAAAGCAGGACTAGCTCTGGGAACGGAGTGATTCGCCCGTAGGATAAAGATTAGTAGTCCTCACTATTCTCGTGAAATAAAGTGTGTTAATAATTGTAATGAGGACTCCTTTTGAGTTTGTATAATCTCTAGTAGACAATAATTGTATTCAAACTCACAGCTATGTTTTTCGTCGATTGTACACTGCATAGCTGTATTAGTAAGTTGTATTTGAATTTTGTACCATGTATCCGACGCACCCAAGATGGGTGATGTATACCTAATTTTGGGGCGCCACAACAGGTATCAAAGCTTAGGATATGATCCCCGCTAAGATGTGAGAATAGTACTAGAGGGAGAGACGGGAATTCTTCGCTAGTATGACCTACCTAAGTTTATGTGGTATTTAATTGGCTCATCGTAATTTAGGATAATATGTTATATGTCAATTAACCTTTGTTTTGTGGCAAGATTCAAAATGACATCCGAGAATGTTGAGAATAGCAATGGAGCACAAAGCACCGCTGATTCACCACATATCAATAATCGTGATAATGTGCATCGTGAAGGCGCATAAATCCTCATGCAAACAACAACACCGACTAAATGATGAATGATCAAATGTTCAGGGGCTTTATGCAATTCATGCAACAAAGAAAGTAGAGCGGCCCCCCGCAAAAATGCAGGTGGAAACACTCGAAACTCTCTGCAAGCACCCGCTAAATAAGCTTCAAGGAGCCGACCACCGAGTTTAAGGGAGAGCCAAAACCACTTATGGCGAAGCATGGATAAAGCAGATCACCAAGATATTTGATGTCTTGGGATGCTCCGAGGAGCAAAAGGTTCCTTTGCCGCCTTTTATGTTGCGCGAGAGGCAGACATCGGTGGGAATTCCAGAAACGACTCAACCCATCCAGATCAAGATGTCTTGGGAGAAGTTCCAAGAGTCGTTCAACGACAAATACTTTCCCAAAAGTATTCGCCATAATGGAAGGAGGTGGAGTTTATCAAGTTGAAACAAAATAATATGACCGTGTCGCAATACGAGGCTAAATTTATGAGTTATTATCCTTGCTTATGCCCCCACTTGTGGATAATGAAGAGAGAATGACACGGATGTTTTTAAGAGGTTTGAAGTCGAGATACGCCAACATCTTATTTCTCATAAACCGTGTTTATATTCGATGTTGTAAATAGGGCTCATTAGTGGAGCGCGATAACGAGTCAACGAACTAAAAGAGAGCAAACCGAAAAAATGATAATACCAAATGAGAGCAAGCATCATCAAGCTTGGACAACAAGCGTGAGGGAATCAATGTGCCGTAAATGGTAACCACTTTGGGGTAATCGTACAAAACAATAAGAATGGACATTTCAAGAAGAGGAGATTCAACAATGATGGAAAGACGCCAAGACCAAAGACTCGTCATTAAGGAAGGAGAACGACCACCTATCATATGTTTCAAATGCGAGGGGAGGGCACATCACCAAAATCATGATGCCATCCAAAGCATGTTATAATTGTGGAAGAGAAGGTCACTTAGCCCGATTTTGTCGCTCACCAAGACAAATTCAAATAGGATGGAGGCACCAAAGGCCATCCCAAAAAAGTCAAAACCTAGAAAGTGCAAGGGAGAGCGCTTTGTTGTGACCTCCCAGAAAGCAAGGAACCCGAATGAGGTCATCACGTAAGCTTATCATAAACTCTAACGAAATCTATACTTTATTTGATACCGGCTTCTACCCATTCTTTTATTTCTCCTACTTGCTTCATCGATTAAATTTGACTCGAGAAATTAGACTTTCGACTTATCTCGTGGAAACTCCGCTGGGAGAAACCTTCATTACATCCACTCGCTTATAAGTCTTGTTTGGTTCAAATTCCAGCACTTCACATTACCCGTAGATCTTATTTCATTGAAAATACTTGCATTTGACGTGATTCTAGGATTGATCGGTTAACTACTCATCATGCAAAATTTGATTATTTCCGTAAGGTTGTTAGCTTTCATATTCCTAATCAACCTATTATGCTAATTCAAGCCACCAAACCATTAAAATCAATCACTACTATCTCAAGCCATAAAGCTATTCGCTTATTGAAAAACTGGATGTCAAGCTTTCTTAGCTCATGTCACAGATTTAAACAAAAATACGCCGCTTTTGAACGATATTTCTATTGTTAATAAATTTCCCGACGATTCCCCAAGAACTTCCCCTACCTACCCCCGAAAGCGTGAAATTGAATTTTGTATCGACTTTGAACCCGAAGATAAAACCCATTTCCAAAGCCCCATATCGAATGGCTCCTATTGAACTTCAAGAGTTAAAGACCCAACCGCAGGAATTGTTAGACATCGGCTTTATTCGTCCTAGTACTTCTCCTCGGGTGCTCCTGCTCTATTCGTGAAGAAGAAAGATGGGAGTATGCGACTTTGTATTGATTATCGGGAGTCAATCATGTCACCATCAAAAATAGGTATCCATTGCCACGATTGATGACCTCGTTTCACCCAACCAGTAAGGAGCCAAATTCTTTTCAAAGATTGATCTTCGCTCCGGATATCACCAATTGAAGATTAGAACCGATGACATTCCAAAGACGGCTTTAAACTCCCCAGACGGCATTATGAATTCCTAGTCATGTCCTTTGATCGACTAATGCCCCGCCGCCTTTCATGGATATGATGAACCGAGTATTCAAGGAATATTTGATCACTTTGTGGTCGCTTTTATCGATGACATCCTTATTTATTCCAAAAGCCGTGAAGATCATGAGCAACACTTGAGGTCGACACTCCAAAAGCTTCGTGAATACAAGCTTTATGCCAAGTTGAAGAAATGCGAATTCGCTTGAGGAAGTAGCATTCCTTGGGCACGTAGTATCAAGTCATGGAATATCTGCTGACCCAAAGAAAGATTGAAGCAATTCAAAGTCGAGCAACCTAAATCAAATGATCAAGCACGAGCTTTCTGCTTTAATCAAGTTATTATCGAGATTCGTGGAAGGATTTTCTCAATCGCTACTCCATCGACTCAAATTGACTCAAAAGATACAAAGTTCTATTGAGCGAAGAATGTGAGAAGAGTTTTCAAGAACTCAAGAGAGACTCATTTCAAGACCTGCTCGACAATACCATCCGCCTTGAGGGATTTGTCATCTACAAAGTGATGCTTCTAGCAAAGGGTTGGGATGTGTTCTCATGCAACATGGAAAAGTCATAGCCTATGCCTCAAGACAACTCAAAGAATATGAGAGGAATTATCCTACTCATGATCTAGAGTCATAAATGTTGTCTTCGCACTAAAGATTTGGAGGCATTACTTGTAGATGGGAGAAGGTGGAGATCTTTACGATCATAAAAGCCTCAAATATTTCTTTACTCAAAAGGAACTCAACATGCGACAACGACGCTGGCTTTGAATCTGCTGAAAGATTATGATCATACCATCCAATACCATCCTCGAAAAGCGAACGTGGTAGCCGACGATTGATCGAAAGAAGATCATATGCAAGTACGAAAAGCGATATTGTCAACGCAAAGGCCCATTTTGTGTGACTTGCAAAGGATGGAGATAGAGTTAAAGACCTGTGGACCCATGTGATGATGGCGAATATACGAGTAGAACCGACTTTTAATCGATAAAGTTAAAGTCGCTTCAAGTTACGCACTGAGCCGATGCGTATGAGGAAGAAAGTGCAAGAAGGTGCTATGCCGGAAGCAAGAATCGATGAAGAAGGAATACTTCGAATAACTCCAGCACTTTGTGTTCCTAACGACCCTCGATTTAAAGTATAAAATCATGATGGAGGCGCACAACACACCGCTTGCAATCCATCTCGGGAGTACCAAAATGTATCATGATATTCGCATACATTTTGGTGGAGCAATATGAAGAGAGAGATAGCGTTGTTTATCTCAAGGTGTCTAACTTGTCAACGAAGTTAAAGCGAGAGCATCAAGTACCAAAAGGTCCATTGCAACCACTTGAAATTCCGTAATGGAAGTGGGAGCACATTACCATGGATTTCAAGCACGGCCTTCCTAAGGTTTCTCAAGGCATAGATGCGATTTGGGTCATTGTTGATAGATCGACCAAGTCCGCTCATTTCTTACCGATACGAGAAACTTATACACTTGAACGCCTTGCTCAGATGTACATAAAAACGATTGTAAGATCGCATGGTATGCCAAGATCCATAGTTTCGATCGAGACCCAAGATTCACTTCACGATTTTGGGTTAGTTTGCAAAAAGCTATGGGCACAGACTTTCACGATTTAGCTCTAAGATATCATCCTCGATTTGACGGACAATGGAGAGGACTATTCAAACTCTCAAGAAGATCTATTAAGACTCAGGTCCTTGATTTCAAGGGAAGTTGGGACAAGTTCTTACCATCGGTGGAGTTTTCCACAACAACAGCTTATCAAGCAAGTATCGTACATGGCTCCATTCAAGCGCCAGATGGAAGAAAGTGTCGCTTCTCCAAAGATGTCGGGATGAGGTGGGTGAAGCAACGTTGTTGGGACCGAGTTGGTACGTATGACTACTTAAAAGATTCAAACGATCCGACAACGATAAAAACCTCACAAGATCGATAAAAAGAGTTATGCCGATCTTCATCGAAAGGACGGGAATTCGATATAGAGATCATGTGTTGTTGCATGTTGCTTCCATGGAAAGGAGTTACGAGATTTGAAAGAGAGGAAAACTCAATCCTCGATTCATCTACCCATTTTTAATCCTCGATCGAGTAGGAACTGTGGCCTATAGACTCGCTTTTACCGCCAAGTATGTCTCGTGTTTCATAACGCTTTTCACATATCCATGTTACGTAAATATGTGAAAGACCCGAACCACATTATCGAAAGTTAGAACCGATTTAAATAGCGGAAGATTTGACGTATGAAGAGGTTCCTGCTCAAATCTTGATAAGAAGGAACATATTCTACGCCCAAGGTTATACCTCAAGTCAAAGTTTTGTGGAGAAACCACGATGTCGAGGAAATGACTTGGGAGTTAGAATCAAATGAAATCAAGGTATCCTTACCTCTTCGACATACCGTGTATGCGCACTCTAATTTCGAGGGCTAAATTTCATAAGAAGGGAGGTCAGAAGACCCCAACTTTTATAAATAAAGATGAATTTTCTATAAATATTATTTTTGAATATTATGGAGTAAATTTGATATAATGTTATAGTTGTGGGTAATATTTATAAATTTTGCAAAGTAAGCAAGTTGTTATAAAATATTCGCTTTGGTCTGGGAATATTCTTTTGTCGGGAATATTCGTATTTACGACAAGACAATCATCAGGACCCCACAACGGAATTATTGCATTTGATCGAGAAAACGACAAAATATACTTTTTTATGAAAATAACTACGAGGTGTTACCGTTAAAACCGCTGAACTACCCTAGTAAAAGTACAAAGAATACGCTGTGGTTGCATAAGAAGACACACTGAGATTGATTATCGATGCTTACGTGAGAAGTCACCAAATATACTCAATTATTGCTACAAGAATTGTCGATCATATCTCTTATATTATCGATTCAATTATTGTCACAAAGATCATCTCAGATAATATGTTATATTATTAAATCAATAATTGAGACGACAAGTTATAAATGATTAATAATTGTTGAAAGATTAAATATGTGTTGATTAAAATAAAATGATTTGTGGTAATATTTATTCAATCCTCGATGTATATAAAGAGTCTATTATGAGACGCTTGTGGTAAGTTTGGTTATTTTATGGGGGCCATATGTCATCATCTAAGAGTCTCTTCACAATAGTAATTACTTTCAATAATAGTAATTACCTTCAATAATAGAATTACCTTCATCAATAGTAATTACCTTCACAATAGTAATTACCTTCGTCAAATAGTAATTACCTTCATCAATAGTAATTACCTTCCGCCAAACCACTTGCCTTTACCAGACGCCAAACCACTTGTCGCTTCATATTACAAAAGGCCAAACCAATTGTCGCTTCACATTACAAAGCGCCAAACCACTTTTCTTTTCACATCACCAAATACCGCTGCCACTTGCCTTTTTCACACATTTCAAGTGCTAAGCTAGAAATCTTCTATAAATAGAGGCCTAGTGCTTCATTATTTTTCACTTAATTCATTCAAGCTATAGAGAGAGAAAAGTATAGAGAGAATAAGAGAGAAAGAAGAAGAGTATTCTGTTACTACACTACCGCAAAGATTCAATCTACTACTAATGTAAGGGTGTTATTCTTTCTTATTCACATGAAGAGAACTGCTTGTTATTCCATTGCTTATTATTCTCGCTGAATAACCTCAGATACGCTTCTTTTACCCTATACTTGGTGACATTCTTCTATTATTCTCGCTGGAACATCCTCGCTCAGTGTGTTTTACACCGACCGGGTTCCGCTTTTTATTATTATTCTGCTGAACATCCTCGTCAGTGTTTTACACCGACCGGTTCCGCTTTTTTATTATTATTCTGCTGGAACATCCTGTCTGTGTGTTTTTTACACCGACCGGTTCCGCTTTTTTATTATTCTCGTGGAACATCCCGCTTGCGCAAATTTTGCCCGACCGGTTCCGTTATTATTATTCTCGTTGAATAACTCGCCTTGCCGCGGCACCGCATGCATGGTGATTTCTTTTGTTATTCCATTCTTTATTATACTCAAATTGGTTAAAGTTTTGACTTTATATACTCCATGAAATTAGTAGAATATCCTTGATATTTGCGCTTCATCCAAAGATCTTTTCATGGAAATATTCTTCCGATCATTCTTGAATTTTACTCTACAAAGCAAAGATTATGTCGATAATTTGACATTATTAGTTCCTCGGATAAATTAATTTTGAACTTGTTTTATTGAATTCTTATATCATTGTCATCATCCTCATGTTTATATTATGTTGAAAGTCATCTCGTGGCCTCAGAAGTATAGATGGACTTGGTATGATTATGACCGTGGATTATTCTTGTAATCATGACCGTAATGTTACAAATGATGTGGTAAAAGTTATCATTGGCCCGTAGTAGTATCGATGGACAAATGTTGGCATGATCATGACCATTAATGAATACACGAATGTCCTCGGTCAGAAAGTGCATGGATAATTTGTGGTCGTGATACTAAAGAATATCCTCGGGCAGAAGCAGTAAGGGTGATTCGATGATGTGGATTATTTATTGTCGAGTCCCAAATGATAAAAGTCATGAAAACCTTTTAAATCATAAAAGATAGTAGATTTTATTCTCTACTTGACTTTTTTAATGGATTGCTTGTTCCACCGCAGCTTAAACTTGATGTTGTTATATTTTATCGCTTAAACATCATTGAAGGCTAACGATAATTTATTCTGCATTATCTTAGTCATAATATTTCTTATCGGGCTAGTTGAGCTCACCCTTTCTTTCACCGTTTTCTTCTTGAAATGAGAACATAGTAGGGACTAGTCTGGGAACTGAGTGACTATCCCGCAGGATAAGATTAGTAGTCCTCACTATTCTCGTGAAATAGTGTGTTAATAATTGTAATGAGGACTCCTTTTGAGTTTGTATAATCTCTAGTAGACAATAATTGTATTCAACTCACAGCTTATATGTTTGATTATGTTATGCATAATTTATGTATTGTCAATTCATAGTGGCCGCCATGATTATAAAAAGAGTTAAGAGATTTGAACAAAGTGATGAACGCCAAGTGTTTGACAAAATGCTTGTGTGTGGATATTGTATTCTTAGCTCTTTATCTATCTATCTATGTTTTGTTTTTTTGTTATTTTGATTAATTGTAATCATAATTTATCATTTTAATTAACTGTTTAAATAAGACTGAGGCGATATAAAGTTAGTACTTGGTTAATCATTAGAGATAACTTCTTGTGGGTTCGACAACTCTCTTATCATTATATTTGTAATACTCGAAAAAAATAAATAAATTATATTCTTAAAACATATTGTTTGGACTTTATCTTTTATTTGAGTCAAACTTGTAATTTAATTAATTTGGGCTAATATGTATTAATAAGTGATGAATAATTAACTTAATAAAATTGGACTTTTCTTATGTTTGGCAGTTTTGGTCAAATTGTATTTAATTTATGTTGACTATTATAAGTATGTGGTTACATTAAGTTGGGCATTTAAACTAATTGGGTCAAACTAATTTCTAAGTATTTAAGTTTGGGTTGTCAAACTTGTTGAGCCCAATTTTAATTGTTGGGTTTAAGAACAAATTATAATAAGCCTAAATTTAATATATTAAGTTAGGGTTTCCCTAAGATTGGTACTACAGTAAACAAAGAAAGAAAAGGTGGATGGAAAGAGATAAAAGGAGGCTGAAATTAAAAGGGTTTGAGAACAAGATTATTAAGACTTTATTCATCGTATTCTTCTTCTAAAAGGTAATTATTGCATATATGTATTTTACTATTCTGATTTCAATAGAGGTTATGACAATTTTTTTTGTGCCGCCTAACTTTTCAACTCATTGCGATAATCTTGAATTGAAATTTAGGATCTGAGTTTTTTTTATATTAGATGATGAACTATTCTTTTATATGGGTTTAGTACATAAAACTAATGAGTATAATGTTTATATGTTTCGATGCATTAGAATCAAGATTGTTCAGAGCATATATATATATAATATATATATATGAGTTATTCATTTTTGTTTTTTTTGCGGTACTTTTGTTAGGAGTATGTCTTCATACATTGTTCAGCCTTTATATATTATAGGAGTTATATAATATATTAGATTATTTTAATTTAACTTATAGTTATATAATATAAGTTGCAAGTCAATATAAGATATACAGAAGCTCTAAAATGGGATAGTAATAAATAATATTATAATATTATTATTATAATTAAAATATATCTTTTTGAGTACAAATTAAATATAATATATTAAAATTATTGAATTTATGAAAATAAAAATTGTATAAGTTCATAATTTAATTATATGTATTATATTTTATTTTGATAATTATATAGATCGGATTGAGAAGGTCTAGCTGACGATATTTCGGCTTGATGAAATTATTTCTGATTATTATATTCAGTACTTAATTTTGTACTCTTTCAGCGGTACTCTTGTTAAATTTGATTTGTTCGTTTGGTTCTTTATTTCGAATTATGTTATGATTTCACATAATTATTTCTTGTGAAATAAATATATTAGTTTCATTTTGGAGTTGATACACATGACTCGTAGTTATACTCTTTGAATTAGGATATCATGTTTAGTATTTATTTTTGATAATTGTAGAGCGGTACATGTTGCTACCTTCTTTTTTTTGAGACCTTGTGACTATAATTTGATTTGGTTCAACATGTACATATAGAACCCTTTGTTGGTATTATGTCGCATGTGTTGTGACATGGTATTTTTGTTAGAATATACCGTAAGGTATACCCGAGCTAACCACCTGTGGGGGTACCACAGGCATGTCGTCTTGTCACGAGAGACATGACACTTTCCGTGGCGGTGTGATTAGTCCACAGCGTCTCTGTTTGGGCTCTAGAGGAAGTGGGCTATTTGGTGTTTTGTTGTGGGGGGCGTATAAGTTAACCCTAGTTTTCTGTTCTACAGATTTGTGATGTTGTGCCAAACACACCTATCCGATTTGCATACATTTGGATTCGCGATCCAATGTGTGACTTGCCTGTGTGGCATTATTTTGACTTGCCTGTGTGGCATTGTTTTGATTTGCCTATGTGGCAATATTTTGACTTGCATGTGTGGCAATGTATATTTCTTAGCTCATTCGTATGAAATAACACCCAACCATTTGATTCAGCCTATTATTTCATTGTATAAGTTTTGTTTGTTTCTGTTCAGTTCAATTCATTGAGTTAGTTATTTCAGTTCGTTAGTTCTTTACTCTTCTATTAGTTTCGTTAATTCTGTTGATTCTGATATATTCCATTCAAATCTTGGGAGATTATATTTTCTTTAGTATTTATACTTGAGGCTTTGTTCAGTATTTTGTCTCGGTTGATTTCGTATATCAGTTGTACATCTTTGTATTATCTATATCCGTACTGGGCAATTGGTTCATGCTGTATTTTTCTTCCGGAAGGTTTGCAGGGGTGATTCAGGGCTAATGTGATGAGAGAGTTGTCTTTGACCGTCTAGGTTGTTTTGAATTTTAGTTTTGGTTATTTTGATTCTATTTGCAGAATTGTATTTAGTACTTCATTGATGGATATCACTATTAATATTTTGAAGTTATTAGTGTTATGTTTACTTATTTTGAGGTTTGTTGTGCTTTGCACGTGACCTCCCTTTCCTTTTCGGGAAGGTTGTGTTACAGAGATGGTATCAGAGCTTAGGTTCTTTCTTATAGAAAACCTATTTAGGTTTGACCTGTGAGTTGTGGATAAATCACTGGGTAAACGTAGGAGTTGATTTAATTTTGTTCTCTGTTTGGTTGGTCTTGATTTTGACCAAGTGTTTTTAGCTCTTTAAGTTGTAGTTGATTTGAGAAATGCGAGATAATTTGTTAAGATTATTACTGTTATGCGTTGGAGCAATAATATTAGTTAAGGATTGTGATTTATTCATTAAGAAGAAGAATGTCATATTTTGTTCAGTTAAGAAATGATTATACGATTATGATATGAGCATTTGTATCAGCGAGTTTTGATATTGGAGAATTATTTGTTATAGTTATTTCAGGTAATTACAAATTATTATGATTTTGGAATTAAGGATTTGATTTGGGTTAGATTCTGATTTTTGTTAAGTTGTGAATAATTTGAGGTATGTGTATCAGTGGGATGATATGATAAAGTGAAAACTATTAAGTATAGAGGATCTCTTGTAATTTTTTTAATTATTGTAGATATTTAAGGTAATTAGATTAATGTTTTGGAATAAATGAATTTTATGGTTATTTCCTAGTAGAATATTGGAGTTAATTTATATGAAATGTTTGTACTGAGATAGTAAGAGGAGATCTTGGAATTTGTTGGGTTAGAGTTTGCACTAAGAGATGATTGATTTATTAAATGATTTAAGAGATTTTGAATAGTTATAGTTTGCTTATTCAAATAGTAGGATATATGATTTGGAGTTTGGTATGGTGATGAAGAGATCTTAGTAGTAGTATATTTTTGGTGTAATATTATTTATGCGACTAATTTGATTTGAGGTTATGATATTTTGAAACTCTTGAGGACTTAGTGAGAGTTGGTGATATAATTTAAGTTGTTTTGTTTATCTGGATGCCCTTAGATTTTTGCATGAATTTATGTAAAATTAAATAAAAATAATTTGTTAAATCTTTGTCATGTGTGGAACATAAACGTTTTACTTAATTAAAAATAATTTTAAATATTTTGGGTATTCAATCGTATTTGGATGAAGAGGAAATTTTGTGATTTTGAATTATGTTCAAGAGTACGCTTACAAGAATTAAACTCAAAGATATTAGCGACGACCGCGCTGCAACAAAGGGATCATGTGATTTAACGCGAAGAACCTTACTAAGGATCGACGCGATAGTGATTTAAACTTTTACGAGTACATGGATAATTGTGTTGAATCGATGACTTATCCGCGTGATCGTTATAATTAAGCGCGCTTACGTATAATTAAATTTATTTTATTATTTGTAGCTTATTTGAATTTCGAGGACTTTTAATTATTTTTAAGGGTGAAAATGTAATAACCATTTTTTTAATAATTAAATATTAATTGATTTTTTATTTTATACAATTGTATTTAAATTGGAAAGGGTAAGTGACTATTTTTTTTTCTTTTCTTCCTTGTTTTGTTTGGAAAGTTAAATTGTTTTAGTAGATAATTAAGTAGTGGATTAAATTAAAAATGAGGAGTCCATTAGAGTTTTTGTAGCTCCTATATTGAGTTATTTGTATATTTAAAGGGTGAAGTTGTCAAGAGCGGGTTAAGCGGATGAATACAAACCCATTTGTTAAAAATTTGAGGAAGACATTCCTATATTGAGGAGTCTATTCAAGCGGAGTATCCGCATCTCTTTGAAAATTAAATATTTTCCATTCTTTTGATTCCGGGGACGGAACCCTTTTTAAGGGGTAGGTAATGTAATACCTAAAAAAAAAATTATATTCTTAAAACATATTGTTTGGACTTTGTCTTTTATTTGAGTCAAACTTGTAATTTAATTAATTTGGGCTAATATGTATTAATAAGTGATGAATAATTAATTTAATAAATTTGGACTTTTCTTATGTTTGGCAGTTTTGGTCAAATTGTATTTAATTTATGTTGACTATTATAAGTATGTGGTTACATTAAGTTGGACATTTAAACTAATTGGGTCAAACTAATTTCTAAGTATTTAAGTTTGGGTTGTCAAACTTGTTGAGCCCAATTTTAATTGTTGGGTTTAAGAACAAATTATAATAAGCCTAAATTTAATATATTAAGTTAGGGTTTCCCTAAGATTAGTACTCACAAAGAAACAAAGAAAGAAAAGGTGGATGGAAAGAGATAAAAGGAGGTCAAATTAAAAGGGTTTGAGAACAAGATTATTAAGACTTTATTCATCGTATTCTTCTTCTAAAAGGTAATTATTGCATATATGTATTTTACTATTCTGATTTCAATAGAGGTTATGACAATTTTTTTTGTGCCGCCTAACTTTTCAACTCATTGCGATAATCTTGAATTGAAATTTAGGATCTGAGTTTTTTTTATATTAGATGATGAGCTATTCTTTTATATGGGTTTAGTACATAAAACTAATGAGTATAATGTTTATATGTTTCGATGCATTAGAATCAAGATTGTTCAGAGCATATATATATATAATATATATATATGAGTTATTCATTTTTGTTTTTTTTGCGGTACTTTTGTTAGGAGTATGTCTTCATACATTGTTCAGCCTTTATATATTATAGGAGTTATATAATATATTAGATTATTTTAATTTAACTTATAGTTATATAATATAAGTTGCAAGTCAATATAAGATATACGTAAGCTCTAAAATGGGATAGTAATAAATAATATTATAATATTATTATTATAATTAAAATATATCTTTTGAGTACAAATTAAATATAATATATTAAAATTATTGAATTTATGAAAATAAAAATTGTATAAGTTCATAATTTAATTATATGTATTATATTTTATTTTGATAATTATATAGATCGGATTGAGAAGGTCTAGCTTTTATTTATATTTGGCTTCTAGAATTATTATTTGAGATTATATTCAGTACTAATTTTGTACTCTTTTCAAATGCATTTTGTTAAATTTGATTTGTTCGTTTGGTTCTTTATTTCGAATTATGTTATGATTTCACATAATTTATTTCTTGTGAAATAAATATATTAGTTTCATTTTGGAGTTGATACACATGACTCGTAGTTATACTCTTTGAATTAGGATATCATGTTTAGTATTTATTTTTGATAATTGTAGAGCGGTATATGTTGCTACCTTCTTTTTTTTGAGACCTTGTGACTATAATTTGATTTGGTTCAACATGTACATATAGAACCCTTTGTTGGTATTATGTCGCATGTGTTGTGACATGGTATTTTTGTTAGAATATACCGTAAGGTATACCCGAGCTAACCACCTGTGGGGGTACCACAGGCATGTCGTCTTGTCACGAGAGACATGACACTTTCTGTGGCGGTGTGATTAGTCCACGGCGTCTCTGTTTGGGCTCTAGAGGAAGTGGGCTATTTGGTGTTTTGTTGTGGGGGGTGTATAAGTTAACCCTAGTTTTCTGTTCTGCGGATTTGTGATGTTGTGCCAAACACACCTATCCGATTTGCATACATTTGGATTCGCGATCCAATGTGTGACTTGCCTGTGTGGCATTATTTTGACTTGCCTGTGTGGCATTGTTTTGATTTGCCTATGTGGCAATATTTTGACTTGCATGTGTGGCAATGTATATTTCTTAGCTCATTCGTATGAAATAACACTCAACCATTTGATTCAGCCTATTATTTCATTGTATAAGTTTTGTTTGTTTCTGTTCAGTTCAATTCATTGAGTTAGTTATTTCAGTTCGTTAGTTCTTTACTCTTCTATTAGTTTCGTTAATTCTGTTGATTCTGATATATTCCATTCAAATCTTGGGAGATTATATTTTCTTTAGTATTTATACTTGAGGCTTTGTTCAGTATTTTGTCTCGGTTGATTTCGTATATCAGTTGTACATCTTTGTATTTTCTATATCCGTACTGGGCAATTGGTTCATGCTGTGTTTTTCTTCCGGAAGGTTTGCAGGGGTGATTCAGGGCTAATGTGATGAGAGAGTTGTCTTTGACCGTCTAGGTTGTTTTGAATTTTAGTTTTGGTTATTTTGATTCTATTTGCAGAATTGTATTTAGTACTTCATTGATGGATATCACTATTAATATTTTAAAGTTATTAGTGTTATGTTTACTTATTTTGAGGTTTGTTGTGCTTTGCACGTGACCTCCCTTTCCTTTTCGGGAAGGGTGTGTTACAGAGATGGTATCAGAGCTTAGGTTCTTTCTTATAGAAAACCTATTTAGGTTTGACCTGTGAGTTGTGGATAAATCACTGGGTAAACGTAGGAGTTGATTGAATTTTGTTCTCTGTTTGGTTGGTCTTGATTTTGACCAAGTGTTTTTAGCTCTTTAAGTTGTAGTTGATTTGAGAAATGCGAGATAATTTGTTAAGATTATTACTGTTATGCGTTGGAGCAATAATATTAGTTAAGGATTGTGATTTATTCATTAAGAAGAAGAATGTCATATTTTGTTCAGTTAAGAAATGATACGATTATGATATGAGCATTTGTATCAGCGAGTTTTGATATTGGAGAATTATTTGTTATAGTTATTTCAGGTAATTACAAATTATTATGATTTTGGAATTAAGGATTTGATTTGGGTTAGATTCTGATTTTTGTGAAGTTGTGAATAATTTGAGGTATGTGTATCAGTGGGATGATACGATAAAGTGAAAACTATTAAGTATAGAGGATCTCTTGTAATTTTTTTAATTATTGTAGATATTTAAGGTAATTAGATTAATGTTTTGGAATAAATGAATTTTGTGGTTATTTCCTAGTAGAATATTGGAGTTAATTTATATGAAATGTTTGTACTGAGATAGTAAGAGGAGATCTTGGAATTTGTTGGGTTAGAGTTTGCACTAAGAGATGATTGATTTATTAAATGATTTAAGAGATTTTGAATAGTTATAGTTTGCTTATTCAGATAGTAGGATATATGATTTGGAGTTTGGTATGGTGATGAAGAGATCTTAGTAGTAGTATATTTTTGGTGTAATATTATTTGCGAACTAATTTGATTTGAGGTTATGATATTTTGAAACTCTTGAGGACTTAGTGAGAGTTGGTGATATAATTTAAGTTGTTTTGTTTATCGGATGCCCTTAGATTTTTGCATGAATTTATGTAAAATTAAATAAAAATAATTTGTTAAATCTTTGTCATGTGTGGAACATAAACGTTTTACGAATTAAAAATAATTTTAAATATTTTGGGTATTCGAATCGTATTTGGATGAAGAGGAAATTTTGTGATTTTGAATTATGTTCCGAAGAGTACGTTTACAAGAATTAAACTCAAAGATATTAGCGACGACCCGCACCAACAGTGGATCATGTGATTTAACGCGAAGAACCTTACTAAGGATTGACGCGATAGCTGACGAAACTTTTACGAGTACATGGATAATTGTGTTGACCGATGACTTATCCGCGTTGATCGTTACAATTGGCGGCGCTACGTCGTAATTAAATTTATTTTTATTATCTGTAGCTTATTTGAATTTCGAGGACGGAATTATATTTAAGGGGTGAAAAATGTAATAACCATTTTTTTTAATAATTAAATATTAATTGATTTTTTATTTTATACAATTGTATTTAAATTGGAAAGGGTAAGTGACTATTTTTTTTTCTTTTCTTCCTTGTTTTGTTTGGAAAGTTAAATTGTTTTAGTAGATAATTAAGTAATGGATTAAATTAAAAATGAGGAGTCCATTAGAGTTTTTGTAGCTCCTATATTGAGTTATTTGTATATTTAAATGGTGAAGTTGTCAAGAGCGGGTTAAGCGGAGGAATACAATCCCATTTGTTAAAAATTTGAGGAAGACATTTGTAACTCCCCCTTTCCAAAATAGAAAGAGAGGTTACCCAAAACATAACAAAACTGATGAATTTAATAGCAAGGCTAAAAGCCACATAAGAATAGTCTTAAAATCTGATAAATACCACCAGTCAACCATAATAAATGTCAAACTGGCTCGAACCATAATCTAAGTTAATTATTACAATTCTAAATAAAGTATTGGATCACAACTTAAACAAAATATCTAAACCATTTGGATAAAAGGAAGCTCTCGTCACACTTACCCTTGATCCCCTTGATTACCTGCCGGAAGAAAACACAACATGAGCCAAATGCCCAGTACGAATATAGAATATAAATAATGAACCGATATAACTAACTCAATTAAATGAAATGAGACAAAACGAACTGAAACGAAACAAACAAAACTAACAAAATGAAATAATAGGCTGAATCAAATGGCTGGGTGTTATTTCATATCGAGCTCAAAATAAATAGTAATATACCTTGCCACACAGGCAAGTCAAATATTGCCACACAGACAATCAAAATAATGCCACACAGGCAATCACACATCGGACTGCGCAATCCAGATGCATTTAAAATTGGAAGGCATGTTTGGCACAAACATCACCAATCCGCTGAACAGAATAGAACAGAAAACTAGGGTCGACCCATACGCCTCCCACAACAAAACACCAAATGGTCAACTCCCACCGGAGCACAAAATAGAGACGTCGTGGACTGATCACACCGCCACGGAAAGTGTCATGCCTCGGTGCCAAGAGGACATGTCTGTGGTACCCCCACAGGTGGTTATAGCTCAGGTTTACCCTACGGTATTCTAACAAGGATACCATGTCACAACACATCATAACATCAACAAAATGAGTTTTTAATATGTACATGTTAAACTGAAATGAATCATCAACTCAAAGTCTCCAAAAATATTAACATGTACTTTCTATGAGAATCAAAATAAATACAAAAGATGATACATTAGATCAAGAATACAAATATGAGTTCCAACTATGAACACCAAAACGAACTATCAAAATAAATTGACAATGAATAATCATGAGACGTAATACTAAATTTCGAAACGAATAACGAAATGAACAAATTAAAAACAAAAGAGTCTCGCTGAAAAAGTACAGAATCCGTACCTGGATTAAGCAATGTAATACCCAAAATTTAAACAAGATTATGCTAGTCCCCTTCAAGTCAATCTAATAAAATAAAATAAAATTTTATTACAAATTTACCCATTAACAACATAATATTGTTAAATTCATTAACAAGTAAATTTTATAATTTATCAACAAGATTAACTAGTTTAAATTAATATACAAAACTATCAATTTGACTCATTAATTCGATTTATACGCCTTCATAAATCAAATAAATATTAAAATATAAAATCTAAATATATATATATATATATATATATATATATATATATATATAACTCATCCTGCAAACACACTTAATATATAAATAATTCTTATTGCATATATGTATTTTACTATTCTGATTTCTATAGAGGTTATGACAATTTTTTTGTGCCGCCTAATTTTTCAACTCATTGCGATAATCTTGAATTGAAATTTAGGATCTGAGTTTTTTTTATATTAGATGATGAACTATTATTTTATATGGGTTTAGTACATAAAACTAATGAGTATATTGTTTATATGTTTTGATGCATTAGAATCAAGATTGTTCAGAGCATATATAATATATATATATATATGAGTTATTCGTGTTTTCTTTTGCGGTACTTTTGTTAGGAGTATGTCTTCATACATGGTTCAGCCTTTATATATTATAGGAGTCATATAATATATTAGATTATTTTAATATAACTTATAGTTATATAATATAAGTTGCAAGTCAATATAAGATATACAGAAGCTCTAAAATGGGATAGTAATAAATAATATTATAATATTGTTATTATAATTAAAATATATCTTTTGAGTACAAATTAAATATAATATATTAAAATTATTGAATTTATGAAAATAAAAATTGTATAAGTTCATAATTTAATTATATGTATTATATTTTATTTTGATAATTATATAGATCGGATTGAGAAGGTCTAGCGGACGATATTTGGCTTTGGTAAATTATTTCGGTATTATATTCAGGTACGGATTCCGTACTCTTTCAGCGGTACTCTTGTTAAATTTGATTTGTTCGTTTGGTTCTTTATTTCGAATTATGTTATGATTTCACATAATTATTTCCTGTGAAATAAATATATTAGTTTCATTTTGGAGTTGATACACATGACTCGTAGTTATACTCTTTGAATTAGGATATCATGTTTAGTATTTATTTTTGATAATTGTAAAGCGGTACATGTTGCTACCTTCTTTTTTTTGAGACCTTGTGACTATAATTTGATTTGGTTCAACATGTACATATAGAACCCTTTGTTGGTATTATGTCGTATGTGTTATGACATGGTATTTTTGTTAGAATATACCGTAAGGTATTCCCGAGCTAACCACCTATGGGGGTACCACAGGCATGTCGTCTTGGCACGAGAGACATGACACTTTTCGTGGCGGTGTGATTAGTCCACGGCGTCTCTGTTTGGGCTCCAGAGGAAGTGGGCCATTTGGTGTTTTGTTGTGGGAGGCATATGGGTTAACCCTAATTCTGCGGATTTGTGATGTTGTGCTAAACACACCTATCTAATTTGCATACATTTGGATTCGCGATCCAATGTGTGACTTGCCTGTGTGGCAATGTATATTTATGAGCTCATTCAGTATGAAATAACACCCAACCATTTGATTCAGCCTATTATTTCATTGTATAAGTTTTGTTTGTTTCTGTTCAATTCAATTCATTGAGTTAGTTATTTCAGTTCGTTAGTTCTTTACTCTTCTATTAGTTTCGTTAATTTTGTTGATTATGATATATTCCATTCAAATCATGGGAGATTATATTTTTGTTTGTATTTATACTTGAGGCTTTGTTCAGTATTTTGTCTCGGTTGATTTCGTATATCAGTTGTACATCTTTGTATTATCTATATCCATATTGGGCAATTGGCTCATGCTGTGTTTTTCTTCTGGCAGGTTTGCAGGGGTGATTTAGGGCTAATGTGATTGGAGAGTTGTCTTTGACCATCTAGGTTGTTTTTAATTTTAGTTTTGGTTATTTTGACTCTATTTGGAGAATTTTATTTAGTACTTCATTGATGGATATCACTATTAATATTTTGAAGCTATTAGTGTTATGTTTACTTATTTTGAGGTTTGTTGTGCTTTGCACGTGACCTCCCTTTCCTTTTCGGGAAGGGGGTGTTACAATATTACTTGTTGACCGCATATACTTGCGCGTGTTTAGTGATCATGAAAATGACCAACAAGTTTTTGGTGCCGTTGTCGGGGACCTATTATTCTAATATTGTCCAATATTGATTTAAATCAATTTAGTCTTAATTTGAACGTATATATATATTTCTTTTATTTGTTTGATCTTCCTTTTTGTTTTTAAGTTTACAGGTTATGGACGATCATTGTTATCAATGGCCTTATGAGAGGACGGCACAACCAAGCTTGGAAGGACTCGAGAAATTGCAAGTTCAAATTGCAAATCTCTTGAGGTTTTCTGACAATTTTGAGTGTCAGTCCACTCAGACTGCCTACTGTCAGGAACGAGCTGACATTGAACCAAACCCCTTTCATCCAAACTGTCAGGGTTATCCAAACTCTTGGGACTACAGTCAAGAGAAATATCATGATCTGAATTACTCCTACTCGAATCAATCTGGATATCAGTCTCCACCGCAATATGAGGTGACATCTCATCCCAATGAGAGTTTTTTCTGAATACTCAACAAGAGAAGAAGATAAACGACTTGAGGAGCGTCTCACCAACTTTATCGAGAGAAATGAAATTCAAATGGCAAACCAAGACGTCGCATTGCAGAGCCTCGAAAGTCAACTGGGATAGCTCATTAATGCCATCATAAATCTACCGCAAGGCAATCTACTGGTCATAATTGATCTCAACGATGAAGAAGTAGAGCATTGCATGGTGGATACGCAATGAAGAGGCGGTGATTCTCACACAGTTGTAGAGGGAGATGGCACGATGAAAATTGACCAACCGGTGGAGTCTGAAGTAGGAAAAGAAAGGATCAAGAGTGGTTTTATTGCCAGGACGAATCAACAGTTAGAAACCATGCTCTCGGTTGTGGAAACCCTAGAGGGCCCACTAGCGCACAAATAACGCTTTCAACTTGATGAAAAAGGCAAATTAGTGGATAATGCCAGTGGTGAAAGATTATTCATGCCGATGGGTGAAGAAAATGGGGATGATCAATCATCCATATCTGCCAGCTTCCTTTGAAATCCATTACACATACTCTGAGCATGTCTTCTAATGTTTGAATCGTTCTCTCGCTTTGCCCATCTCTCTGTGGATGATACGCAATACTCAACCTTAATTGTGTCCCCATTCTTTCTTGAAGACTCCTCCAAAAGTTTGACATGAAGCGCGGATCTCTATCAGACACGATTGATACTTGTACTCCATGTCTCGAAATTATCTCCTTGATATACAACTTGGCTAACAGATCCAAAGTATACCTGATCTTGATCGGCAAAAAGTGTGCTGACTTTGTAAGACAGTCGATAATCACCCATATAGCGTCATAACCCTTCTGTGTCATTGGAAGTCCTACCACAAAATCCATCGTGACGTGCTCCCATTTCCATTCCGGAATTTCCAACGGCTGTAATAGTCCACTTGGTCGTTGATGCTCTGCATTGACTCTTTGACAAGTTAAATAGCAGATGACACATTCAGCAACCTCTCTCTTCATGTTTGGCCAACAATAATGTTAACGCAAATCTTATTGGTACATCTTCGTGCTCCCCAGATGTATCGAGTATCTCGTATTATGCGCTTCTTGAAGAATCTCTTTTCTTAACTCTGGTACTGTAGGTACCCAAATTCTTCCTTCAAATCTCAGCAATCTAGTGTCGTCGATCTTATACTTCAGCTCTTCGCCTTCAGCCAACTGCTTCTTTATGTTACCACATTCTTCATCATTCCCTTGTGATTCTTTCACCTTGTCTAATAAAGTCAGACTTGCTTCCATTTCTATTACTTTATCTGAATCCTTCGGATTTTTCACCTCCAACTCCATTTTCTCTATTTCTCTTACTAATTCTTCCTGGTCTGTCAATACAAACAACTTTTCTCTACTTTTCCTGCTTAAAGCATCTGCTACTACATTGTCCTTCCCGGGATGATATAGAATATCACAATCATAGTCCTTGATCAATTCTAACCATCTCCTATGACTCATGTTTAACTCATTTTGTGTAAAGATATACTTCAGACTTTTGTGGTCTGTGTATATCTCACACTTTTCTCCGTAGAGATAATGTTTCCAAATCTTAAGGGCAAATACTACCACAACCAATTCAAGGTCATAGGTACGGTATCCCTTCTCATAGTCTTTTAACTGTCATGACGCGTACGCAATGACTTTACCATTCTGTATTAACATGCAACCCAGTCCCTTATGTGACGCATCATTATACGCTGTAAAACTCCATGTACTATCTGGCAAAGATAACACAGGTGCTTCACTTAATCTTTTCTTCAATTCCTGAAAACTCTATTCATATTTCTCTGTCCACACATACTTAACAGTCTTCCTCGTCAGATTAGTTAATGGTGTCGCTATCTTCGAGAAATCCTGAATAAACCTTCAGTAATATCCTGCCAATCCCAAGAAACTTCTGATCTCTGTCGGTGTCTTCGGTTTTCCCAAATTTTTCACCGCTTCTACTTTCGCTGGATCAACAGAAATTCCCTAATTGTCGATGACATGTCCCAGAAATTGAACTCTCTTCAACCAGAACTCAAACTTTGAAAATTTAGCATATAACTTCTATTCTATTAAGGTTTGTAATACAATTTGTAGATGTTCGGCATGCTCCTCTTCAGTCTTCAAATACACCAAAATGTCATCAATGAACACAACCACAAATTTATCCAAATACGGTTTAAATACTCCGTTCATCAAGTCCATAAAAGCAGCTGGTGCATTTGTCAATCCAAGCGACATCACTAGGAACTCATAATGGCCGTAACGAGTTCTAAATGATGTCTTTGGTACATCCTCCGTCCTCATTTTCAACTGATGGTAACCAGTCCTTAAGTCAATCTTCGAAAAATATCTCGCTCCTTTAAATTGATCAAATAGATCGTTTATTCTCGGTAACGGATATTTGTTCTTGATTGTCACCGAATTCAACTCTCTATAATCCATACACAACCTCATCGAACCATCCTTCTTCTTTTCAAACAACACCGGTGCTCCCCACGGAGGTACACTAGGTTGGATGTACTTCTTATCCAACAACTCTTGTAGCTGGAACATCAAGTCTTTCATTTCTACTGGATCCATTCAATACAGCACTTTCGATATTGGCGCTGTCCCAAGTACTAAATCAATCACAAACTCTATTTCTCTGTCTGGAGGAAGTCCTGGAAGTTCTTCTGGAAAGACATCCCCAAACTTATTAACTATAGGTATATGCCCCATATCCGAATTCACAACCCCTATATCCACTACATGAGCCAAATAACCTTCACATCCTTTTTGTAACACATCCTCCTGGCCTGCATCATCGTCAGACAACTTGTTTGTCTTGGTGACTTGCTACCATAAAATACAACCTTAGACTTATCTGGTGTCTTAAGCCGTATGCTCTTTTTCTGGCAATCTATAACTGCCTCATGGTTAAACAACCAATCCATCCCTAAGATAACATCAAATTCTCCTAAGCGTATCAGAATCAAATTCACGCTTAAATTATGTCCCCTTATTTCCACACCACAGTTGTTATGGATAAACTCTACAGGGATCACTTCTTTGTTTTCAACTTCTATATTCATTGGGTTCTTTAGCTTTTCATATGGAAAATTTAGTCATTTTGCAAATTCATTTGACACAAATGAACAGGTAGATCCCGAATCAAATAATACATATGCATTTATATCATTGATCAAAATTATACCTGACACAACCTCCTTTGATGCAACCGCGTCTTACATAGTCATATTAAATGTTCTTGATGTCGGCTTACTCTGCTGAACTGGTCCTCCAATGGTTAACTTTGTATAACTACTCTTATTTCCACTTCCTTCATCTGTATTCTTCTTCAATGGACAATCCTTGAATCGATGTCCCGTTCCTCCACAAGATAAACAACCTCCCTTCTTTGGTTTAGGACAATTCGGTGAGATATGTCCTTCTTGGCCGCAATTATAACATACATTCTTCCCCTTTATACACTCCCTAGAGTGATTCTTTCCACACTTTACACATGTTGGCTTCTTCTGTGGTGTACTCCCTTGTTGAGTTCCCGATTCATTGCCACTGTTCCACTTACGTTTCTTACTATTACTGCCACCACTGCTGGCATCCTGATGTCCACCTTCAATCTTTTTCTTATTCTTCTCTTGGTTGAATCTAGAAACTGCCTCACTACTACCTTCTGCAATGATGGCTTTTTCTAATAGTGTTGAGAACGTAGAAATTTGCAACACTGCAACTTTCTTCGCGGAATCCACGACCTCAAATTTCATTTTCAAACCTACGCGCCTTTCGTAGTTCTGTATCCACCTGATGAGGTGAGAATCTGGCTAGCTCATTGAATTGTGTTGTATATTCGGCAATTGGCATGTTTTCTTGCTTTAATTCAAGAAATTACACTTCCATTCTGGCTTGTATGGCCTCCGAGAAATAACTTTCTAAGAACAACTCCTTAAACCTGATCCATGTCACTACCTCCGTTCCGGCTCTGGCTTGGTTCGTCTACACCAGTAATTAGCCTCACATTTCATCAAGTAGGTAGCAAAAGTCGTCTTTTACTCTTCGGCTACCCTAGCAATGATAAATGCCTTTTCTATTTCTTTCACCCATGTCTGAGCTTTTATGGGGTCCATAGTTCCGCTGAATTCTGGTGGTCCTACAACTTTAAAATCTTTAAAATTTTCCAATATATTATTTTTTTGCCCCCTTGTTGCAGGTGTACGAGTTTGCATAGCTTGAGCTATCATATTAGCGAAGTTCTGCATTGGTTCATCTTGATTCCTTTCATTGTTCACATAAAGTTACTCCCTCTGGTTACGATTTTGACGTCTTGGCGGCATTATCTGATTAAACAAAACCTTAATTTATTACATCGAGTTTCATTATATTTTATATCTTTTAAGTGTTTAAAATAGAACATGTAATTTAAACTCTAACAATCATATTATCATAATGTTGTATTAACGAATTCAACCTGCTAAATTAACTAATTCAGCTTACTGAATTAACACATCTTACTGAATTAACATATTCAGCTTGCTGAATTCACATATTCAACTTGTTGAATAACACATTCAACTTGTTGAATTAACATATTTGATTGACTGACTTTTTAAATCATCAAACAGATAGCTTCTCATTTTAATTCTTAATACTTATCTATTTAATCACACATGTAATTAATACTGTATTTTTATTCATATACCAAATTTGAGCATCATACACTTACATATTTGGCATATTTTTATAAATGCTAACTATCTCATTTTTAAACATCATAAGATGGGATCTACTAAAAGACATACTCCCCTACACACCTAAGATGGGGATACATCATATTTACATACTACCTCGCACAGTCTGAGGTTTACATCAAGCATAAAACTCTAATAAACAAAAGGGGTTCTACTGTATCTATATACAATAGAAAGCTATTAAACTATCACTGCGCGTCTAGAGAGGGTGCGCATGCATGCTCCTGCTCTGGTGGAATGAGTCCATCCATAAGTCGACGTTTAACAGATCAACTCAACTCGCCTATCCCGAAGGATCTCCTCACTCCTGCTCGCTGACCCATGTAAGCGGCATCCAGAGATCGTCCCAAAGTATCCACTCGGACTTCACTAGCCTCCAGCTTCTCCTCAAGTTGGTCCACCATATTGGATGCTCTAATCCATGCTTGTTTGATCCTAATCTTGTCGGCGATTTCTAAATCGAACTCAAATCGCATGGTTTCATGCTCAACCCTTAACACTCCCAGCTTGAGCTCCTCTTGTTCTAGTCTCTCCCTCAGCTCAGTATTCATGGCAACCATATGTGTAGCCAAGGTCGTCTGCCCCTGCAACTGTATCTTCATCTCAGCAAGCTCGTTCTGAGCTTGATATTCCAGCTCCTTGTATTGAGTTTCAGTAAACTATGAGTGGCATTCTCCTGCTCTAACTCCGTCACTTTATTCTCCAGCGCCATGTTCTCTTCGAACAAATCCTCCATCACATCCTCGCCACGTCCGTCACTATCACCATAATCCTCTACCGGATCTATCGGCTCTTGCTCAACTATATGGCTACCTTGTCCTTCCCCAGGAGTCCTATAACCAAACAAACACAACATCAGTATCACAATAAAATATATTCATTGATAAAATGAAACAATAGTTTATCATGTACAATCTATACTAGATGAATCTCCACAATCCACCTCTTAGTATACTCTATACGAGTTTTCTTTTAAGGTTGTAACCTAGGTTTCACATCCTAATGTTTATAACCTACAACTTTGATACCAACATGTGACGCCCCCAAATCTGGGTTCTCTAACCTCAGATTAAGTGTTCACGGTACATCATCTTCATAAGCATTCTATATACTATTGTGGAATAATAAACATACATTGTAATAAAGTCTTATACAATATCCCAATGTCTATTACCTTAATATAAACATACCTTACTTAAGTTACATAAAGTAACACAAAAGGTTTACATAAACATCAAACATAGTATCTCATGATACTTAAACATTTATATTAACTATTCTTGGACCTTTCCCTTACCCTTGTCCTTCTTACTTGAACTCTCTGGCCTAGCTGAAATAATTGTCATGATATAGCAAGAGTAAGCAACTAATTTGATTAGCAAGTTTAAGTACAAGGAAGATATATCATGACTAGCAAGAAATTTTATCGTTCAACAATAGAAATCAATTGTGAAATAACATGAATTAAGTCTTGAGAACTGTATATTCAAATAATTGAATAACAGATGCTGAGTGGTCATAATGACCATGAACATTTGCTAAGGTTGTCAGTATTTAAACTGGTCCTTTTAATAAGTTTTGGTAATCAAGGGGATCATCATTTCATACTCGGTGTATTATGCATAAACACTTAATATACGAGAAATAATTATTTTTTAATAATGCTTTAATCAACTTGTTCTTTTTCTCAGTCTTGAGTCCTTACCAAGTCAATTGGTGAAGAAAAACTTTTAACAACATATTTGATTTAACAAATTTAAACATACTTGATCTAGCTGATACAATGAGCATAGATCCATATCTTAAATAGTTCATGAATAAAAGAACTTTAACTAATTCACAGTTCAATAATAATAGAACATGAATTTAATTGCACCAAGTGCGAGTATCAATAATCAATATAGATGTGAATAATCAACAATAATTATTCACTAACATGCTTTTAAATTAATAACTCAAGTTTGAGTTAAAGAACTTGCCTCGACTGCGATCTACTACTATGCAATTTAATTTAATCTCTTTATTGTAAAGACCTATCATTGTTAAGATTAATCTTATAATCAGCATATAATACTTTATATCATAATACAATTACTCTATCAACAATTTAGTAAACACTTAACCACATAATCAATTTCCTGAAAACATCTTTATTATTATCATTCTTGTGATAATATTTTAATTACTTTATCATATGCATTATGATTTAATACTTAATCTTTCCTTTTATTAGCTCTTCTTTATAATCTAGTAAGTCGAATACTAACATCATAGTCTAGATTATTCAAACATGCAATCCAACCACCTGGATTGGCTAATCCAGCAAACTGGATTCAACAAACTTCCAATCCAGCAAGCCTGGATTCTAAATCCTTCAATTCAGTAAGCTTGGATTCCAAATCCTTCAATCCAGCAAGCCTGGATTCCAAATCCTTCAATCCAGTAAGCCTGGATTCCAAACCCTTCAATCCAGTAAACTGTATTCAATTATTTTTCAATCCAGCAAGTTGGATTCCATATCTCCTTTAACGAAAATACCAAATCAACTTATTATTTTTCTATCTTTTGGCCATGCTTATATACATGTATTTCATACATAAAAAGAATTTTTCCGTAATTTTTCAATTTCTTTTACTATTTTTCAAAAATCATTTTTAGTGTGTGGCTTAAGAAATTAGCCACATCATGCTTAACTCTAGAATTTCACATCTCTTGGCATAATCTTATACATGTTAACATGACCCTCCAGTTTAAATTTTGTGGCCATCGGAATTATAGAACTCCGGTCATAGCGATTTTCATCCGAAAAACCCAAATATTGAAATGATCATAACTTGGTCATTTTAAGTCGGAATGAGCTCATTTTTGGACAGGAGCTACTTTACGTCTTATATTATCATGTCCCAAAAAGCCAAAAAATTTATCAAAATTTAAGTGGCTGAAACTGCCCTTGCAAAATCTTGGGCAGTTTGTTTTCGGAATTTTCCTCTTTTACCTACTTTGCTAAAATCAGTCCATACGGAAATCTACAACTCTTTTTTTGGTGATTCCACTAGGTTTTAAACGATAACTCATCATATTATCATCCCAAATTTTTTCATAATTTTTAAATATCATAAAAATGACGAATTTGCCCCTAGCATTGATTGTCCAAAAACAGTTTGTTTTTCTTTTTAAAGACAAAACTGTTTTTGTTAAAACAGTCACTACAACTTGTGTACTCAACATTTTTGAGTGCTACAACTTTGATTTAGTAGTTATCTTACATATCTAGAACCTCTCTTTTATGGATCACAAAAAGAAGGTGTAGATTAAAAATAGTGATCGATCAAAGGAATTAAAAAAAACTAGAGTTTCTTAACAAATCAAAACTAGTTTCTTTTATATCCTTTTGATTCACTTTCTAACACTCAAATATGTTATAACCATACATGAAACCATATAAAACATGTAGATAGAGGGTTTTAGACCTCAAGATCATAAAATTTAAATAACCAAAATCAAACAAAATAAAAAGAAAATCCACAAGTTTAAGATTTATACCTTGGTCTTTGAGCACTTCTCCTTAATCTTCCAAAGTAATTAATAAATTTAGGATGCATGTAAGACCACACCTTCCTCTCTTGCTCCTAGGATTTCCTACACCTCTACTCTCTCCTCCTCTCTCTCTTCCTCCCACCGAATTCTCTCTTTCTTTTTTTTCCTATTTCCTTTTTGTTTAGTTAAACTAGTAATGAGATGAAAGAGAATATGGTTAAAGTGTTGGAAGAAAATCTATAGATATATTTGGTATATCTATACATTAACTACTAACATATCTCTTCCCTTCTCTCTCCATATAGCTTGCAATCTTGGCAAAATAGGGTGGCTAAATCATGGAGTGACACCTAAGTGAGTTGGTGACCAAATGAAGAAAAAAAACATAAGTCACATGCCCATTTCTCTACACAATGGCCGGATTCTTCCCCCCATATATTCCTCATTTTTACTTTATTTTTGAATGCAAAAATTTGTTAAATTAAATGACCATAATGCCCCTCTTTAATTGGGCTAGAATTGGGCCATTCCTTTAATTCTTTTGGGCTTAAAATTAATTAGTTTGGCTACTAATTAAAATGAACTTGGGCCTCCACAATTAAATAATTGTGCTACTAGCATACTTGCCCATTAAATTTAATATTGGGCTAGTTTAACAATTTAGTTGCTTTTAAACCAAATTATCTACAAGTCTAATGCTTAAATAAACTATTGGGCTTGTTTAAATTACTTGCCATCCTTAGTAATATTAAATCTATTATCACATGAACAATTACTCATTCTTATTGATATTTACACATTCTCATCAATCAATAGTATTAATTAATTTACATAACCCAATTAGACTTACCATATTCAAGTAAATTGAATATTAAATTAGGGTTTAACACCTTAAATCTATTTTCTAGATTATTAAAATACTTAGGTTAGTTCACTAACTTATTTAACTTATTAGTGAGACTTCCTTTAAATATTATAGCACATTATTCACACAATCACTTAATCATCCATAATATATTACAGATTATTTAATATATTTATTTACAATGTACCACAGAAATTCTTGGTTATTACAACATTAATGGAGGCAATGAATTGAATTAAGTTTCTAACTTTTCTTTGATACTTGTATTATCCATGAGTGATTACTTAATATTTGGAATAGTTTAATTTCTTTGTTATGAATTAAACTTCTAATTTTCTTTCCTTTTGATTGGTGTCATACGAATTGGTTCTTTATATTTCGTGCTTAATGTTTAATTGCTAAGGAATTGGTAATTAGTTTGGTAATCTATTTCAAATTGGAAAATGAATTGTGGATGTAGACCAAAAATATAAGGGCATGTGATTATGTTATGCATAATTTATGTATTGTCAATTCATAGTGGCCGCCATGATTATAAATAGAGTTAAGAGATTTGAACAAAGTGATGCACGCCAAGTGTTTGACAGAATGCTTGTGTGTGGATATTGTGTTCTTAGCTCTTTATCTATCTATCTATCTATCTATGTTTTGTTTTTCTATTATTTTGATTAATTGTAATCATATTTTATCATTTTAATCAACTGTTTAAATAAGACTGAGGCGATATAAAGTTAGTACTTGGTTAATCATTAGAGATAATTCCTTGTGGGTTCGACAACTCTCTTATCATTATATTACTTGTTGACCACGTATACTTGAGCGTGTTTAGTGATTGTGAAAACGACCAACAAGTTTATGGCGTCGTTGTTGGGGACCTATTATTCTAATATTGTCCAATATTGATTTAAATCAATTTATTCTTAATTTGAGCGTATATATATATATATATATATATATATATATATTTCTTTTATTTGTTTGATCTTCCTTTTTGTTTTTAAGTTTACAGGTTATGGACGATCATTGTTATCAATGGCCTTATGAGAGGACGGCACAACCAATCTCAGAAGGACTTGAGAAATTGCAAGTTCAAATTGCAAATCACTTGAGGTTTTCTGACAATTTTGAGTGTCAGTCCACTCAGACTGCCTACTGTCAGGAACGAGCTAACACTGAACCAAATTCCTTTCATCCAAACTGTCATGGTTATCCAAACTCTTGGGACTACAGTAAAGAGCAATATCATGATCTGATTTACTCATATCCGAATCAATTTGGATATCTTTCTCCGCCGCAATATGAGGTGACATCTCAACTCAATGAGAGATTTTATGAATACTTAATAAGAGAAGAAGATAAACGACTTGAGGAGCTTCTCACCAACTTTATCGAGAGAAATGAGATTCCAATGGTGAACCAGAACGCCGCATTGCATAGCCTCGAAAGTCAACTGAGACAGCTCATTAATGCCATCACAAATCTTCCGCAAGGCAATCTACCGGTCATAATTGATTTCAACGATGAAGAAGTAGAGCATTGCACGGTGGATGCGCAAGGAAGAGGCGGTGATTCTCACACAGTTGTAGAGGGAGATGGCACGGTGAAATTGACCAACCTGTGGAGTCTAAACTAGGATAAGAGAGGATCAAGAGTGGTTGTATTGTCAAGTCGAATCAACAGTTGGAAACCACGCTCTCAGTTGTGGAAACCCTGCAAGGCCCACTACCATACAAAGAACGCTTTCAACTTGATGAAAAAGGCGAATTAGTGGATAATGCCAGTGGTGAAAGATTCTTCATGCCGATGGGTGAAGAAAACGGGGATGATCAATCATCCATGTCAGCCAAAAAATTAAAGGAATTGACGAATAGGCGGCATAAAATGGTCATTTTCGCATATGAGTCGGATTGAACGACATCAGTATAGTCAAGTCGACGACTTTAAAACAAGCGCTTGGTGGGGAGGCAACCCCATCTCAGTATGAATGTTCTCTTTTTGTCTTTACTTCTATCTAGTTTACATTATGTCTTTTCCCTTTACCATATTTTTGTGGCTATCATATGTTTATTGTATGTGCCAATATATTTAGTTATTATGTTGTTTCTAATAATGTTTGTTTGCTTCGTAGTGTTTTCTCTTATCCTTATCTTGGCAAGTGCAGAAAACAGGTGGGAAAACCTTTATTGAAGGCCTTGTAACCTTAGACACTAGAGTTTTCTTACAGTCAAGCCATAATACCATGCTCAATATCCAAATTCTCGACCTCGCGATGCAGCGCTAAAAAACAAAGGGGATCTCGGGCCGCAGCGCCACCATATGGCACGACCTACTGTATTCTCGCGCTGCAGCACCATCCACTACTCTAAGCCTCACGTCGCAGTGCCAACAAACTTCAGACCCTACTTCTAACTCGCGCCACGGTGCCAAGCAACAAAGGAATGCCCGCGCGAAAGCGTCGATAGCGAGAATTTGTTTTTAAAAATAGATTTTGGCCAGCATTTAGGTCACTACTCCTCCCAATTCTCTCGACAGATTAGGCAGCACAAATGCGCCCAAGCAATCCCAATCATCATTGCTTCACATCTAAGACCCCTAGCCTTTCATCGAAATTCTACCCACAAGAGAACAATTCAGACAGCCTTCCCACAAGATCCCAAGCCAATGCACACAGTAATAGGAGATTAGAGTCAATCTAGGGTTTCCCACTTAAGGTATTTGGGGATTTCAGTCATTCATTCATAGTTTATTTGATTTCGATATTTGTGTTGGTTTTTCTCTGTTGATTGGAGTGATTTCCACTGCTGGAAATCTGGTTAGAGCATTCACAAACAAAGGGATGTCCAGTTGGATCTTCAGAGCGCACGTAAGGTGTTTGATAAATTTCTTAAGAGACCAATTTGACTGTTTAGGCTATTTTGGCATCGGAAATTTTTGGGGTTATTCTAGCCTAAGTTTGGGGGAGTTTTGAATTGGGTCTTCTATTTGTGTTCAAGCCACCATCGCAAATTCTCGATATGGCTTCAAAAGGCAACGATCGAAAGGCGTCGGCATACCGTCTCCATGCAAAGACTCACGACTTAGGACAACACCAAATTCGTCAACGAAGAGGCCTAGAAACGATACAAAAGCTCTTTTCTCGCACAAAATCTAATTCCTGAGCATGGGTTGAGGCCTGACAAAATAAAGGATGGCGAGTTGGAGGCCATGATTGCGGGACGCCAGTGGGTGCACTTCACAAAGCCACCCAAATCGGCCATCGTTTCTGTGGTCCGCGAATTTTATACAAACGCCAATCCTGAGGGTCCTGTTGTTGTCCAAGTTAGGGGGCGACCAGTGCCGTTTAGAAGCCAAGCCATCAATGCACTATTTACGATGCCTAGTTTTGAGGGTAGAGACTATATGGAGCTGGGACTCCACATCTATGACCTCGAGGATATTATTAGGAGGCTCTTCAAGCCTGGGAGTACATGGAAGACAAATGACTTCATGGGTGAGAGGACTAGTTTCCCGAATGCTGCACTCAGTCGCTATGGGAAGGTATAGTTCAACTTTATTTGTGCCAAAATGATCCCGACTTGACAACTGAGCGACGTGACTAAGGATAGAGCGATCCTCTTATTCGCCATTGTCACGGGTCTGAACGTGGACATCATTGTTCTCATTCATGAGTAGATCATGAAGGCGATCAAGAGCACCATCACTGCGGGACTACCACATCCATCCTTGATCACCCAGTTGTGAAAGAGGGCAGGTATCCATTGGGGGCCAGAAGAGATAGCTTTGCCACTCATGTCAGTCATTAACCATCAGATCATCTCACGCTTCAATGTGTGGGACGGGGCAGCTTCTCATGTCAGAGGTGAAGGATACGGGCCACCTACTGAGCCACCTCCTACAGCAGAGCTCAAGCCCTTGTAGCCACCAGACGCAGGCCTAGCTTTACAGGGACTACTGGTAGAGATCATGGCATCCCTCACCCAGATGCATCAAAAACATGGCCCCGATGCTCAGAGGCAACAGAAGCACATAGCAGCGGTGACCCAGAGGCAGAACATAGCGATGCAGTATCAAGCTGAGCTGGTCAACATGATGCAGAGCATATATACTGTGTATAGCGGCAAGGATGCTAAGTTCACACCATTCCAGTTTATAGAGCCTCCTGTCTTCCCACCATACCCTCCACCGTCACCGTCCGCCGAAGCTGATGAGGATGATGGTACTGCCGAGTGATCGAACTTCACGGAAGCCCTATTGTATAGATTGATATATGTTTAGCAATGAGGGCATTGCTCAACTTAAGTTTGGGGGTGTTTTGGTTTATTATCTATTTTATTTCTGTCTACTGCCATGTTAGGTTGCCATATTTAGTACTTTGCTTATGTTTTTATCAGTATTGTGATGCAATCATTTTGAACTGTGGGATTATGTTTTGTATTATTACGTATGGATGCCATATAAAGCTTTTGGTTATTATTAATGAATGCTTGAATTATTATCAGCATGTATGTTGGGTTTATAGCCATCTTTTTGGGGCTATCACAGATTTAGATGCTTGTGCCATATGAATGGCCTTATTACCCTATTTTTAGCTGTTATTATACAAAGGTGGTATATTTTTCATTAATTTTTTATTGTGGCTAATGATAAGCACCAAGTGATTATGTCACTCTTAGAGTCGTGTCAAGCATGTATGAACTAGGGGTTTGTTTAGTTGATAAGTTGAGACTGTTATTGATCCGTCCTTCTTAGCAAGCACCAACCAACTGTGTTAACTAGTTATTTTTCAAATTTAGTTCGCGTGTTTATTGCTTTGAGAGTATGTTCACTCTTATAAACTTTCATTTTGTACAAGGTAATAAAAGACTTAGACGCATATACAGTTTTGGATCTTGGATTATGGCATGTTTGTATATTATAAAAAATGAATAAGAATAAAAAGAAAAGAAAATTAAATATCAAAAGTCTTGCGGTGGGTCGAGATAGAGCGTGAAATGCACTCGCCCATAAACGCGGGACCGATGTTGAGATGGAGCATAAAATGCACTCGCCTAATAATCTTCGGATTTCGTAAAGTCTAATTTGGCTTATGTTGATTGCGTGGCCTTTGCTGCTCGAGTTATTAGATTCATAGGGGTGTTCTACACCTAGTGCCCTAAAGTCGTCTGGCTTGGGAGTCACTGATCAAAAGCTCATTAATGGGTAGTTCTGAATAGCCTAAGGTAATTAAGGATTGTCCGAGTCAGATTTTACTGTCTTCATGCTATAGTCTTTTGATCCTTTCCTGCACTTGCGTCTTATTCTTAATGCTTGTTAAATATTTAAGTTGTGAAGTGTGTATATTGGTATTAACAATCGACTGTGCAAACTTATTTGAGCTATGATTAGTTAGGACGGTTGGTCTCCACACACACACATAGAATGGATCAAATGCAGTCTTATGCTTGAAATTAAATGAACCCTTACTCATATCTGTGTTTGCCCTATTCTCTGGGAGTAGCTATGATTGAGCTTAGAAGCCATGATACTAGCATACAATTTTATTTTTCTTTCACGTGTTCTTACTATTGTTAAGTTTTGTGTTAGATAGTTTGCTCGAGGACAAGCAAAGACTTAAGTTTGGGGGTATTGATGAGTGGGATTTATACCCGTGAATCGGATACTTTAAGGCTTAATTAGTTGCTTGATCTTTATAGTTTATATAGCTTTTATATTATTTTAGTATTATTTTACTTAATCGATGTAATGCAGGGCTTAACAGGTCTTTTCTAGCCTTTAAGGGGCAAAATGGTCATTTTTCATACATCCGCGCCACTACCTACGCTAAAGCCTAGTTAGTAAGCTCACAGTCAACACAACCCTTGTTCCAGTCGACGTCACCTCGGTACAGCAAAGTTGTACCAGATCCTTCATAGACTCATGATGATTTCGACCTTCTGGCTCTTTTGGTGTTGATGTGGTACCAGAAGCGCCCACCCTTAGCTCTATTACCCGTGCCGCAGCGTGACCTCCGGTTCCCAGATAGTAAAGGCTTGATTTCGACCTAGCTTGAAGGGAACTGAGATATATAGCCAAGAAAGCCTTTGTGAGACATATAATATATCATGGGATAGCTTAGTATAGATTAGCACAAAATAGTATAGTTCTCTCTCCTCTTTTGTACTTTCTCTCTCTAGTTCTTAGGTAATGTCTGCAAATATAGATTAGGCAGATTAGGGAAAAGTCTGGGATTTCCTTGGAGCAACAAAAGCAGTGAGCTACACGGATTGGAGAGCTTAATAGGAGCAGAATGCTTGGAGACTAAAGAGCCTCGACAGAGTTTATTCTTATCCATTTATTTCCTCTGATTTTGTAATCCATAAATGTTATCTTTATTGCTACTTATATTTTGTTCAGTAGCTATGAACTAAGTATTGGCTCTAAGGTTATAATGGAACCCTTTGTTATTTAAATTAACTGTCTTATCTCTTTGGTTGGCACCATATGGTTTGGTTTAATATATTCATGCTTAATGATTCTCTCTAAGATATTAGTGATGATTTTGGTGATCTATATGATATTGAAAGAAGGATTGTAGATTTACACCTAAATATATTGGCATGTGATTATGGGTTTCAACTGCATAAGTTGTGCATAGAATAGATATATATTTATGTGTGCCATGTGTGACCTAATTGAGAACTTATGCTTAAATCCTTGTTAGGTTAATTCGCATAGACATGTGTAGGATTATCTCCTAGCTTGGAAGTTCTTTTCTGTTCTATTCCCTATCGGGTGGTTCTAGAAAGGATATATTTGTGCATACCTCGATAGAGGTGTATGAGCACTTATGTGTTCTCAGTCGACAAACTGTCGTGACCATTAAGACCAAAGAGAGAAGGGTAGGAAGTTTGATGAAGTATAGCACGCCGGGTGTTCGACAGAATACATGTGTGGGGTGAAGTTGTAACCTTAGCTTGTAATTCCTTCGATTCCATTCGTTATCCATTTACTTGCTTTGCTAATTAGTTATATCTAGATTAATAACAACCCTAGTAGTCTGCTGTTCGAATAAGACTTTAGCAATACAAAGTTGGTATTTGGTAAATATTAGTTATAGTTCATCGTGGGTTCGACACTTTCCTTATCATCAGATTATTTGTTAGACTGCCAGATACTTTCATAAGTGTTTAGTGATCGATTTTTCGACCAATATATACACATAATATTACACAATATTATTCTTCAATCATCATAATTAATATTAGAGAGAATAATGTCAAATACCTCATTGATGTCAATTGTGACGCCCCCAAAATAAGTATACATCACCCATCTTGAGTCGCCAAATACATGGTACAAAATTCAAATACAACTGTCGTGTAAAATATGACAAAACATAAACTAAGAGTTTTAATACGAATATTGTCTTCTAGACAGTATTCAACTCAAATGGAGTCCTCAATACATTTATTATCACACTATTTCATAGAATAGTGAGGACTACTAATGCTATCAAAATCCGTGTACTTGAAACCCTAACTCTGCTGCTCTCCACGATACCACCATTTCTTTAAGTCAATAATACTAAATAATAATACATTCAACTTAATTTACATACATCAAAGTTTACTTCCCTGTGCACGTGACCTTCAAATACATTCCTTATAATACTTGAATAGATACCAATACAACTATAACCATTAACTCATAATACACACTTATTCGATCACCTTTCCTTTTCCTTTTTTTCGTGCTCGAGCCTTCAAAGTTGCTTTCATACATAACCTCGAAAACATTTAATTTAAGCAAGGATGAGCATTTAAGTGCCCAAAGAAGTAATAGCAATTATATATATAATTCGTCAAAGAATATAAGTATTCTCTTTACATAACACTTCTACAACGAATCGAAAGTTGTGAAGTAATCAGACCGATAAAAAATTCACATAACAAATCTCTTCCAAATTATTTAAATTTGGCTCGCTCTACCCATGAATAGGGTTTAAGAATCATACTATGAACATTCTTTTCATTTTCAAAAGGTTTAGCGAAAATCCATCCTCAAACCGCTTAGCTTTACTTACTTAGCACGGAGGGTGATCACTTTCATTGACCTCTCAGATTGATCAATACTACATAACTTGAACGAAATTCATCGCCACTCTATCCGCCTTATGCAAAAATCTTCCCATATAGGGATGTTCATACATGCCCGGGTTCCAAACCCAAGGTTTTAATCTTGCTCAACAATAATATGTAATTCAACATATATATACTGTAATCGATGAAGGTATATCAACATGTGAATAATGCTATGATTATCCAAGTGGGGACACTTGTATAACCATTTAGAAATCAACTTAATGTAATATATATCCGAGCTAACATGTTGATAATCAAAGAGCATATAACTGTATGAATAGAATAGAATAATTCAAACTTACTCATGTCCATCAGATAAAGAAAATGCAAAGGTAGGATACTCACCGATTCACCGATTACAAATCTCAACTTAGGTTTTATCTCTTTATCACAACCTATCAATAATCGATCATTCGCTCGATTAGAACAATATATCTTAACACATAGTAATCGCTTTATTACAACAAGACATAGTCTAATCACATAATCACAAAGGATCATACTTTTAGTTCCTATTCTATACTTGAAATATTTTTATACATTTTTCAAATATCTCATCCATGCTCTTACAAGAGTCTTTTCTTTCTTTTATAAGTCCTACATTTGTTTGCCAGCATATCAATAATTTTTATTTGCAAATACCGAGTCTAAGACTCTTATTCTATACCTCAACATCTCAGAATATCGTATATCTTATTTTTAATCATTTTCGCAATTTTAAAATTGAAAAATTTAAAATAATTCAAATCATTACTAAAGGGCCTATAGTGATATAATCATATTATAGGTGTTCTTCTTCAAATTCGTAACTTCATAATCTGCTCTCAAGTCACTTAGTTCGGCTTATTATAACTTTCAAATATCTAAATCATAATTAAATGATTTAAACATTAAACAATTCCATTATCATTAATAGTTTAATTAATACTAAACTATTAATGAAACCATCGCTAAAATATAAAAGTTATTTATAATAACTCAAACTATTTTTAAAACATTTATATTATTTAAATATTTACCATTTTTAAATAATTACCATTAATATTTAAATATTAATGTACTATTTATCCAAATATTAAAAGTCATTAATTATAACTTAAAATATTTTTAAATCCTTAATATCCTCTTTAAATGGTTTTTAAATAAGTAAAACCATTTTTAAACTATTTATTTAATATTAATCATTAAATAAACTAAATATCATTAATATTATCTTAATATCATTAATATTTAATTATTAATGAAATTATCATTTAAATATTAAAAGTTATATTTTATAACTTAAAATATTTTTAAATACCTTTATTTTCATTTAAAATGATTTTTATAATATTAAAATCATTTTTAAACTAAATTATTTAATATAATCATTAAATAACTTTAATATCATTAATAATTATTAATTAATGAAATTCATCACAAAATATTAAAAGTCATCACAAATAACTCATTTACATAATCAATTCCAAGCCAAAATAAACATAGTAAACTAACTAGTTTATTAACAACACTAACTAAACTTCAAAAATTCAAACTTTAACTAACAATTAAAAATAATAACATTACAAAAATTAAATAAGAAATATACCCTAAATACTACTTAATTCCACAGACCTAATACGCACTTCCACGCCAAAAATTAACTAAGGAGATCTTTATAAAAAGTTCTCCCACAACAAAGCCTTTCTCAAAAATTGAGGCCTTATTGTTGGTGAATGAAACAAAGGCCAAGCCCTTCTATTTATAGGTTTAGAAAATGGTGAAGTTCTCAATTTAGTCGATGCGACTTTGGTTTATACTAATTTTTCAATAGCTCACTTTATGTATTTTCTAACGCATTGCTCATAACTCCGATTAATCTGATTTTTGATATGTTATACATGGTATGTAAGACTATTTTTAAAAATACGAATTACCCAATTCGGGTTCATTAGGTAGCCCAAACAAAAGGCCAAAAGTGGACGCTCATAATAGCTTTTCAATCTCGCTTCAGCTTTTACCTCTTTCGCTAAAACACCATAACTCTTTCATTTTAAAACATTTTTGAGCGATTCTTGAGCCCACGCCAAGCTAACTTCTGGGGCTACAACTTTTATTCTTTGACCATTTCCAAATTCCGAACACATCAGCCCAGAAATTCCGTTCAAATGGACTGCACCGCACTTGTTGGGAAGTTTTGACACTACTACTTTGAAATGTCATAACTCTCTCCTCCGATATCGGATTTAGTCCGCTTTTGAGTCTATGGAAAGCTTATTCGTGTACTATAACATACCAAAAGCCCAGAAGGTTTTGGAAACATTAACTGATCGAAAATAAAGGTCCCGAATAGCACATCCCGCCGCTGACTTTCAGCTTTTGAGAAATTTGACACATTTCCTTCCAATCACCGTAATTCCTCATCCGAGGTCGAATGAGGTCATTCCAAAGCCTATGGCTTCCTAACTCAAAGGCACTACAACATATCAAAAGCCCAGACCTTTTAAAGCACAAAAAGTGGACGAGAATGCCCCCATTACAGATCGCCTAAAAATAGTTTATCATGATCTACAACCATGTTTGACCCATCTATAACTTCTAATCTATACATGATATGGACTTGATTCTTTTTGCAGATTAAAGACCACATATCAAAGCTACACATAACAACTTTTGAAGAACAAAACTCATGATCGAGCAAAGAGTTATGGCCTCCCGACATTTGGTGAAAAAAAATAATGTAATCTTGCTTTTTTTCCAACTTGCTTAAATCTTCAAATTGCAGCACTTTGATGTTATGGGTCTTTGATTTATCAACCCATATCATCAATTAACATTCTATTACACAACTTTAAACAATCAATTGTATCAAATAACATCGAATCAAAGGATTTCTAGGTTTAGTGTTCTTATACCCTTTTTGCCAAAAAATTTTCGATTCTTGCTTCGATTTGTTATGGGTGATGGTCAGGCTTTTGTTTAAGAGTGTATGGGCAATCTTGTACAAGGCAATTAAATGTAATATTTAATCACTAGATTTAATTTTATAATTTACCAATTAACTTCTATCCTTTGGTAAATTAAAACACTTATACAATAACATCGAAATTAAACCCTAGAATTAAAATTAGGGTTTTCAACGCCATCAATTAGGGTTTCTAATCGACCATTAGTGGTTCTTTAATTATCTCGTATATGTTACTAACACAAATAAGCACTTTTTTTTCTAATTTCAACCTGCTAGGGTTATAATAATTAGGGTTTGTCCTAATTATCGACGCATAAAAGAAGAATTAGGGTTTCTTCTAATTACCGATATTCTTATTCACAAGAATTTCATATACACAAATACTACTCTCGTAAATATCCCATAACCGAAGTTTAATAATTAGGGTTTCACAAAGACTTGAATATGCTATGACCTAATCAACCGCCATCAATCAATATTATCTCGTCTCACATATACCCAAGACATAATTATGGTAATCAGAAAATCATTATATATATAATATAATATTATTATTCTCATCTCTTGATCACAATCCCAATCCAGTGTTTCGATCTCATGTCCGACTTATTCTTCGTACACAAAGATCAATAATCAAGTTAAAATAATTAACTTAAATATTCTCAACAATTCATATAATAAAATATTTATTATATAAATCTAATTATCACTTCATATATTATTTCCAATCATGTTTTCATGGAAAATAATTAATAAAAACATTTCTACTTATGTAAATTTATTACCATATAATTTGTGGTAATTAATAATTCCAAAATTATTTCTAATTTTTCAAGTAATAAATGTATTCGCATTTATCGCTCACTTTACTTCGACACTTAGTCTCGCTATTAAATAAAAAAAAAATTATACGCAAAAATTTCTTATTTATTTTATATAGAAAATCTCGTTATTATTACATTCACCTCCCTTATAAGGATTCCGCCCCTAATCACCGCTTTAAAAACTCATATGCATGGTACATAGCATATAATCATCAGACGTAGATCTCGATCATACTTGATCGAATCGATCTTTAATTATTCATCATAACACTTGTCTCATCCGATTAAGCGTAAATATAAGATATATAAGTTATTCAAATAAAGACTGAGTTCTGCTTCAAATGCCACCGTATCCTCGGACCGGCCATGTTGTAAACCCTGAGTTGCTTTCATTGGTTATCGTCGAGTTTGGTCCTCAAATTGCTAACGCCCCACCGCTTCTCCCCCGGTTACGCTCCCGCCCCATTCCTCTCTCGGGATGCTTCACCTTATGCTCACCGATCCACATATAAAGCATCCACCGATCATCCTCGAGTCAGGGCTGGGAGAGATATGACCTCTCGCCCGCACTCAGAATACAAACTTGCCCTTCGACACTCGCCAGAGTGATTCTTCCCAGCTTCAGCACCGCACTACCCGCTTTTTATACCTTCCTCGCTTTACTTGCATTTTCTCGTAAAAATTCCTCATTCTTTTCTCACCCCTATTCCCACTACTACTTTCTATCTTTATCGCTCCTCCCGACTTGCTTTTTTTTCTTCTTCTCCTTATGGTAGAGGCTCATGGCCTCACTTCCCTGCTCAAAGAATGATAGCCTTCTCCATGAGTGTCGCAAAAAGTATTGATTTGCAAGATCGACACCTTTATCAGAGAGCCAGGTTTTAAGCCCACCAAATCTCCTCGCTTTCCTAGCCTCAGATCCACTTGATGTGGAGCAAACCTAGCTAACTCATTAAATTTTATGATACTCCGCAATAAATATGTTATCCTCGCTTTAACTCCGTGAATCTCACCTCCATTCTAGATCGTGATACTAACAGAGAGAGATAGTTTTCAAAAAATAAATCCTTAAACCTATCCCAAGTAATTTCTTCTTCTCCCGCCTCGAGTCTTATTTGCCTCCCACCAAAAGTTAGCTTCCCTTTCATCATATAAGTGGCAAAAGCGGTTTTTGCCCTCATCTACTTTAGCGATTACGAACGCCTTTCTATCTCGCTCACCCAAGTCCGGGCTTCTATAGGTCACCGATCCTCCTAATTCTCGTGGTCCTACTACTTTTAAAGTCTTTGAATTTTGCCAAGCGATTGTCCGGCCGGTTTCAAGAATCGGTGTTCCTCACGATATATAGCTCGAGCTACCATGTTTGCAAAGTTTTGCATCGCTTCCGGGCCGCTGCTCCTCAAAGATTAGTAGATTCTTCTATCCTTTGGTTTCGAGTTCGACGCTCAAGCATTTATCTCGTTAAATAAAACCATAAATTATACCTTACATTTTAAACCTTATCGCATAAGATTAATGTATTAAACTCGCTTTCATTTCTCAAACTTAGATTCATATTCATTTATCGAATATTTACACAAAGACATCCTCGCTTTTAATCAACAAATATCCTTTTCAGGACTACGAAAAGCTCTGGATTTAAAATCTTAACCAACATAAAAGTTAAAAATAGTTCATTACTTATCACACATATTACATACATAACCCATACTACTTATTTACCAAAGCCTTTTCTTTCGACATTCATTCGCCGATGTCCTTCCATCCCACAATTAAAACATCCACCTTTCTTATAATGGGGGCAACGAGGAGAGGTGTGTCCTTCACTTGATGTGTCGTCGCAGAGGCTCCATCCGTCAATTTGGATTTTGAGCTTATCCTCGCTTCTTCCATTGTTTCCATTAACGCCGACGATCAACTTTTCTATCTCCCACAACCTTTCCAATGAAGAAACCTTGTTCTCCAAATCTCGCACCTCCGCTGATGCTTGAGCAGCCTTCAACTTTAGTGTCCGAATCACTATCTCGTCAAATCCAACATTTCGATCTCGATGCTACGCTTTTTCCACGATAGCCACCTCGTCCGATTTGGGTTCCTAGTGAGCTTCTATTTCATCTGTCTGGCCTCGATATTAGCTCTCTGGGTGTGAATATGATCCTTCTTATTCCACATATCTTTCTCACCGTATATCTACATACATAAGTTACCCCGATTAATATATAGTATATATACACAAAAAGAATCAAGAGTTCTATATATACTTGTCTCTTATTTTGATTGATTTATAAATTTATTCAATTCTCATCAACGCCTATCTCTCGCCGAAAGCGCCCATCCACTCGTGCATCGAATCGCATGAAGGTGATGACTAAAGCCCGGTCCAAGGTATATATCCGTGTCTTTGGCTTCTATTTCAACCTTCAACCGCCTTATCTCAATATCTCCTCCGCCCCAACCTCCTCATAACTCTATGGCTTAACTCTATCTCAGGCTTACAACATTCACACATATCATCACATGCTACCCAATACACCTCTCACAAGAGTAAAAGTTTTCAAATTGTGCCGAGGGGTCATATAGACTATGAACACATAGTTTTAACTCAGATTCATACCGCAAAAAAAAACATTACCCGGTATGTTTACAATCACAAAGAAGGTAAACTACCATTAATAGTACTTTTAGGTGATTAGCCTATTGTACCCCTACGCCATGCATAACGATTAATCATACCTAGCTTAATATTTACGCCATTAGATTGATCATTTATCCAAACAACATTGTTCACCTCACCTTATCATATAGATTCCGCACTCAAACAATTTGGTTCGGGAAATTTCTTTCAATGAACACTTAGAGTTTTCATAAACATTAGTCTAGCCGATTCAAATAAGATAGACTCATATCAATAATTCAATTCAATCAATTATTTAGATGTAGCCAAACCCCGCTGGCAAATTAAACTTTTTGAAAACATTTTCGAGAATGACGCCATGATGCCGCATCAGACAATAAATCCGCTGAGGATGCCATCATTGTATGACTTTTGTCATAACACATCATACAATAGTGGAACAAATGACTTCAGTCAAATTCACACTAAGTATTCCTCAGATTTATAACTCCATCACATTTTTATCATCTCTCGCACTAAAGTTATACGGTACATGAGTGATAATTAAAACAAATTTTGATATTTCAAATCATTTATGCTTCAGCCAAAATAAGTAGCATAGATCGCATTTTAAACCGCTTCAAAAATGATTACGAGTCTACATTTTTGTTTTCAAAAGCACATAGTGCGATTTAGCTTGATGTCAAAAAAATTTGAAGTTTAGCATAGCTAGGAGTTTAGGAAAACCTAACACCTTCACTAAAAATCATTTACTTAACAATCTATCTGCTCCTCGTAATCCATAACACTCCATTCACACAAAAAACTATACCCAGCCATCATCAAACCACACTTATGAGTTCATAAATTGCCACAATCATATGAGTTTAAGAACTTATCCTAGTCGCACCTTTCAAGGCCCATTCACGAGGGGGTTCATAAACATTTCATATAATTATGAGTCAAGAATGTCTCATAGGTATGAGTTTTAAGAACTCAAACTTAATCTTATATTCTCTATCTACGACCTATCTACCGTTATACACCCCGAGAATGGAGTCATCCTCTTAATGTGCATATAACAAAATAGCGCCATACGTATATTTCAATGATTATCGCGCTTAAACTAAGTGGTTTTTACACCAAGTACAATTCAAATTCCATATACGAAGAATCATACAACTCAAATTACCGACATGAGTCCTCAATTGAATCCCCATCTAACACTAACCCCATTCTCCATACGAAATTTAATTCAGATTTATAATTCTCTTCTCGATCTGTACTCAATTGATAGTAGATAATTCATACACAAAGAATCTTGTCAGAAACTTTCCAATCATCGATTGATTCCTTCCGGGTCATTATAGCCTTTATCGATCACGGGGTGATCTCATCGTATATATTACGATTTAGTTCTATATCTTGATCGCTTTATTTTACGATCTCTCATAATCGCACTTTCACCTTTTTAGACTCAATCTATTCCCCACTACTGCTTAACTTTATAATCGTAGTTAGGGAACTCGTGTCTTTACACTCACCGAGATTCATCTTTGAATCTTATCGACCAACTAACTCTATATGAGTTAATACTTATCCTAATCATCATGTTTATTAGTCTCTGTATTCCTACCTAAGCTTCATAACCAATAAATTTTGATACCAACCTCGTGATTTACCCCAAATCCAGTGTACTTGAAACCCTAACTCTGCTTCTCCACGATACCATTTCTTTAAGTCAATAATACTAAATAATAATAATATTCAACTTAATTTACATACATCAAAGTTTACTTCCCTGTGCACGTGACCTTCAAATACATTCCTTATAATACTTGAATAGATACCAATACAACTATAACCATTAACTCATAATACACACTTATTCGATCACCTTTTCCTTTTCCTTTGTTCGTTCGTGCTCGAGCCTTCAAAGTTGCTCATATATAACTCGAAAAACATTTAATTTAAGCAAGGATGAGCATTTAAGTGCCCAAAGAAGTAATAGCAATTATATATAAGTTTAAAGAATATAAGTATTCTCTTTACATAACACTTCTACAACGAATCGAAAGTTGTGAAGTAATCAGATCGATAAAAAATTCACATAACAACTCTCTTCAAATTCTTTAAATTTGGCTCGCTCTACCCATGAATAGGGTTTAAGAAACATACTATGAACATTCTTTTCATTTTCAAAAGGTTTAGCGGAATTCATCCTCAAACCGCTTATAACTTACTAGCACGGAGGGGTGATCACCTTCATTGCACTCAGATTGATCAATACTACATAACTTGAACGAAATTCATCGCTTTCACTCTATCCGCCTTTAAGCAAAAAATCTTCCCATATAGGGATGTTCATACATGCCCGGTTCCAAACCCAAGGTTTTTAATCTTGCTCAACAATAATATGTAATTCAACATATATATACGGTAAATCGACAAAGGTATATCAACATGTGAATAATGCTATGATTATCCAAGTGGGGACACTTGTATAACCATTTAGAAATCAACTTAATGTAATATATATCCGAGCTAACATGTTGATAATCAAAGAGCATATAACTGTATGACAGAATAGAATAATTCTCAAACTTCTTACTCATGTCCATCAGATAAAGAAAATGCAAAGGTAGGATACTCACCGATTCACCGATTACAAATCTCAACTTAGGTTTTATCTCTTTATCACAACCTATCAATAATCGATCATTCGCTCGATTAGAATAATATATCTTAACACATAGTACCGCTTTATTACAACAAAGACATAGTCTAATCACATAATCACAAAGGATCATACTTTTAGTTCCTATTCTATACTTGAAATATTTTTATACATTTTTCAAATATCTCATCCATGCTCTTACAAAGAGTCTTTTTTTCTTTTATAAGGTCCTATATATTTGTTTGCCAGCATCGACAACTTTTTATTTTGCAAATACCGAGTCTAAGACTCTTATTCTATACCTCAACATCTCAGAATATCGTATATCTTATTTTTAATCATTTTCGCAATTTCCGTAAATTGAAAAATTTAAAATAATTCAAATCATTACTAAAGGGCCTATAGTGATATAATCATATTATAGGTGTTCTTCTTCAAATTCGTAACTTCATAATCGGCTTCTCAAGTCACTAGTTCGGCTTATTATAACTTTCAAATATCTAATCATAATTAAATGATTTAAACATTAAACAATTCCATTATCATTAATAGTTTAATTAATACTAAACTATTAATGAAACCATCGCTAAAATATAAAAGTTATTTATAATAACTCAAACTATTTTTAAAACATTTATATTACCTAAATAATTACCATTAATATTTAAATATTAATGTACTATTTATCCAAATATTAAAAGTCATTAATTATAACTTAAAATATTTTTAAATCCTTAATATCCTCTTTAAATGGTTTTTAAATAAGTAAAACCATTTTTAAACTATTTATTTAATATTAATCATTAAATAAACTAAATATCATTAATATTATCTTAATATCATTAATATTTAATTATTAATGAAATTATCATTTAAATATTAAAAGTTATATTTTATAACTTAAAATATTTTTAAATACCTTATTTTCATTTAAAATGATTTTTATAATATTAAAATCATTTTTAAACTAAATTATTTAATATAATCATTAAATAACTTTAATATCATTAATAATTATTAATTAATGAAATTCATCACAAAATATTAAAAGTCATCACAAATAACTCATTTACATAATCAATTCCAAGCCAAAATAAACATAGTAAACTAACTAGTTTATTAACAACACTAACTAAACTTCAAAAATTCAAACTTTAACTAACAATTAAAAATAATAACATTACAAAAATTAAATAAGAAATATACCCTAAATACTTAATTCCACAGACCTAATACGCACTTCCACGCCAAAATTTAACTAAGGAGATCTTTATAAAAAGTTCTCCCACAACAAAGCCTTTCTCAAAAAAATTGAGGCCTTATTGTTGGTGAATGAAACAAAGGCCAAGCCCTTCTATTTATAGGTTTAGAAAATGGTGAAGTTCTCAATTTAATCGATGTGGGACTTGGTTTATACTAATTTTTCAATAGCTCACTTTATGCATTTTCTAACGATTGCTCATAACTCCGATTAATCTGATTTTTGGATATGTTATACATGGTATGTAAGACTATTTTTAAAAATACGAATTACCCAATTCGGTTCATTAGGTAGCCCAAACAAGGGCCAAAAGTGGACGCTCATAATAGCTTTTCAATCTCGCTTCAGCTTTTACCTCTTTCGCTAAAAAACAAATATAACTCTTTCATTTTAAAACATTTTTGAGCGATTTCTGAGCCCACGCCAAGCTAACTTCTGGGGCTACAACTTTTATTCTTTGACCATTTCCAAATTCCGAACACATCAGCCCAGAAATTCCGTTCAAATGGACTGCACCGCACTTGTTGGGAAGTTTTGACACTACTACTTTGAAATGTCATAACTCTCTCCTCCGATATCGGATTTAGTCCGCTTTTGAGTCTATGGAAAGCTTATTCGTGTACTATAACATACCAAAAGCCCAGAAGGTTTTGGAAACATTAACTGATCGAAAAAAGTGTCCCGAATAGCACATCCCGCCGCTGACTTTCAGCTTTTGAGAAATTTGACACATTTCCTTCCAATCACCGTAATTCCTCATCCGAGGTCTGAATGAGGTCATTCCAAAGCCTATGGCTTCCTAACTCAAAGCACTACAACATATCAAAAGCCCAGACCTTTTAAAGCACAAAAAGTGGACGAGAATGCCCCCATTACAGATCGCCTAAAAATAGTTTATCATGATCTCCAAACCATGTTTGACCATCTATAACTTCTAATCTATACATGATATGGACTTGATTCTTTTTGCATTTAAAGACCACATATCAAAGCTACACATAACAACTTTTTTGAAGAACAAAACTCATGATCGAGCAAAGAGTTATGGCCTCCGACATTTGGTGAAAAAAATAATGTAATCTTGCTTTTTCCAACTTGCTTAAATCTTCAAATTGCAGCACTTTGATGTTATGGGTCTTTGATTTATCAACCCATATCATCAATTAACATTCTATTACACAACTTTAAACAATCAATTGCATCAAATAACATCGAATCAAAGGATTTCTAGGTTTAGTGTTCTTATACCCTTTTTTTTGCCAAAAAATTTCTCGATTCTGCGCTTCGATTTGTTACGGGGTGATGGTCATTTTTGTTTAAGAGTGTATGGGCAATCTTGTACAAGGCAATTAAATGTAATATTTAATCACTAGATTTAATTTTATAATTTACCAATTAACTTCTATCCTTTGGTAAATTAAAACACTTATACAATAACATCGAAATTAAACCCTGAATTAAAATTAGGGTTTCTCAACGCCATCAATTAGGGTTTCTAATTGGAATCGATTAGTGGTTCTTTAATTATCTCGTATGTTACTAACACACTAAGTATTATTTATTTCTAATTTCAACCTATGCTAGGTTATAATAATTAGGGTTTGTCCTAATTATCGACGCACAACAAAGAATTAGGGTTTCTTCTAATTACCGATATTCTTATTCACAAGAATTTCATATACACAAATACTACTACTCGTAAATATCCCATAACCGAAGTTTAATAATTAGGGTTTCACAAAGACTTTAATATGCTACACCCTAATCGACCGCCATCATCAAATATTATCTCGTCTCAAGATATACCCAAAGACATAATTATGGTATCAGAAAATCATTATATAAATATAATATTATTATTCTTCTCATCTCTTGATCACAATCCCAATCCAGTGGTTCGATCTCATGTCCGACTTTATTCTTCGTACACAAAGATCAATAATCAAGTTAAAATAATTAACTTAAATATTCTCAACAATTCATATAATAAAATATTTATTATATAAATCTAATTATCACTTCATATATTATTTCCAATCATGTTTTCATGGAAAATAATTAATAAAAACATTTCTACTATGTAAATTTATTACCATATAATTTGTGGTAATTAATAATTCCAAAATTATTTCTAATTTTTCAAGTAATAAATGTATTCGTGATTTATCGCTCACTTTACTTGACACTTAGTCTCGCTATTAAATAAAAAAAAAAATATACGCAAAATTTCTTATTTATTTTATATAGAAAATCTCGTTATTACATTCACCTCCTTTATAAGGATTCCGCCCCCTAATCACCGCTTTAAAAACTCATATGCGTATATGGTACATAGCATATAATCATCAGACGAGATCTCGATCATACTTGATCGAATCGATCTTTAATTATTCATCATAACACTTGTCTATCCGATTAAGTAAAATATAAGATATATAAGTTATTCAAATAAAGACTGAGTTCTGCTTCCAAATGCCACCGTATCCTCGGACCGGCTGTTGTAAACCCTGAGTTGCTTTCGCTTGGGTTATCGTCGAGTTTGGTCCTCAAATTGCTAACGCCCCACCGCTTCTCCCCGTGGTTACGCTCCCCGCCTCCATTCCCTCTCGTGATGCTTCACCTTATGCTCACCGATCCACATATAAAGCATCCACCGATCATCCTCGAGTCAGGGCAATGGGAGAGATATGACCTTCTCGCCCGCACTTCAGAAGCATACAAACTTGCCCTTCTTCGTACACTCGCCAGAGTGATTCTTCCCGCAGCTTCAGCACCGCACTACCGCTTTTTTATACCTTCCTCGCTTTACTTGCATTTTCTCGTAAAAATTCTCATTCTTTTCACCCCTATTCCCACTACTACTTTCTATCTTTACTGCTCCTCCCGACTTGCTTTTTGTTCTTCTTCTCCTTATGGTAGAGGCTCATGGCCTCACTTCCCTGCTCAAAGAATGATAGCTTTCTCCATGAGTGTCGTAAAAGTATTGATTTGCAAGATCGACACCTTATCAGAGAGCCGTGGTTTTAAGCCCAAATTTCAAATCTCCTCGCCTTCCTAGCCTCCTCAGATCCACTTGATGTGGAGCAAACCTAGCTAACTCATTAAATTTTATGATACTCCGCAATAAATGTGTTATCCTCGCTTTAACTCCGTGAATCTCACCTCCATTCTAGATCGTGATACTAACAGAGAGATAGTTTTCAAAAATAAATCCTTAAACCTATCCCAAGTAATTTCTTCTTCTCCTCGCCTCGAGTCTTATTTGCCTCCCACCAAAAGTTAGCTTCCCTTTCATCATATATAAGGCAAAAGCGGTTTTTTTTTCCCTCATCTACTTTTTTAGCGATTACGAACGCCTTCTATCTCTCGCTCACCCAAGTCCGGGCTTCTATAGGTCACCGATCCTCCTCAATTCGTGGTCCTACTACTTTTAAAGTCTTTGAATTTTGCTGTTTATTGTCCGGCCGGTTTCCGCAGAATCGGTGTTCCTCGCCACGATAGCCTCGAGCTACCATGTTTGCAAAGTTTTGCATCGCTTCCGCCGCCGCTCCTCAAAGATTAGTAGAGATTCTTCTATCCTTTGGTTTCGAAGTTGACGCCTCATGGCATTATCTCGTTAAATAAAACCATAAATTATACCTTTACATTTTAAACCTTATCGCATAAGATTAATGTATTAAACTCGCTTTCATTTCTCAAACTTAGATTCATATTCATTTATCGAATATTTACACAAAGACATCCTCGCTTTTAATCAACAAATATCCCTTTCAGACTACGAAAAGTTCTGGATTTAAAATCTTAACCAACATAAAAGTTAAAAAGTTCAGTTCATTACTTATCACATATATTACATACATAACCCATACTACTTATTTACTAAGCCTTTTTCTCTGACATTCATTCGCCGATGTCCTTCCATCCCACAATTAAAACATCCACCTTTCTTATAGTGGGGGCAACGAGGAGAGGTGTGTCCTTCACTTGATGTGTCGCTGAGGCTCCATCCGTCAATTTGGATTTTGAGCTTATCCCGCTTCTTCCATTGTTTCCATTAACGCCCGACGATCAACTTTTCTATCTCCCACAACCTTTCCAATGAAGAAACCTTGTTCTCCAAATCTCGCACCTCCGCTGATGCTTGAGCAGCCTTCAACTTTAGTGTCTCAATCACTATCCGTCAAATCCAACATTTCGATCCGATGCTACGCTTTTTCCACGATAGCCACCTCGTCCGATTTGGGTTCCTAGTGAGCTTCTATTTCATCCGTCATTGGCCTCGATATTAGCTCTCTGGGTGTGAATATGATCCTTCTTATTCCACATATCTTTTCACCGTATATCTACATACATAAGTTACCCCGATTAATATATAGTATATATACACAAAGAATCAAGAGTTCTATATACGCTGTCTCTTATTTTGATTGATTTATAAATTTATTCAATTTCATCAACGCCTATCTCTCGCCGAAAAGGCGCCCCATCCACTCGCATCGAATCGCATGAAGGTGATGACTAAAGCCCGGTCCAAGGTATATATCCGTGTCTTTGCTTCTATTTCAACCTTCAACCGCCTTATCCAATATCTCCTCTCGCCCAACCTCCTCATAACTCTATTAACTCTATCTGCAGGCTACAAACATTCACACATATCATCACATGCTACCCAATACACCTCTCACAAGAGTAAAAGTTTTCAAATTGTGCCGAGGGGTCATATAGACTATGAACACATAGTTTTAACGGTATTCATACCGCAAAAAACAAAACATTACCCGGTATGTTTACAATCACAAAGAAGGTAAACTACCATTAATAGTACTTTTTTAGGTGATTAGCCTATTGTACCCCTACGCCATGCATAACGATTAATCATACCTAGCTAATATTTACGCCATTAGATTGATCATTTATCCAAACAACATTGTTCACCTCACCTTTATCATAGGATTCCGCACTCAAAAAATTTTTGGTTCGGAAATTTCTTTCAATGAACACTTAGAGTTTTCATAAACATTAGTCTAGCCGATTCAAATAAAGATAGACTCATATCAATAATTCAATTCAATCAATTTATTTAGATGTAGCCAAACCCCGCTGCAAATTAAACTTTTGAAAACATTTTCTAGAATGACGCCATGATGCCGCATCAGACAATAATCCGCTGAGGATGCCGCCATTGTATGATTTTTTGTCATAACACATCATACAATAGTGGAACAAATGACTTCAGTCAAATTCACACTAAGTATTCCTCAGATTTATAACTCCATCACATTTTTATCATCTCTCGCACTCAAGTTATACATGGTACATGAGTGATAATTAAAAACAAATTTTGATATTTCAAATCATTTATGCTTCAGCCAAAATAAGTAGCATAGACTGTATTTTTAAACCGCTTCAAAAATGATTACGAGTCTACATTTTTGTTTTCAAAAGCACATAAAGCGATTTAGCTTGATGTCAAAAATTTTGAAGTTTAGCATAGCTAGGAGTTTAGGAAAACCTAACACCTTCACTAAAAAATCATTTACTTAACAATCTATCTGCTCCTCGTAATCCATAACACTCCATTCACACAAAACTATACCCAGCTCATCAAACCACACTTATGAGTTCATAAATTGCCACAATCATATGAGTTTAAGAACTTATCCTAGTCGCACCTTTCAAGGCCCATTCACGAGGGGTTCATAAACATTTCATATAATTATGAGTCAAGAATGTCTCATAGGTATGAGTTTTAAGAACTCAAACTTAATCTTATATTCTCTATCTACGACCCATCTACTTGTTATACACCGAGAATGGAGTCATCCTCTTAATGTGCATATAACAAATAAATACGATACGTATATTTCAATGATTATCGCGCTGTAAACTAAGTGGTTTTTACACCAAGTACAATTCAAATTCCCATACGAAGAATCATACAACTCAAATTACCGACATGAGTCCTCAATTGAATCCCCATCTAACACTAACCCCATTCTCCATACGAATTTAATTCAGATTTATAATTCTCTTCCTCGATCTGCACACTAAATTGATAGTATAATTCATACACAAAGAATCTTGTCAGAAACTTTCCAATCATCGATTGATTCCTTCCGTCATTATAGCCTTATCGATCACGGGTGATCTCATCGTATATATTACGATTTAGTTCTATATCTTGATCGCTTTATTTTTACGATCTCTCATAATCGCACTTTCATTTTTTTACTCAATCTATTCCCCACTACTCGCTTAACTTTATAATCGTAGTTAGGGAACTCGTGTTTTACACTCACCGAGATTCATCTTTGAATCTTATCGACCAACTAACTCTATATGAGTTAATACTTATCCTAATCATCATGTTATTAGTCTCGTATTCCTACCTAAGCTTCATAACCAACAAATTTTGATACCAACCTCGTGATTTACCCCAAATCCAGTACTTGAAACCCCTAACTCTGCTTCTCCACGATACCATTTCTTTAAGTCAATAATACTAAATAATAATACATTCAACTTAATTTACATACATCAAAGTTTACTTCCCTGTGCACGTGACCTTCAAATACATTCCTTATAATACTTGAATAGATACCAATACAACTATAACCATTAACTCATAATACACACTTATTCGATCACCTTTCCTTTTTCCTTTCGTCGTGCTCGAGCCTTCAAAGTTGCTCATACATAACCGAAAACATTTAATTTAAGCAAGGATGAGCATTTAGTGCCCAAAGAAGTAATAGCAATTATATATATAAGTCGAAAGAATATAAGTATTCTCTTTACATAACACTTCTACAACGAATCGAAAGTCAGAAGTAATCAGACCGATAAAAAATTCACATAACAACTCTCTTCAAATTCTTTTAAATTTGGCTCGCTCTACCCATCGAATAGGGTTTAAGAAACATACTATGAACATTCTTTTCATTTTCAAAAGGTTTAGCGTAAATCCATCCTCAAACCGCTTATAACTTACTTACGCACGGAGGGTGATCACTTTCATTGACACTCAGATTGATCAATACTACATAACTTGAACGAAATTCATCGCTTTCACTCTATCCGCCATGCAAAAAAAAATCTTCCCATATAGGATGTTCATACATGCCCGGTTCCAAACCCAAGGTTTTTAATCTTGCTCAACAATAATATGTAATTCAACATATATATATACTGTAATCGACAAAGGTATATCAACATGTGAATAATGCTATGATTATCCAAGTGGGGACACTTGTATAACCATTTAGAAATCAACTTAATGTAATATATATCCGACTAACAATATGTTGATAATCAAAGCGCATATAATCTGTAGACAGAATAGAATAATTCTCAAACTTCTTACTCATGTCCATCATCATAAAGAAAATGCAAAGGTAGGATACTCACCGATTCACCGATTACAAATCTCAACTTAGGTTTTATCTCTTTATCACAACCTATCAATAATCGATCATTCGCTCGATTAGAATAATATATCTTAACACATAGTATCGCCTTATTACAACAAAAGACATAGTCTAATCACATAATCACAAAGGATCATACTTTTAGTTCCTATTCTATACTTGAAATATTTTTATACATTTTTCAAATATCTCATCCATGCTCTTACAAGAGTCTTTTTTTTCTTTCTTTATAAGGTCCTATATTTGTTTACAGCATTTATCGACAAATTTTATTTGCAAATAATCGAGTCTAAGACTCTTATTCTATACCTCAACATCTCAGAATATCGTATCTTATTTTTAATCATTTTCGCAATTTCCGTAAATTGAAAAAATTTAAAATAATTCAAATCATTACTAAAGGGCCTATAGTGATATAATCATATTATAGGTGTTCTTCTTCAAATTCGTAACTTCATAATCGGCTCTCAAGTCAAGTCACTAGTTGGCTTATTATAACTTTCAAATATCTAATCATAATTAAATGATTTAAACATTAAACAATTCCATTATCATTAATAGTTTAATTAATACTAAACTATTAATGAAACCATCGCTAAAATATAAAAGTTATTTATAATAACTCAAACTATTTTTAAAACATTTATATTACCTTTAAATGATTTTTAAAAACAATACCAATTACCATTAATATTTAAATATTAATGTACTATTTATCCAAATATTAAAAGTCATTAATTATAACTTAAAATATTTTTAAATCCTTAATATCCTCTTTAAATGGTTTTTAAATAAGTAAAACCATTTTTAAACTATTTATTTAATATTAATCATTAAATAAACTAAATATCATTAATATTATCTTAATATCATTAATATTTAATTATTAATGAAATTATCATTTAAATATTAAAAGTTATATTTTATAACTTAAAATATTTTTAAATACCTTATTTTTCATTTAAAATGATTTTTATAATATTAAAATCATTTTTAAACTAAATTATTTAATATAATCATTAAATAACTTTAATATCATTAATAATTATTAATTAATGAAATTCATCACAAAATATTAAAAGTCATCACAAATAACTCATTTACATAATCAATTCCAAGCCAAAATAAACATAGTAAACTAACTAGTTTATTAACAACACTAACTAAACTTCAAAAATTCAAACTTTAACTAACAATTAAAAATAATAACATTACAAAAATTAAATAAGAAATATACCCTAAATACTTAATTCCACAGACCGAATACGCACTTCCACGCCTAAAATTTAACTAAGGAGATCTTTATAAAAAAAGTTCTCCCACAACAAAGCCTTTCTCAAAAAAATTGAGGCCTTATTGTTGGTGAATGAAACAAAGGCCAAGCCCTTCTATTTATAGGTTTAGAAAATGGTGAAGTTCTCAATTTAGTCGATGCGACTTTGGTTTATACTAATTTTTCAATAAATTTCACTTTATGCATTTTCTAACGCATTGCTCATAACTCCGATTAATCTGATTTTTGGATATGTTATACATGGTATGTAAGACTATTTTTAAAAATACGAATTACCCAATTCGGGTTCATTAGGTAGCCCAAACAAAGGCGGCCAAAAGTGGACGCTCATAATAGCTTTTCAATCTCGCTTCAGCTTTTACCCTCTTCGCGCTAAAAAAAAACATAACTCTTTCATTTTAAAACATTTTTGAGCGATTCTTGAGCCCACGCCAAGCTAACTTCTGGGGCTACAACTTTTATTCTTTGACCATTTCCAAATTCCGAACACATCAGCCCAGAAATTCCGCTCAAATGGACTGCACCGCACTTGTTGGGAAGTTTTGACACTACTACTTTGAAATGTCATAACTCTCTCCTCCGATATCGGATTTAGTCCGCTTTGAGTCTATGGAAAGCTTATTCGTGTACTATAACATACCAAAAGCCCAGAAGGTTTTGGAAACATTAACTGATCGAAATAAAGGTCCCGAATAGCACATCCCGCCGCTGACTTTCAGCTTTTGAGAAATTTGACACATTTCCTTCCAATCACCGTAATTCCTCATCCGAGGTCGGAATGAGGTCATTCCAAAGCCTATGGCTTCCTAACTCAAAGGCACTACAACATATCAAAAGCCCAGACCTTTTAAAGCACAAAAGTGGACGAGAATGCCCCCATTACAGATCGCCTAAAAATAGTTTATCATGATCCACAACCATGTTTGACCATCTATAACTTCTAATCTATACATGATATGGACTTGATTCTTTTGCAGATTAAAGACCACATATCAAAGCTACACATAACAACTTTTTTGAGAACAAAACTCATGATCGAGCAAAGAGTTATGGCCTCTCGACATTTGGTGAAAAAATAATGTAATCTTGCTTTTTCCAACTTGCTTAAATCTTCAAATTCGGTGCACTTTGATGTTATGGGTCTTTGATTTATCAACCCATATCATCAATTAACATTCTATTACACAACTTTAAACAATCAATTGTATCAAATAACATCGAATCAAAGGATTTCTAGGTTTAGTGTTCTTATACCCTTTTTGCCAAAAAAATTTTTGATTCTTGCTTCGATTTGTTATGGGTGATGGTCAGGGCTTTTTTTAAGAGTGTATGGGCAATCTTGTACAAGGCAATTAAATGTAATATTTAATCACTAGATTTAATTTTATAATTTACCAATTAACTTCTATCCTTTGGTAAATTAAAACACTTATACAATAACATCGAAATTAAACCCTAGAATTAAAATTAGGTTTCTCAACGCCATCAATTAGGGTTTCTAATTGACCATTAGTGGTTCTTTAATTATCTCGTATGTATACTACTAACACAAATAAGTTACGCTTTCTAATTTCAACCTGCTAGGGTTATAATAATTAGGGTTTGTCCTAATTATCGACGCACAACAAAAGAATTAGGGTTTCTTCTAATTACCGATATTCTTATTCACAAGAATTTCATATACACAAATACTACTCGTAAATATCCCATAACCGAGTTTAATAATTAGGGTTTCACAAAGACTAAATATGCTATGACCTAATCGACCGCCATCATCAATCAATATTATCTCGTCTGTCACATACCCCCAGATATAATTATGGTAATCAGAAAATCATTATATAAATAATATAATATTATTATTCTCATCTCTCATCACAATCCCAATCCAGTGTTCGATCTCATGTCCGACTTATTCTTCGTATACACATCAATAATCAAGTTAAAATAATTAACTTAAATATTCTCAAATAATTCATATAATAAAATATTTATTATATAAATCTAATTATCACTTCATATATTATTTCCAATCATGTTTTCATGGAAAATAATTAATAAAAAACATTTCTACTTATAAATTTATTACCATATAATTTGTGGTAATTAATAATTCCAAAATTATTTCTAATTTTTCAAGTAATAAATGTATTCGCATTTATCGCTCACTTTACTTGACACTTAGTCTCGCCATTAAATAAAAAAAAATTATACGCAAAATTTCTTATTTATTTTATATAGAAAATCTCGTGTTATTACATTCACCTCCTTTATAAGGATTCCGCCCCTAATCACCGCTTTAAAAACTCATATGCGTATGGGTACATAGCATATAATCATCAGACGTAGATCTCGATCATACTTGATCGAACCGATCTTTAATTATTCATCATAACACTTGTTCATCCGACAAGGTAAATATAAGATATATAAGTTATTCAAATAAGACTGAGTTCTGCTTCCAAATGCCACCGTATCCCTCGGACCGGCCATGTTGTAAACCCTGAGTTGCTTTCATTGGTTATCGTCGAGTTTGGTCCTCAAATTGCTAACGCCCCACCGCTTCTCCCCGTGGTTACGCTCCCGCCCCATTCCCTCTCGTGGATGCTTCTCACCTTATGCTCAACGATCCACATATAAAGCATCCATCGATCATCCTCGAGTCAGGCAATGGGAGAGATATGACCTCTCTCGCCCGCACTTGTAGCATACAAAACTTGCCTTTCTTACACTCTCGCCAGAGTGATTCTTCCCGCAGCTTCTGCACCGCACTACCGCTTTTTTTATACCTTCCTCGCTTTACTTGCATTTTCTCGTAAAAATTCTCATTCTTTTCTCACCCCTATTCCCACTACTACTTTCTATCTTTATCGCTCCTCCCGACTTGCTTTTGTTCTTCTTCTCTCTTACGGTAGAGGGCTCATGGCCTCACTTCCCTGCTCAAAGAATGATAGCCTTTCTCCATGAGTGCCGTAAAAAAGTATTGATTTGCAAGATCGACACCTTATCAGAGAGCCGTGGTTTTAAGCCCAAATTTCAAATCTCCTCGCCTTCCTAGCCTCTCAGATCCACTTGATGTGGAGCAAACCTAGCTAACTCATTAAATTTTATGCATATACTCCAGAATACCATGTTATCCTCGCTTTAACTCCGTGAATCTCACCTCCATTCTAGATCGTGATACTAACAGAGAGATAGTTTTCAAAAAATAAATCCTTAAACCTATCCCAAGTAATTTCTTCTTCTCCGCCTCGAGTCTTATTTGCCTCCCACCAAAAGTTAGCTTCCCTTTCATCATATAAGTGGCAAAAGCGCTTTTTTTCCCTCATCTACTTTAGCGATTACGAAACGCCTTTCTCTATCTCTGCTCACCCAAGTCCGGGCTTCTATAGGTCACCGATCCTCCTCAATTCGTGGTCCTACTATTTTTTGAAGTCTTTGAATTTTGCCAAGCGATTGTCCGGGCCGGTTTCCCGCAATCGTGTTTCCTCGACGATATAGCCGAGCTACCATGTTTGCAAAGTTTTGCATCGCCTCGGCCGCCGCTGCCTCAAAGATTAGTAGATTCTTCTATCCTTTGGTTTCGAAGTTCGACGCTCATGGCATTATCTCGTTAAATAAAACCATAAATTATACCTTACATTTTAAACCTTATTGCATAAGATTAATGTATTAAACTCGCTTTCATTTCTCAAACTTAGATTCATATTCATTTATCGAATATTTACACAAAGACATCCTCGCTTTTAATCAACAAATATCCTTTTCAGGACTACGAAAGCTCTGGATTTAAAATCTTAACCAACATAAAAGTTAAAAATAGTTCATTACTTATCACACATATTACATACATAACCCATACTACTTATTTACTAAGCCTTTTTCTGACATTCATTCGCCGATGTCCTTCCATCCCACAATTAAAACATCCACCTTTCTTATAATGGGCAACGAGGAGAGGTGTGTCCTTCACTTGATGTGTCGCTTGAGGCTCCATCCGTCAATTTGGATTTTGAGCTTATCCTCGCTTCTTCCATTGTTTCCATTAACGCCGACGATCAACTTTTCTATCTCCCACAACCTTTCCAATGAAGAAACCTTGTTCTCCAAATCTCGCACCTCCGCTGATGCTTGAGCAGCCTTCAACTTTAGTGTCCAATCACTATCCGTCAAATCCAACATTTCGATCTCGATGCTACGCTTTTTCCACGATAGCCACCTCGTCCGATTTTGGGTTCCTAGTGAGCTTCTATTTCATCTGTCTGGCTCTTCGATATTAGCTCTCTGTGTGTGAATATGATCCTTCTTATTCCACATATCTTTCTCACCGTATATCTACATACATAAGTTACCCCGATTAATATATAGTATATATACACAAAGAATCAAGAGTTCTATATATCGCTTGTCTCTTATTTTGATTGATGATAAATTTATTCAATTCTCATCAACGCCTATCTCTCGCCGAAAGGCGCCCATCCACTCACTCGCATCGAATCGCATGAAGGTGATGACTAAAGCCCGGTCCAAGGTATATATCCGTGTCTTTGGCTTCTATTTCAACCTTCAACCGCCTTATCCAATATATCTCCTCTCGCCCCAACCTCCTCATAACTCCTGGCTTAACTCTATCTGCAGCTTACAACATTCACACATATCATCACATGCTACCCAATACACCTCTCACAAGAGTAAAAGTTTTCAAATTGTGCCGAGGGGTCATATAGACTATGAACACATAGTTTTAACCTAGATTCATACCAAGAAAAAAAAACATTACCTCGTATGTTTACAATCACAAAGAAGGTAAACTACCATTAATAGTACTTTTAGGTGATTAGCCTATTGTACCCCTACGCCATGCATAACGATTAATCATACCTAGCTAATATTTACGCCATTAGATTGATCATTTATCCAAACAACATTGTTCACCTCACCTTTTATCATAGGATTCCGCACTCAAACAATTTGGTTCGGAAATTTCTTTCAATGAACACTTAGAGTTTTCATAAACATTAGTCTAGCCGATTCAAATAAAGATAGACTCATATCAATAATTCAATTCAATCAATTATTTAGATGTAGCCAAACCTCGCTGGCAAATTAAACTTTTTGAAAACATTTTCGAGAATGACGCCATGATGCCGCATCAGATTAATAATCCGCTGAGGATGCCATTATTGTATGATTTTTTCATAACACATCATACAATAATAGTGAACAAATGACTTCAGTCAAATTCACACTAAGTATTCCTCAGATTTATAACTCCATCACATTTTTATCATCTCTCTCGCACTGTGTTACATTATACGGTACATGAGTGATAATTAAAACAAATTTTGATATTTCAAATCATTTATGCTTCAGCCAAAATAAGTAGCATAGATCGATTTTAAACCGCTTTCAAAAATGATTACGAGTCTACATTTTTGTTTTCAAAAGCACATAGTGCGATTTAGCTTGATGTCAAAAATTTTGAAGTTTAGCATAGCTAGGAGTTTAGGAAAACCTAACACCTTCACTAAAAAATCATTTACTTAACAATCTATCTGCTCCTCGTAATCCATAACACTCCATTCACACAAAAACTATACCCAGCTCATCAAACCACACTTATGAGTTCATAAATTGCCACAATCATATGAGTTTAAGAACTTATCCTAGTCGACCTTTTCAAGGCCCATTCACGAGGGGTTCATAAACATTTCATATAATTATGAGTCAAGAATGTCTCATAGGTATGAGTTTTAAGAACTCAAACTTAATCTTATATTCTCTATCTACGACCTATCTACCATATACACCGAGAATGGAGTCATCCTCTTAATGTGCATATAACAAATAGCGCGATACGTATATTTCAATGATTATCGCGCTAAACTAAGTGGTTTTTACACCAAGTACAATTCAAATTCCCATACGAAGAATCATACAACTCAAATTACCGACATGAGTCCTCAATTGAATCCCCATCTAACACTAACCCCATTCTCCATACTGAATTTAATTCAGATTTATAATTCTCTTCGGATCTGCACTCAATTGATAGTATAATTCATACACAAAGAATCTTGTCAGAAACTTTCCAATCATCGATTGATTCCTTCCGGGTCATTATAGCCTTTATCGTATCACTTCGGGTGATCTCATCGTATATATTACGATTTAGTTCTATATCTTGATCGCTTTATTTTACGATCTCTCATAATCGCACTTTCACCTTTTTAGACTCAATCTATTCCCCACTACTGCTTAACTTTATAATCGTAGTTAGGGAACTCGTGTGTCTTTACACTCGCCGAGATTCATCTTTGAATCTTATCGACCAACTAACTCTATATGAGTTAATACTTATCCTAATCATCATGTTATTAGTCTCGTGTATTCCTACCTAAGCTTCATAACCAACAAATTTTGATACCACCAACCTCGTGATTTACCCCAAATCCAGTACTTGAAACCCTAACCTGCTTCTCCACGATACCATTTCTTTAAGTCAATAATACTAAATAATAATACATTCAACTTAATTTACATACATCAAAGTTTACTTCCCTGTGCGTGACCTTCAAATACATTCCTTATAATACTTGAATAGATACCAATACAACTATAACCATTAACTCATAATACACACTTATTCGATCACCTTTTCCTTTTCCTTTTTTCGTGTTCGAGCCTTCAAAGTTGCTCATACATAACCGAAAAACATTTAATTTAAGCAAGGATGAGCATTTAAGTGCCCAAAGAAGTAATAGCAATTATATATATAAGTCGAAAGAATATAAGTATTCTCTTTACATAACACTTCTACAACGAATCGAAAGTCAGAAGTAATCAGATCGATAAAAAATTCACATAACAAATCTCTTCCAAATTATTTAAATTTGCTCTCGCTCTACCCATGAATAGGGTTTAAGAAACATACTATGAACATTCTTTTCATTTTCAAAAGGTTTAGCGTAAATTCATCCTCAAACCGCTTTAACTTACTTACACGTACGGAGGGTGATCACCTCATTGACTCTCAGATTGATCAATACTACATAACTTGAACGAAATTCATCGCTTTCACTCTATCCGCCATGCAAAAAAAATCTTCCCATATAGGGATGTTCATACATGCCCGGTTCCAAACCCAAGGTTTTAATCTTGCTCAACAATAATATGTAATTCAACATATATATATACTACGGTAATCGATGAGGTATATCAACATGTGAATAATGCTATGATTATCCAAGTGGGGACACTTGTATAACCATTTAGAAATCAACTTAATGTAATATATATCCGAGCTAACATGTTGATAATCAAAGCGCATATAATCTGCATGACAGAATAGAATAATTCAAACTTCTTACTCATGTCCATCAGATAAAGAAAATGCAAAGGTAGGATACTCACCGATTCACCGATTACAAATCTCAACTTAGGTTTTATCTCTTTATCACAACCTATCAATAATCGATCATTCGCTCGATTAGAACAATATATCTTAACACATAGTACCGCTTATTACAAATAAAGACATAGTCTAATCACATAATCACAAAGGATCATACTTTTAGTTCCTATTCTATACTTGAAATATTTTTATACATTTTTCAAATATCTCATCCATGCTCTTACAAGAGTTTTTTCTTTCTTTTATAAGGTCCCACATTTGTTTGCAGACATCGACAACTTTTTTATCGCAAATACCGAGTCTAAGACTCTTATTCTATACCTCAACATCTCAGAATATCGACATCTTATTTTTAATCATTTTTTCGCAATTTCCGTAAATTGAAAAATTTAAAATAATTCAAATCATTACTAAAGGGCCTATAGTGATATAATCACACTATAGGTGTTCTTCTTCAAATTTAGAACTTCATAATCTGCTTCTCAAGTCACTAGTTTCGGCTTATTATAACTTTCAAATATCTAATCATAATTAAATGATTTAAACATTAAACAATTCCATTATCATTAATAGTTTAATTAATACTAAACTATTAATGAAAACCATCGCTAAAATATAAAAGTTATTTATAATAACTCAAACTATTTTTAAAACATTTATATTACCTAAATGATTTTTAAAACAATAAAAATCATTTTTAAATAATTACCATTAATATTTAAATATTAATGTACTATTTATCCAAATATTAAAAGTCATTAATTATAACTTAAAATATTTTTAAATCCTTAATATCCTCTTTAAATGGTTTTTAAATAAGTAAAACCATTTTTAAACTATTTATTTAATAATAATTATTAAATAAACTAAATATCATTAATATTATCTTAATATCATTAATATTTAATTATTAATGAAATTATCATTTAAATATTAAAAGTTATATTTTATAACTTAAAATATTTTTAAATACCTTTATTTTCATTTAAAATGATTTTTATAATATTAAAATCATTTTTAAACTAAATTATTTAATATAATCATTAAATAACTTTAATATCATTAATAATAATTAATTAATGAAATTCATCACAAAATATTAAAAGTCATCACAAATAACTCATTTACATAATCAATTCTAAGCCAAAATAAACATAGTAAACTAACTAGTTTATTAACAACACTAACTAAACTTCAAAAATTCAAACTTTAACTAACAATTAAAAATAATAACATTACAAAAAAATTAAATAAGAAACATACCCTAAATACTTAATTCCACAGACCGAATACGCACTTCCACGCCTAAAATTTAACTAAGGAGATCTTTATAAAAAGTTCTCCCACAACAAAGCCTTTCTCAAAAATTGAGGCCTTTATTGTTGGTGAATGAAACAAAGGCCAAGCCCTTCTATTTATAGGTTTAGAAAATGGTGAAGTTCTCAATTTAGTCGATGTGGACTTGGTTTATACTAATTTTTCAATAAATACTCACTTTGCATTTTCTAACGATTGCTCATAACTCCGATTAATCTGATTTTTGGATATGTTATACATGGTATGTAAGACTATTTTTAAAAATACGAATTACCCAATTCGGGTCATTAGGTAGCCCAAACAAAGGCCAAAAGTGGACGCTCATAATAGCTTTTCAATCTCGCTTCAGCTTTTACCTCTTTCGCTAAAAAAAATAAATATAACTCTTTCATTTTAAAACATTTTTGAGCGATTCTTGAGCCCACGCCAAGCTAACTTCTGGGGCTACAACTTTTATTCTTTGACCATTTCCAAATTCCGAACACATCAGCCCAGTAAATTCCGCTCAAATGGACTGCACCGCACTTGTTGGGAAGTTTTGACACTACTACTTTGAAATGTCATAACTCTCTCCTCCGATATCGGATTTAGTCCGCTTTTGAGTCTATGGAAAGCTTATTCGTGTACTATAACATACCAAAAGCCCAGAAGGTTTTGGAAACATTAACTGATCGAAACAAAGGTCCCGAATAGCACATCCCGCCGCTGACTTTCAGCTTTTGAGAAATTTGACACATTTCCTTCCAATCACCGTAATTCCTCATCCGAGGTCCTGAATGAGGTCATTCCAAAGCCTATGGCTTCCTAACTCAAAGTGCACTACAACATATCAAAAGCCCAGACCTTTTAAAGCACAAAAAGTGGACGAGAATGCCCCCATTACAGATCGCCTAAAAAATAGTTTATCATGATCTACACAACCATGTTTGACCATCTATAACTTCTAATCTATACATGATATGGACTTGATTCTTTTTGCAGATTAAAGACCACATATCAAAGCTACACATAACAACTTTTTTTGAAGAACAAAACTCATGATCGAGCAAAGAGTTATGGCCTCCCGACATTTGGTGAAAAAAAATAATGTAATCTTGCTTTTTCCAACTTGCTTAAATCTTCAAATTGCAGGCACTTTGATGTTATGGGTCTTTGATTTATCAACCCATATCATCAATTAACATTCTATTACACAACTTTAAACAATCAATTGTATCAAATAACATCGAATCAAAGGATTTCTAGGTTTAGTGTTCTTATACCCTTTTTGCCAAAAAAATTTTCGATTCTTGCTTCGATTTGTTACGGGTGATGGTCAGGCTTTTAAGAAGAGTGTAGAGTGGGCAATCTTGTACAAGGCAATTAAATGTAATATTTAATCACTAGATTTAATTTTTATAATTTACCAATTAACTTCTATCCTTTGGTAAATTAAAACACTTATACAATAATATCAAATTAAAACCCTAGAATTAAAATTAGGGTTTCTCAACGCCATCAATTAGGGGTTTCTAATCGACCATTAGTGGTTCTTTAATTATCTCGTATGTTACTAACACAACATAAGTTACTTTTATTTCTAATTTCAACCTGCTAGGGTATATAATAATTAGGGTTTGTCCTAATTATCGACGCATAACAAAGAATTAGGGTTTTCTAATTACCGATATTCTTATTCACAAGAATTTCATATACACAAATACTACTCGTAAATATCCCATAACCGAAGTTTAATAATTAGGGTTTCACAAAGACTTGCAAATATGCTATGACCTAATCGACCGCCATCGCTCAATATTATCTCGTCTCAAGACATACCCAAAGACATAATTATGGTAATCAGAAAATAATATAATATATATTATTATTCATCTCTTGATCACAATCCCAATCCAGGGTTCGATCTCATGTCCGACTTATTCTTCGTACACATCATCAATAATCAAGTTAAAATAATTAACTTAAATATTCTCAACAATTCATATAATAAAATATTTATTATATAAATCTAATTATCACATCATATATTATTTCATATATTATTTCCAATCATGTTTTCATGGAAAATAATTAATAAAAATTTCTACGCTTTTATGTAAATTTATTACCATATAATTTGTGGTAATTAATAATTCCAAAATTATTTTAATTTTTCAAGTAATAAATGTATTCGATTTATCGCTCACTTTACTTCCACTTAGTCTCGCTTAAATTAAATAAAAAAAATTTATACGCAAAATTTCTTATTTATTTTATATAGAAAATCTCAAGTTATTATTGTTGTAGAGACTCAAGGTCTCACTTCCTTGTTCAAATTTATAATAGCTTTCTCCATAAGTGTCGCAAAAGTATTGAGTTGCAATATCGCCACTTTATCAGAGAGCCAAAGTGTTTTAAGCCCAAATTTCAAATCTCCTAGCCTCTCAGATCCACTTGATGTGGAGCAAACCTAGCTAACTCATTAAATTTTACATGATACTCTGCGCAATGTAATGTTATCCTCGCTTTAACTCCGTGAATCTCACCTCCATTCTAGATCGATACTAACAGAGAGATAGTTTTCAAAAATAAATCCTTAAACCTATCCCAAGTAATTTCTTCTTCTCCCCGCCTGAGTCTTATTTGCCTCCCACCAAAAGTTAGCTTCCCTTTCATCATATAAGTGGCAAAAGCGGTCTTTTTTTGCCCTCATCTACTTTTTTAGCGATTACGAACGCCTTTCTCTATCTCGCTCACCCAAGTCCGGGCTTCTATAGGTCACCGATCCTCCTCAATTCGTGGTCCTACGGCTTTGAAGTCTTTGAATTTTGCCAAACGATTGTCTCTGGCCGGTTTCCCTTGAATCGGTGTTCCCTCACGAGATAGCTTTCGAGCTACCATGTTTGCAAAGTTTTGCATCGCTCGCTATCGCTCCTCAAAGATTAGTAGATTCTTCTATCCTTTGGTTTCGAGTTTGACGCTCATGGCATTATCTCGTTAAATAAACCATAAATTATACCTTACATTTTAAACCTTATATTCATTTATCGACATCCTCATCCTTTAATCAACAACTATCCTTTCAGTGACTACGAAAAGCTCTGGATTTAAAATCTTAACCAACATAAAAGTTAAAAATAGTTCATTACTTATCACATATATTACATACATAACCCATACTACTTATTTACTACTAAGCCTTTTTCTGACATTCATTCGCCGATGTCCTTCCATCCCACAATTAAAACATCCACCTTCTTATAATGGGCAACGAGGAGAGGTGTGTCCTTCACGGATGTGTCGCTTGAGGCTCCATCCGGTCAATTTGGATTTTGAGCTTATCCTCGCTTCTTCCATTGTTTCCATTAACGCCGACGATCAACTTTTCTATCTCCCACAACCTTTCCAATGAAGAAACCTTGTTTTCAAATCTCGCACCTTCGCTGATGCTTGAGCAGCCTTCAACTTTAGTGTCCGAATCACTATCCGTCAAATCCAACATTTCGGATCTCGATGCTACGCTTTTTCCACGATAGCCACCTCGTCCGATTTGGGTTCCTAGTGAGCTTCTATTTCATCCGTTGGCCTCGATATTAGCTCTCTGGGTGTGAATATGATCCTTCTTATTCCACATATCTTTCTCACCGTACATCTACATACATAAGTTACCCTCGATTAATATATAGTATATATACACAACAATCAAGAGTTCTATATACGTTGTCTCTTATTTTGATTGACGATAAATTTATTCAATTCTCATCAACGCCTATCTCTCGCCGAAAGGCGCCCCATCCACTCAACATCGAATCGCATGAAGGTGATGACTAAAGCCCGGTCCAAGGTATATATCCGTGTCTTCGCTTCTATTTCAACCTTCAACCGCCTTATCTCAATATCTCCTCTCGCGCCCAACCTCCCTCATAACTCTAAGTAACTCTATCTGTGGCTTACAACATTCACACATATCATCACATGCTACCCAATACACCTCTCACAAGAGTAAAAGTTTTCAAATTGTGCCGAGGGGTCATATAGACTATGAACACATAGTTTTAACGTAGATTCATACCGCAAAACAAAACATTACCCGGTATGTTTACAATCACAAAGAAGGTAAACTACCATTAATAAAGATTTTTAGTGATTAGCCTATTGTACTTCTACGCCATGCATAACGATTAATCATACCTAGCTAATATTTACGCCATTAGATTGGATCATTTATCCAAACAACATTGTTCACCCTCATTTTATCATAGGATTCCGCACTCAAACAATTTGGTTCGAGAAATTTCTTTCAATGAACACTTAGAGTTTTCATAAATATTAGTCTAGTCATTCAAATAGCATAGACTCATATCAATAATTCAATTCAATCGAATTATTTAGATGTAGCCAAACCCCGCATTGGCAAATTAAACTTTTGAAAACATTTTCTAGAATGACGCCATGATGCCGCATCAGATTAATAATCCGCTGAGGATGCCGCCATTGTATGACTTTTGTCATAACACATCATACAATAGTGGAACAAATGACTTCAGTCAAATTCACACTAAGTATTCCTCAGATTTACAACTCCATCACATTTTTATCATCTCTCGCACTCAAAGTTATACGGTACATGAGTGATAATTAAAAACAAATTTTGATATTTCAAATCATTTATGCCTTCAGCCAAAATAAGTAGCATAGATCGTATTTTAAACCGCTTTCAAAATGATTACGAGTCTACATTTTTGTTTTCAAAAGCACATAGTGCGATTTAGCTTGATGTCAAAAATTTTGAAGTTTAGCATAGCTAGGAGTTTAGGAAAACCTAACACCTTCACTAAAAATCATTTACTTAACAATCTATCTGCTCCTCGTAATCCATAACACTCCATTCACACAAAAACTATACCCAGCCTCATCAAACCACACTTATGAGTTCATAAATTGCCACAATCATATGAGTTTAAGAACTTATCCTAGTCGACCTTTCAAGGCCCATTCACGAGGGGGTTCATAAACATTTCATATAATTATGAGTCAAGAATGTCTCATAGGTATGAGTTTTAAGAACTCAAACTTAATCTTATATTCTCTATCTATGACCTATCTACCGTTATACACCGAGAATGGAGTCATCCTCTTAATGTGCATATAACAAATAAAGCGCGACGATACGTATATTTCAATGATTATCGCGCGTAAACTAAGTGGTTTTTACACCAAGTACAATTCACCTCCCATACGAAGAATCATACAACTCAAATTACCGACATGAGTCCTCAATTGAATCCCCATCTAACACTAACCCCATTCTCCATACGAATTTAATTCAGATTTATAATTCTCTTCTCGATCTGTACTAATTGATAGTATAATTCATACACAAAAATCTTGTCAGAAACTTTCCAATCATCGATTGATTCCTTCCGTCATTATAGCCTTTATCGTATCACTTCGGGTGATCTCATCGATATATTACGATTTTAGTTCTATATCTTGATCGCTTTATTTTACGATCTCTCATAATCGCACTTTCACCTTTTAGACTCAATCTATTCCCCACTATCGCTTAACTTTATAATCGAGTTAGGGAACTCGTGGTCTTTACACTCACGAGATTCATCTTTGAATCTTATCGACCAACTAACTCTATATGAGTTAATACTTATCCTAATCATTGTGGTTATTAGTCTCGTGTATTCCTACCTAAGCTTCATAACCAACAAATTTTGATACCAACCCGCGATTTACCCCAAATCCAGTACTTGAAACCCGAACTCTGCTCTCCACGATACCATTTCTTTAAGTCAATAATACTAAAATAATAATACATTCGAACTTAATTTACATACATCAAAGTTTACTTCCCTGTGCACGTGACCTTCAAATACATTCCTTATAATACTTGAATAGATACCAATACAACTATAACCATTAACTCATGATACACACTTATTCGATCACCTTTCCTTTTCCTTTTTTTCGTGCTCGAGCCTTCAAAGTTGCTCATACATAACTCGAAAACATTTAATTTAAGCAAGGATGAGCATTTGAGTGCCCAAAGAAGTAATAGCAATTATATATATAAGTCAAAGAATATAAGTATTCTCTTTACATAACACTTCTACAACGAATCAAAAGTCAGTGAAGTAATCAGACCGATAAAAAATTCACATAACAAATCTCTTCCAAATTATTTAAATTTGGCTCGCTCTACCCATGAATAGGGTTTAAGAATCATACTATGAACATTCTTTTCATTTTCAAAAAGGTTTAGCGGAAATCCATCCGCAAACGCTTTAACTTACTTTACACGGAGGGTGATCACCTCATTGTACCTCAGACGATCAATACTACATAACTTGAACGAAATTCATCGCTTTCACTCTATCCGCCTTTCAAGAAAAAAATCTTCCCATATAGGGATGTTCATACATGCCCGGTTCCCAAACCCAAGGTTTTAATCTTACTCAACAATAATATGTAATTCAACATATATGTATACTGTAATCGATGAGGTATATCAACATGTGAATAATGCTATGATTATCCAAGTGGGGACACTTGTATAACCATTTAGAAATCAACTTAATGTAATATATATCCGAGCTAACATGTTGATAATCAAAGCGTATATAACTGTATGTGAATAGAATAATTCAAACTTCTTACTCATGTCCATCAGATAAAGAAAATGCAAAGGTAGGATACTTTTCGATTCACCATTACAAATCTCAACTTAGGTTTTATCTCTTTATCACAACCTATCAATAATCGATCATTCGCTCGATTAGAACAATATATCTTAACACATAGTAATCGCTTTATTACAACAAGACATAGTCTAATCACATAATCACAAAGGATCATACTTTTAGTTCCTATTCTATACTTGAAATATTTTTATACATTTTTCAAATATCTCATCCATGCTCTTACAAAGAGTCTTTTCTTTCTTTTATAAGGTCCCACATTTGTTTGCATATCGACAACTTTTTATTTGCAAAATATTTCGAGTCTAAGACTCTTATTCTATACCTCAACATCTCAGAAATATCGACATCTTATTTTTAATCATTTTCGAAATTTCCGTAAATTGAAAAATTTAAAATAATTCAAATCATTACTAAAGGGCCTATAGTGATATAATCATTACTATAGGTGTTCTTCTTCAAATTTAGAACTTCATAATCCTGCTTCTCAAGTCACTAGTTTGGCCTTATTATAACTTTCAAATATCTAATCATAATTAAATGATTTAAACATTAAACAATTCCATTATCATTAATAGTTTAATTAATACTAAACTATTAATGAAACCATTGCTAAAATATAAAAGTTATTTATAATAACTCAAACTATTTTTAAAACATTTATATTACCCTTTAAATGATTTTTAAAACAATAAAATCATTTTTAAATAATTACCATTAATATTTAAATATTAATGTACTATTTATCCAAATATTAAAAGTCATTAATTATAACTTAAAATATTTTTAAATCCTTAATATCCTCTTTAAATGGTTTTTAAATAAGTAAAACCATTTTTAAACTATTTATTTAATAATAATTATTAAATAAACTAAATATCATTAATATTATCTTAATATCATTAATATTTAATTATTAATGAAATTATCATTTAAATATTAAAAGTTATATTTTATAACTTAAAATATTTTTAAATACCTTATTTTCATTTAAAATGATTTTTATAATATTAAAATCATTTTTAAACTAAATTATTTAATATAATCATTAAATAACTTTAATATCATTAATAATAATTAATTAATGAAATTCATCACAAAATATTAAAAGTCATCACAAATAACTCATTTACATAACCAATTCTAAGCCAAAATAAACATAGTAAACTAACTAGTTTATTAACAACACTAACTAAACTTCAAAAATTCAAACTTTAACTAACAATTAAAAATAATAACATTACAAAAATTAAATAAGAAACATACCCTCTAAATACTTTAATTCCACAAATCTAATACGCACTTCCACGCCAAAATTTAACTAAGGAGATCTTTATAAAAAGTTCTCCCACAACAAAGCCTTTTTCAAAAAAATGGAGGCCTTATTGTTGGTGAATGAAACAAAGGCCAAGCCCTTCTATTTATAGGTTTAGAAAATGGTGAAGTTCTCAATTTAGTCGATGTGGGACTTGGTTTATACTAATTTTCAATAGCTCACTTTATGCATTTTCTAACGCATTGCTCATAACTCCGATTAATCTGATTTTTGGATATGTTATACATGGTATGTAAGACTATTTTTAAAAATACGAATTACCCAATTCGGGTTCATTAGGTAGCCCAAACAAAGGCCAAAAGTGGACGCTCATAATAGCTTTCAATCTCGCTTCAGCTTTTACCCTCTTTCGCTAAAAATACTCATAACTCTTTCATTTTAAAACATTTTGAGTGATTCTTGAGCCCACGCTAAGCTAACTTCTGGGGCTACAACTTTTATTCTTTGACCATTTCCAAATTCCGAACACATCAGCCCAGAAATTCCGTTCAAATGGACTCGCACCGCACTTGTTGGGAAGTTTTGACACTACTACTTTGAAATGTCATAACTCTCTCCTCCGATATCGGATTTAGTCCGCTTTGAGTCTATGGAAAGCTTATTCGGTGTACTATAACATACCAAAAGCCCAAAGGTTTTGGAAACATTAACTGATTGAAACAAAGGTCCCGAATAGCACATCCCGCCACGACTTTTCAGCTTTTGAGAAATTTGACACATTTCCTTCCAATCACCGTAATTCCTCATCCGAGGTTGAATGAGGTCATTCCAAAGCCTATGGCTTCCTAACTCAAGTGCACTACAACATATCAAAAGCCCAGACCTTTTAAAGCACAAAAAGTGGACGAGAATGCCCCCATTACAGATCGCCTAAAGATAGTTTATCATGATCTAACAACCATGTTTGACCATCTATAACTTCTAATCTATACATGATATGGACTTGATTCTTTTTGCAGATTAAAGACCACATATCAGGCTACACATAACAACTTTTGAAGAACAAAACTCATGATCGAGCAAAGAGTTATGGCCTCCGACATTTGGTGAAAAAATAATGTAATCTTGCTTTTTCCAACTTGCTTAAATCTTCAAATTCGCACTTTGATGTTATGGGTCTTTGATTTATCAACCCATATCATCAATTAACATTCTATTACACAACTTTAAACAATCAATTGTATCAAATAACATCGAATCAAAGGATTTCTAGGTTTAGTGTTCTTATACCCTTTTTGCCAAAAATTCTCGATTCTTTCTTCGATTTGTTATGGGTGATGGTCATTTTGTTTAAGAGTGTATGGGCAATCTTGTACAAGGCAATTAAATGTAATATTTCATCACTAGATTTAATTATTATAATTTACCAATTAACTTCTATCCTTTGGTAAATTAAAACACTTATACAATAATATCGAAATTAAACCCTAGAATTAAAATTAGGGTTTCTCAACGCCATCAATTAGGGTTTCTAATTGACCATTAGTGGTTCTTTAATTATCTCGTGTATGTTACTAACACACAAAGTTACTTGCTTTCTAATTTCAACCTGCTAGGTTATAATAATTAGGGGTTTGTCCTAATTATCGACGTATAAACAAGAATTAGGGTTTCTTCTAATTACCGATATTCTTATTCACAAGAATTTCATATACACAAATACTACTCGTAAATATCCCATAACCGAGTTTAATAATTAGGGTTTCACAAAGACTAGTAATATGCTACACCTAATCACCGCCATCGCTCAATATTATCTCGTTCAAGACATACCCAAAGACATAATTATGGTAATCAGAAAATAATATAATATTATTATTCTCATCTCTTGATCACAATCCCAATCCAGTGGTTCGATCTCATGTCCGACTTATTCTTCGTACACATCATCAATAATCAAGTTAAAATAATTAACTTAAATATTCTCAACAATTCATATAATAAAATATTTATTATATAAATCTAATTATCACATCATATATTATTTCCAATCATGTTTTCATGGAAAATAATTAATAAAACATTTCTACTATACGTAAATTTATTACCATATAATTTGTGGTAATTAATAATTCCAAAATTATTTCTAATTTTTCAAGTAATAAATGTATTCGCATTTATCGCTCACTTTACTTGACACTTAGTCTCGCTATTAAATAAAAAAAAAAAAAAATTTATACGCAAAAATTTCTTATTTATTTTATATAGAAATTCTCAAGTTATTACAATCATGCCAACAACCATCCATCAATGCAATACGGGCTAATAAGGACTTTTACCACATCATTTATAATATTACTACCATGATTATACCGAATACTCCCTGGACATAATCATACCAAGTCCATCTAGGTCACAGATGACTTTCAACATAATATAAACATGAGGATGATAAGAATTCAATAAAACAAGTTCAAGGATAAATTTTAAAGATTTATAATTAAATTTATCCGTAAATTAATAACGTCCAAATTGTCAACATGATACTGCTTTGTGGAATAAAATTCAAGAATAATATTGTACCAAAAATAATTTGGACCGAAAATGAATCAATTTTTATCATGAATAGTACCCCAGGTGAATAGTACTCGAGTGAATAGTACTCGAGTGAATTGTACTTCGAGAATAGTAACCCCGTGAATAGTACTCTGGCATGAAAAAATTAAAACTTATCAAGAATGCTCAGAATAATATTTCCATGAAAAGATACTGGATGAAGCGCAAATATCAAGGATATTCCACTAATTTCATGGAGTTTAGAAGCCAAAACTTTAACAAAACGAGTATAGAATTTAAAATCTGAAATGAAATAATATTACTTACATACTACAGAGTATGGAAGAAAATATTATTTCAAACGAATATTGAACAAAAATAACATCACTTACCTTGAAAAGAAGAGTATTCTAACTGGTATAGCGGGGATATTCTTGAAGAAAACTTTCACTGTTTTCTACACTCAAAACTTTCTAACACTCTAAAGAAATACGCTCAAGATTATAGAAGAAGAATTATCTGATTCTGATGTGATTTTCAAATCTAACTTAAGCGCATATTTATAGGAAAATGCTAGAACGCCATAGGAGACTAAATAATAAAATAATATTTTTATTTTTTTTTCTACGGACACTTCTTTAAAAAAAAATCAACCACCACAAGGGGCCCACTAAAATCAGCCTCCTTTCCCAACAGCCAAAAGTGGGGCCCACCCATATTTTTAATAAAAACATTTTAATTTCTAAAACTTCAATAATTCATAATAAATAGCCCTTTTATCAGAAAATTACGAATTTTATGTCCATTCCACACGAAAATCGAATTATCTACAACTTTACAAAAGAAAGTTTTTCCAAATTCCAAACAAAAAATATCCGAATTTCACAAACGGACAATTTTTAACACCTCTTAAAATTCATAACAAATCATACGTTAATTTTTAACGGTTCAAAATTTGTGGGCATATACTCAACTTATATATGTATAATATATCCAAAAATCACAACGATCAAACGGTCGGATTAAAATTATAACTCACGCAATAGAGCTTTAAGAACACTGATTTGATTTTTAATATCTCCATTCGGACAAAATACTAATAAAACACCTCAACATTAATTCCTTCATTTATAACCACATAAAATAAATATTTTTCTATCCATCATTTATGTCCACATAAAATAAATATTTCCTTATCATATAAATCAATAATTAATTATTCACAAATAATATTACAGAATCACAATAATGACAACCAGGCCGTTCCCAAGAAAGAGGGGGCTTTTTCGATAAGGATTTCTCATTACTGTCGTGCAATTAGGTGACCAAACCTCTCCTTGACAGAACTTTCTAGACATTGCCAATAATGTTATCTAATAATATTATTCAAATAATATGAATTATTGATTTGATAATGGAAATCATCGTAAAAGGACAATTATTGAAACAACAATAATATAAAATATCAACGCAAAGAATTATTGAACCAATAAAATAAAATATTGAACAAAGAATTATCAGTAACAATTATTGAGTAGTGGCCTTCTTACGTAAGAATAAATAATTTAAAAATATTGTGCAATAACGTTGTCTTATCGTGCGGCACAACGTACATCATCGTATTTTAACGACCTGTATTCCAACAAAGTGTTAACTAGATAACAATTACGCCGCTATTTATAAAAACTCAAATTTGTCGCTTTTCTTCATCCGATGGTTATTCTCATTATGGGGCCCACAAATGGTTGCGTGCGTCGATACATTTAATATTCCCTAACGTGTAAAGAATATTTCACGACCAAACGAATATTCCCCGATAACATGAATATTTTATAACCACTTGCTTATTTTTCAAAATTTATAAATATTACCCACAACTATAACATTATATCAAATTTACTCCTTAATATTCAAAAATGATATTTATAGAAAATTCATCTTTATTCATAAAAGTTGGGGTCTTACATCAATCTCTTGACAATCAGTGATTCTGCTTGAGTTGTTGTATAATGTTGTTAAATAAAGATTTGCAATCTTGAGACTCACTAACAACATCATCACTTGTAACATCCCTAGAATGATCTTTTTGCTTTATCAGATAAAATTATTGATCAGAGCATATCAAATAGATCCTTAGCTTTAAAACAGAGGAAACTATTGGTATCCCATATTTCTTGAAAAGCTCGAATGAACCTCAGGGTTCAGATTCTTATTGGGATAGACCCTGCCATTTACACTGGGACAGTTGAGAAGCACATTAAATTTTTCATATGACGCAGTGATCCTTTCTTCAGGTACATAAGAGAATTAACATTCAAGTATGCCCATGATCACTGTTAGCGAGACTTTTTAGACTTCTTTGGCAGAGGTGTATATTATGATATATTCAGGCAATTCATCTTTCAAAGTTGTGAACAGAGAGTTCTCAGCTTTAGCTGCACCTGTTCTTTCTTATGGTTGGATTGCTCGATCTGCTGATTGATCTCAACCTTGCTAAACTCATCTGATAATAGTGAAAACTTCATTTGAGCATATGGATCAATCTAGACAATGTCAAGTAGATCATTTACATTTATATATGTACATGCACATAGAATTTTAAAATATAAGCTCATCTTCATTTAGAAGAGGTGTCTTAGTTTAGAACTGGTTTTAGTTTAGTGTCTTTGATTAACTCAAAGTGTAAGCTTTAGATATTCGTGGGAACCTGCTCTAATACAACTTGTTGTTTCCCAGAGGCACGCTAGAGATCTAGAAGGGGGGTTTAATATATCTTTAAAAAAATCAATCAAATAAAGATGTATTACCAAGTAATCAGTTAATCATATTGATTAAACACAATGGAATATTCTTTTGTAAAATCCCCCTTAAAGATTATGGAATTCTCAGATCTAGATTTAGTCTTCTGGATGTACAAACACATAGAAGATATAACAGTAATAATATGCATAACATAAATAACGTAACGTAAATGATAAGAGATTTTTAAGTGGTTCGGAGACTAAACAACTCCTAATCCACTCTTCTACTCCACGAAGTAGGTATCCACTAAGGATAAGGTCCATCATACCATTTACATCTTAACCACTAAGTTTCCTTTGAGTCACTAAGTCTCGGTATCGAGTCACTTAAGCTAGGAAATTCATGTTTGATGATGTTCGTTGGAGGTGCTGCTAAGATGACATTTAAGTTCTTAATCTTCTGGTACTTACCAGCTGGTTGTTATCATCTTCTTGGTGTTGCTAATCTCTATCGTTCATGCTCTACTTTCTCTTGTACTCAGCAACTACTAATGATCATATTTGATGTGCTGCTAAGCTTTGGAATTTAGCTTGTCATACTCTTGTGCTTAGCAGCTTTGAAAACTCATTGGATTGTAGACTACTTATGTTCTACGTCTTCATCTGTTCAGCTCTGAGTGTTCTTGCTGAGTTGTAGAGTGGTACTTGAGATTGACCATATGATCTTCCACTCTTACTTCACCTACATCAACTCCATGGTGTTGCTCGATTTTAAAATCAATACATGCGTGCAAGTATACACGGTCAACAAGTGATAAAGTGAAAGTAGAGTATCGTTCCCACGAGAAATTATTAATAAAAATTACAAAGTAATAACTCTTAATCAAACTATTTTTATTTAAACAACCCACTTAAAGTTTTGAATTAAATTATTTAATTAAACTAATTTTAATTACCACTAGTTGAAATCAGAGTATGGAGATTTAAGATCACAACTTCACTTATTACTTCACTTAAATTAATAAACTTCTTATCAATTATGCTCACTATTTAAATTGTTAATCAAGAACACATAAATAAATATGATCACCTCTCAATGTATCATACTCAAATCAACTTAAATCCACATATGATAGTTTTAAGAGGAACACCCTAATTAACTAATTCACTATATCTCTATGTGAATTATAATTAAAGAGAATTTAAAGCACAAGTTCTCTATCAGATTACATGTGATGTATAGGATCTCTCTCCTAGACATAAATTATGAATTCCAACGCCATGTAGAAAACACAATCATATGCTATTATGATCAGATCTAAATCTATAATCCATCTCTCAATTTCAAAATAGATTATCACGGTAATTGTTAGCTAGGCAATTAAGGAATAAGTACAAACCATAATAGACAATCCAAGAATAATTAACAATAACTAACAGAGAAGCATACTAAGGTAAACTATGCAACAAGATCCATTACAATCTTAAACAAGAATATTAGTTCATAATCATTGAATTAAAATCAAGAATCCACAACTGAATAAACATTGAAAGATAACAATAAAAGTAGAGGAAAGAATAAAATATGTTTTCTGCAAATCTCAATCTCCCTCATGCTCCTACTTTGAATCTTCAATGATCTCCAAGTTACTTCAATCTCCGAATCTAAATCTAAACTAGGGTTTTGTCCTAATCAAATAGAATAAGCTCCCCTAATCCTTGTGAATTCTCCTCCTTTTATATCCCTTTTCATGTGCCTTTTAGCCCTCCTTAAAGTCCTTGAACCAATGAGCCAAACAAATTCTTCTCGAACTCAACTTCTGAAAAGACCTCTTTTCTTCTCGACACCCCCGCCCCGGCGGGTTTTTTATACTGAAAATGACCGCCCCGGTAGGCTTTTTACACTAGGGTAACCCCACCCGGCGGGCTTGCTGTTCCAGAAATTACAGAAATATCATTAAGCTCCATTTTTCATATTTTCACCATCCGAAGCCATTTCCTATAACACAAACATAAAAACAAGTAAAATGACACTAAAAATACTTAAAGTTAACAAAGAATTAAGCCTAAATAGTGTCCAAATCGTAGGTATAAAAACCACTCATCACATAGCTTTTAGACATTTCTGTTTTTAGTTTTTCCATATTTTTCATCATCTCGGCACTTCGGCTCTGAGCTCCTTGGCTCTCTGACTCATCAGCTCTTTGGCTCTTAGCTTTTTGACTCTAGACTCCTTGGCACCTTAGTTCTTTGGCTCTATGCTCTTCATCTCTTTGGCTCTTCAGCTCTCAACTCCTTGGCTCATTGGCACTTCTGCACTTTTGCACATCTCTGTACTCTTTATGACATTGCAGCTCTAGTTCTTGTGCATTCTGTCGTACTTACTTTTTGTCTCAAGCCATCACTTCAGATCCTTTCATTTTTTGCTATGGTTCCTTAATTCGGTGTGATAGCTCCCTTGATTCTGTTGTTGATATGGTTAGGATGATCAACAACTTTGAATTTGAAATCTAAAAGTTATTTATAGTATTTCAAAAGGCTTCCCGTTGCAAATTATACGTTAAAGCATTTATGAATCAGATATCTTAGTATCCTTGATGTTGACTTTATGTACTTGCGTCAGGTTGCTTTTGGATGGTCACATCAGATTGCAGCTTTAATTTGTCTCCCAACATTTAGATATATTCTTTCCTTAAAATAGTTATTAAACACATTGATCTGATCTTCGATCTTGTTCAAGGATACATTGTTGGATGCCTCGAGACCTTCAATTTTACAACGTTCTGATTGTCAATCTTATCATTTAAACGTGATTGTGCTATATGAACTTTCATGATAGTAGAGTGATGAGAATCGTTAGAGCTTGAGCTTTTTATTTGCTCTACGATTGTTGACTAGACTTCGGCTCTACTATCTGTTCCGTTGTTTTCTCTTCGATGATAGTAGACGAATAGGAATCGTAGAGTTTGTTAGGTTTGTAAGTTTCATGAACAAAATCAAATTGCACAAAATAAGTGGAAGCATGAAAAATCAGAGTTTTAAAATTTTACCAACCATATACCTGGATGATCTTTTATGCACAATTATTAATTAAATGAAAATATGAAGAACAATAATCATACCTTTGTAGATTCGAGCTTCCTCAGGTACAAGTTCACCTCCAATCCTTTTCACGTTCAACTTGAATCCACCCGCTTTGGTTCCTTCCTTTGATCAATATTAGCCACCCAAATGTTTGGCCTCTAGAGGTGATCCACCAAGGAAGAAAAAATATTCAAGAAGAAAGGTGGTTGGCTAAACCCTAGTTTTTCAATCTCTCATAGAAAAAGGTGTACTCTCCCAACTATTGGAATCACATATATTGATATCTGATATAAGACTCATCTTATAAAGATATCAATTAACCCTTCTAATCTAATTAGAAAATAGGGTATTATTTAATTAATTAAATTCTTTTAATTAATTAAGCTCCCTAATCTTATTAGGGATAATTAATTAAACTCTTTTAATTAATTTAACCTCCTAATCTTATTAGGAATATATGAGAGCACTTTTATTAATTAATTCTCAAACTCCTTTAGGAATTAAATAATAATAGTAGTAATAATAATAACAAGACTCTCTTATTAATTTATATTTAATATTTTCAAAATATTAAATAATAAATCTTAAGCTATTTAATTTATTATATCACCATAGATTAAATTAAATATACTTAACTTATTATTACGATTATACCATTAACTTCTTAAATAATTATTCTTCCTTTTATGGTGTGACCCTTTAGGTTCTCCATATTAAACCGGTTGTGAATAAATCAATTAAAACAATTGTAATCTTATTTAAATAAATAAACTAAACTATTAATTTATTTAAATAAATAATATTTATTATACAACAGGGATAAGCCTCCCTAGCGATTAACGAATTTCCAGATAATATAGATTTCAATATTAATCATAAAAGAACCTTTGAGTAATTAGTTACCATACAATTCAATCCTTCCACCATAGAATGTCCCAATTAAATATAAGATATGGAATTACTGTCAAGTCTTAATTTATTTAATTATATGTATTTCGACTCTTAAATGCACAACTCCAAATAATTCAAATTAGAAACTCCTTTCTAATTTCATTCTGCCTTGGCCAAGGACTACTGGGTTGTCATTTATTGAATCACATATGACATTTCTCTTCTTTTACTAGAAGTGATAGATTCTTTATTAATCATACATTATCTCCATGTACAACTTATTATACCCAAGCATACCCTTTGATATACCCTAAGGGTCTTAAGGAATAAGTTAAAGTATAATTTATTATACACAAGATACTATAATGATCTCAAGTCCAAGGATCACTTGTACTACTATCACTACAGGAATTCCTATTGACAGACAAGTAAAACTCCATTATGTATTCCTTAGCGAGCCACGTTCAGTGATAATCATGGGATCAATCATCCTTATCCAATGAGCAAGCAACGTATGTACCAATCTATCCGGATTCACTAATCCCCAATTTAGTAATCCAACGATTGGGAACTATTTTAGTTTAAGCTTTCTAAGAATTTAGATCTCATTAGAATGATCATCATCATTATTCTAAAAGCATTGCTTAAAACTATGGGTTTGTCACATATTATAAAGCAACATCATGTAGATAATTAAAAGCCTTTAATAAATTAATATTTTTTATTAATAAATGAATAAGATTATTACAAAGTATATGCTTTATCATCAAACATGATTGGCTTGTGTGCATACTACTTTCAATCTCTCAATTGCACTAAAGCCAATCGCCATGGTATCTCATACCTTTCTTCTCTAAGTGACGATTATCCTGCTGTTGGATAAGCTTAAGTTAATAGATATGTAATGTTGTTATTGAGAGTCCACTATCTCTATAGTGATTTTCCAGCTTTCAATGATTCATATAATCAAATGAAAGTATCACAACACATGTTTAGATCCAAGATGAGACTTAGGAACTATTCCTAGTTCTGTAATGAACTTTTCATCCAAACAATCAACTTGTAGCTTCATTTATAGCTTTATACTTTGTCTTTATCACTAAACCAGCAACTCCTTGTTGTTTGAAACCTTTTCAATTCACTGCACCACCGTTCAAGGTAACATTTTACCTTAAAGTGGATTTTCTATCGTCTTGGTTTGTTTGAAAATCTTGAGTCTGTTAAGCCCTCTAGTTTTAATTTAGACCCACCATAAATTTTAATCACATCCTTAGTGTCGGTTAAGTACTTTAAGATGTTTTCACTGTCTTACAGTGATCTTCTCCAGAATATGATCGATCATCATCAGGTCTCGTATATTTCATTGTATACATGATTGTCACTAATGTGATCTCTCTTTTCAGGAGTCTATGGGGACTATTAAGAGAGATACACTTCATGGCTCATCAACATGAGACATCTCTTGGAGTTTGTCATGCTAAACGACTTTAGCATCAAATGAATATACGTTCCTTGGGTTAAGTCGAGCATCCTCTTAAATCTATATATATAGATTTGTATCCCCAATTAAGATAATCTTCCCAAAATTATTCATGGAGGAATGTTTAGACAACTTTATCTTTACTAATTGTAGCATTAGTATGTCATTCCTTATCCGTAATATATCAACATATAATACTAAGAATGTCACGAGGCTCCCACTTACCCTTTTGTACACACTAGGTTCATTCTTATTTTTGATAAAATCAAACACTTTTGATTGTTTCATCAAAACGAATGTTCTATTTTTGAGAAGCTTGCTTCAATCCATTTCTCTGAGTGTCTTTAACTCTTACCATATCGTATGTAACTGGATCATCATCTTCTATGATGTGTACCTCATCATCATCTATGATGAATCCATACCTCCTAGGTATCTTCGGTACCATTCCAGATTTACGATTCGGTTGTGGTACAATAGGTCTATCTACAGGTTCCTTTTATTTGACTTATAGTGTTTTGTGGTTCCTGAACTCTTCAAGATCTATTATCCTCCCACTAGCCCCTTCAATGATAAACATCTTTATCTTAGAAGGCAACATGTTTCGCAACAAACACCTTTTGCTAAGTAGGATTATAGAACATATACCCTAAACTTACTTTAGGATGTCCCACAAATTTGTACTTGTCAAATCTTGTCTCAAGCTTATCCTTTAAAACCTTTTTCACATAAGCTGGACAACCCCTTATCTTAACGTACTTAAAATTAGGAATCCTTCATGTCCATTACTTTTATGGAGTCTTGTGGTCGGATTTTGAGGTTACCTTTTTCGTAGATATACATCCATTTCTAGGACATTATCCCAGAAGGATACTGGAATGTCGGCAAAATCATTATGGACCGCATCATGTCCAACAAGGTACGATTTTTCCTTTCAAATACACCAATCAATTATTGCGTATCAGGAGGCGTCCATTGTGAGAAAACCATTTAAGATGATCTAGAAACTTATTGCATAAGATTCCTTCCTCGATCTAATCAAAGAATCTTAATACTTTTCAAATTAGTTTCACTTCTGAATTCTTTAAACCTTTCAAATAATTCACACTTGTATTTAAGCAAATACACACATTCAACTCTTTGAATGATCATCTCCTTTTCTTATACTAGTTTGTTCAATTTGCAAAAATATTTTCACGTAAGTCAAGTATACAAAATCCATTAAGTAATATTCCAGTTCTATACAAAATATTATTATTATAAATAGAACAACAATTGTTCTTAAATATAATACCAAAGATTTCATTCTCCAATAACAAAATGGAAATAATGTTTCTAACGAGAACTGGAATACAATAACAATTTATTGACTTAATAGATTTATCTGTAGGCAATGCTAAACTATAAGTTTATATGGCTAATGCAGCAACCTTTACTTCATTTCCCACACATAGGATTACTTATCTTTGTTTAGCATTCTACTTCTGTTTGGTCCCTTCATAAATCTATATTTATGATAACCAAAGTCGGTATCCAATACCCAAGTAGAACCTTGACTTAAAGAAAAATTTATTTTAAATCATGAACAAAATTGTATTTGTAACCGAAACTTCACTAAGCTTCTTCTGGTTATCCTCTGCAAGATGCTTCTTGCAGTTTCTATCCAGTGTTTAGGCTTATTGCAGTGGAAGCAAACTCCTTTGCTATCTGTATCAGTTTTGTTCTTATTATCCTTTTGTTTTGCCTTTCTATTTACCTTCTTTGAATCGTTCTTCTTTTCAGAAGATCCTTTGGCCCCTACCAGTAAGACATGGTCTTTCTTGATTGGAAAGTGACTCTTAATATTTTTCAACTCGTTAAGCAAATCAGCGAGGCTGATATCTAGCTTGTTCATATGAAAAATTCACAACAATTGTGAAAGGAGTTCGGGAGTGAGTGCAAGATCAAATCTTGGCTCAACTCTCCATCCATGACAAAACATGTTGTCCTAATTGATCAATCAAATTGATAATGTTAAGGACTTTTGTATGTACTGTAGTGTCATCGGTCATTCTAGATCGAAAGAGCTCCTTAGATATCTGATATCTTTCAGTCCTACTTTCATCACCATCAACTACTTGATGTGCAGGAATATAGTAAGAGCATTCATAGTTTCATGTTGACGCTAAAGCTCGTTACTCATGGATGCGAGCATGATGCATTGAGTCAACTGTGCATCATCTTGCAACTTTTTAAAAGTAGCAATCTCTTCCTCAGAGGCATTGTCTGCAACCATTGCAGGGATAGGCGTATTAAGGACATAAGATAACTTTTCAGACGTGAGAACTATTCTCAATTCCTTAACTAATCCGTTTAATTTGGTCCGGTTAAATAACATCTAATATGCTTCGCAGTGATAATAATTTAGACATTGTAAAATTCTGTAAATGAATTTGTACTTGACAACATTTTAACATACATTCTTTTATTAATTATCAAAATAATTTAGGCCTTGTTTTAAATTGGTATCTCCCACTATTTTCATCAAACTATATTACCCTCACTTATATAGTTCGGCAAAATCTAATTAAAGATTTGCTAGTGAGAATAAGGATCTCATTTCAAATGTATATAGCTTTGTGGTGACACAACAAACTATATATAAATAAATAGGTAGACAACTCTTGTCAATTACATCAACTATACAACTCCTTGTATTTTGCCTCTTAGATTATTTTGATCAAGTGGTGGTACATCTGAATCAAAATTATCCAAGTTAAGTCCAACCTAGCACTTCCATATATTCAAAAAAAAAAACATTGTCCTTGTGGTGACACAACAAAACAACATTGTTCAATTTTCTTTATTAGCATCAAATGTGATAAAATTAACATTCAAATAATTAAGATAAGCTTTGTGGTGACACAACAAACTTATAATAATTAATTGATACTCTATTATTTTTATCATGCAAGAAGGCGACGTTCGATATTTCAAATATCTTTGAACGCTTATGACTTAATATAAAAAATTTGAGGGATTTGTTATTAATTTGTCTCATCTTATTTAGCACACATGCACATATATATATAAAATACGCGTCATATTAATTAACATGCAAAGCATGTTTGCATAATATATAATATATATAGTATAAGCATGCACATATAGAATACTATATTCTACCCAGATTGATTATGGACTTTTATTCTAGTTTGGTTCACTACAGCCACCAAGTGAACCAAAAGGTCAAATCCTAGGGGTGCAAGAATTAATATTTAAATATAACTATTACATTTAAACCCGGGCTCCATTACAAACAGGTCTTCAAGCGCTCTTGCTCCTTGATCTCCAATTCTTCAAAATAATTTTAACTATTCCTATTACAAAACTATTTAAAATAAATAGAAACCTTGATCAGCAGTCAAGGGAAAGTACATAGGAGAAGAAAAAAAAATACATTAAGAAAAAATTAGATAAGACGAGGTACGCATACCCCATTTAATAAAATTCATACATTCATGCATCCAACTAAAATAAAATCCAATCACATTGGTCAATAGTCCATAATCAATCATATTTATTATCATACACATCTATATATGTATCAATAAAAAATTCATCTCATGAATAATAAACATTCAATATATATATTGATATCATTTAATGGGCAAAATTAGTTAGCATAAAATCTAATTTTGAATCAAAATAAACTCCTTTATTTTAATCCAAATTTAAATCAAAATAAATCTCTTTTATATTAATTTATCCAATTTTGAATAAAATAAACTATTTTATTTTAATCAAATTCTTTAATCAAAATAAACTCATTTATTTTAATTAATTATGGAATCCAATTCCAAGTAAAAAAACTCATTTATTAAAGCAAACACGGATTCTCTTTCATATTCATAAATAAACTCCTTTATTTTGAATAATATGAAATCTTATTTCATATCTAAATAAATTTTTTTATTTAAGGAAATACGGATTCTCTTTCCTATTTACAAATAAACTCCTTCATTTAAGAAAACATGAAATCAAATTTCAACTCTAATTAGAACTCCAATTAGTTATCATGGAATCCAATTCTAACTCTAATTAGTTAGCATGAAATCCAATTTTAAAATCAAAATAAACTCATTATTTTAATTATAAAATTATTAAGAATATTATATATATATTATAATCCGCAATTCCGCATCTCCTGTAATCATACATCACTTTGTAAGTGATTCACGTAATAATGTAATCTAATATACATGTACAGGATCCTGTTGCATTACTATATATATAATATATAACTTAGCATATATAATATATATATAACAAGTAATCACTAAAACGTGTTGCTTCCTACGGTTATTATATAATAGAATAAAATACACTCACACCCCCTATAGATAATCATAATAACATTTATCATTTTTTTAATTTTTCAAGTAACAGTCAGTACCCCTCTAGTCTACAATATGTAATATTCACTACCCCTAGTGTGATTAACCAACTAATATTTAAAAATATTTTTAATATAATGTCTAATACACCCTTCAAGTTATAATATTTAATTTCTCCACTAAAGATAAATTTATATATCATAATTTTACTTTACTTGATCTAATTAATTAAATTATGAAATTGTGCAATAAATAACATAAAAGTCAAAAATAATAAATATTCATTTTATCGTAAAAAATAAAGTCATACAATTTTTACTAATTAAATTTCTCAAATATTAAAATTTACGTGATATAAATTCAAATATATATTTTTGTAATTAAAAGTATAATGTATTAACCCATAAAAATTACAAATTAATTAACGCAATAAAATAATAATTTATTTTTTCAAATATTAAAATTTACGTAAAACAAACTTATTATTACAATTTAAATGAATCTTATTACTCATATAAAAAATATTAAAATTATATTAATTATTTTTCTCATATATTAAACTAAACATAAGTCACACTTAAACATAATTATTTACAAAAAAATGACAAATGTTGTTACTCAAAAAAAAAAAAAAATATATTAAAAGAATTTTTTTTTACAAGATAGAGGTAGTAATAAATATAATTATATTTTTTTATTTAATATTGCATAAAAACAACGTCCAATCAGATACTAAAAAATGTAATCAAAATCATAAACATCCCAATTTTTTATATATACTCAATAAAATTTAACATATAAAAATTATAATATATATGAAACTAAAAATTCAAATAATATTTTTTTTTGTTAAGCACCAAAAAACTAAACTATCAATATACTCAATCACTCTAATTAGAATAGCTTCATTAATAATTTAATTTATATTTTTTTAATATTTGTATCACTTATCCAAAAATATGTGTTAATTAAACTAAATTAGTTTTTATAAGTTACCAACAATTTAAATGAGATAACTTTAATTACAAATAAAACTATAATTAAAATGTATTGTATTAAAAAAAAGGATAATTAAACACACACACACACACACACACACACACATATATATATATATATATATATATATATATTTATTTAGTAATTAAAATTTGATAAAATATAAGGGTAAATATGTAATTTTATCTATTTAGTCAACTCTAAAAACTTGCAAGGGTACTAACTGTTACTTAAGAAACTAGAGAGGAGGTGAGTGTTATTATGATTATCTAGAGGGGTTGTCACTGTATTTTACTCTATATAATATATGATAACAGCTTAATAATATATTATATGTATAAGTAATCAAACAACATGCATATCCGTATAATATATATATATATATATATATATATATATATATATATATATATATATATATATATTATATATATACTTACCGTGATTTATTCACCGATTTTGATATTAACTTGAGCGAATCACGAATTCAATGAGTCAAATGAAATCACAATACCGCATTTTCAAAAATAATTTACTTTTTTTTATATAAAAAAATTCTGCCCAATTAAATTGTTCTAAATGCATATCAACATACATATCAAATCTGAACAATTAATAATTCGCATAAAGGTTTTGGCTCTGATACCATTGTTAGGTTTGTAAGTTTCATGAACGCAATCAAATTGCACAAAATAAGCGGAAACATGAAAAATCAGAGTTTTAAAATTTTACAAACCATATACCCGGATCATCCTTTATGCATAATTATTAATTAAACGAAAATATGAAGAACAATAATCATTCATTTGAAGATTCGAGCTTCCTCAGGTACAAATTCACCTCCAATCCTTTTCGTGTTCAACTTGAATCTATCGGGGTTGGTTCCTTCCTTTGATCAATGTTAGCCACCCAAATGTTTGGCCTCTATAGGTGATTCATCAAGGAAGAAGAAATATTCAAGAAGAAAGGTGGTTGGCTAAACCCTAGTTTTTCTATCTCTCATAGAAAAAGGTGTACTTTCTCAACTATTCGAATCACATATATTGATATCTGATATAAGACTCCTCTTATAAAGATATCAGTTAACCATTCTAATCTAATTAGAAAATAGGGTATTATTTAATTAATTAAATTACTTTAATTAATTAAGCTCCCTAATCTTAGAAATTAGAAAATTATTAAAATCTTAAATGATTGGTTTAAGGTCAAATAATAGACCTAAACAGGAGAATAAGTGTATGTGTTTGATGTTTTGAGAAAGAATTTTGAGGATTTAAAATTTCTTTTAGTGAATTATTCGAGATTAAGGGTATGTGTGTATATATTACATGATTACGGTATTATGTATGCGAGAATGTGGTTAAGGGTCAAGTGTTGACGGATAAATTATATCATGTCAAACCCTAATATTATTAGAACGTCAACGTTAGGTTATAAAATTATTACGATTTATAAGAAACCACAGAAATGGGTTACGAAACCCTAATTTGATCTGCAGAATCAAAAATCTAATTAGATATTTGAAACCCTAATTTGGGAAGTCAAAGGCTAAATATAATGGCTTAAGTATTTGTGATTATATATTAGGGATAACCTAATTGTTAAATTAGAAATCCTAATGTTTTGTATAAAACCCTAAGGGATTAAAAGTTATGTGTGTAATGAATATGAATTATGTGTATGATTAAATAAATATACATTATATAATGTGAATACATTTATTTTGTATATAAAAGTGAAGTAAAATTAAATTATGTAACCTAATATATATATTAGGTGTGATAATTAAATAACCTAAATGGTTATCGTTATTTAGTGGTCCTAATATTTTATTTTTATATTAGTGACCTAATTTAAGAAAATTGTGGAACATGTCACAATTTATTAAATTATTTTGTTAGAATAGGTGAGTAAAGGAATATGAAGATTATGTGATGGTTTATATTGTTTATTATATAAACAAATAAAAAGAAACTAATGTGATCCTAATTATATATTAGGAATGAAGAATTTAATAACTTAAGGGTTATGAGATGAAAAATTATGGTATTTAGAATATATACCAATTATGAGAGATTTATTTTATACATCTCGGTTAATTAATTTTATAACCTAATTTTAGCAAGTCTAATTGGGTTAAGAAATAAATGTGCATGAGTAAGGATTTAAGTTATAATTGAGAAAATGAAAACCCTAATTAAATGATTTGGGTTGGATAAAAATTAAGAGTGTTGGACTATGTTAATTTACATGGCCCAAAATTAAATTTTAAGTCCAATATATTATTTATTGATAGCCCAAAAGATGAAAATGGTGACCCAAATTTAAGCCCAAATAAGGAGGGACATATTGGACATTTGGTATAATAAATAAAATTAAAAAGAAATCATTTATTAATGTGGAAATTACTAGTATACCCTTTTGTTTTTTATTAGTGTATTATTAGTAACATTGTTGATAAGAATCTTCAATTATGCTAGCTAATCAATTGCTTCTAGAAGTCACTCATGTTACTATGCTATTACACCTCAATTATCAAGCAAACTAATGTCTAGATACATTTCTTACATTATTACACTAAACAAAATCATATTCTTCACTTTTCTCATCTTATTTTCCAACATAACTAAGAAAGAAAGAGAGAGAGAAGAGAGAGAGAGGAGAGGGAGTTAGGAAACTCCAAGAAAGAAGGAGAAGAGATTTTGATTTTTCATTCCATCCAAGATCCATCACATAGTTGGAAGAAAAAGATATGTCATGAAGCTAAAGGTAAAAATTTCCTAAACTCAAAACTCTTGTTAGTTAAAAGTGTTTTGATATGGTGTTTTTTAGATCAAGTGTTGAACTTATGATTTTGAACCATAAGTTTAAGATCTTGAACATGAGAACTATAGATCTACATGATAAATGATATTTTATGGTTAGATCTTGCCATTTTTAGGGTTGATAGGCTTGAACAAGAAGAATAACCAAAACAGTTTTTTTGTTTTAAATGAATTAATGGACTGCTGCCCTAAAACAGAAAATTTCGGATTTGTTAGAGTGCTCTAAAAATTCTGGACTTGTGATATGTTATAGTACACTCAATAAGCTTTCCATAGACTCCAAAAGCGGACTAAATCCGACATCGGAGGAGGGAGTTATGGGATTTCTCCCAAACTACACAAAGTTAAGAAAACTGTGAAAAGGACAGTTTTGGAACAGTCACTTCAGGGCTAAATTCCGGGAGCTAAACATATCAAATATGGATTGTGATATATGAAAACTATAGTTTGGAAGATACTGAATCCAACAAAATTGACGGATCATTAATCGAATTTACAGATTTACGTTTTATTTAAGTTTTGGTGAAGGACTCCAAAACTGCCAAAGTGCAAAAAGTTTCTGGCCAAAATTTTCCGAGGGCTGTTTTGGACATTTAGTTAATGAGAAAAAATTACAGGCTTTTGGGAAATGAAAATATATGGTAATATGTAGCTCGTGTCCAAAAATGAGCTAATTCCGACTTAAAAGCGACCAAGTTATGACCATTTCAATTTTGTGATTTTCCGTGAAATCGCTATAACGAGAGTTCTACAACTCCGATTGCCACGAAATTTAAAATGGAGCATCACGTTAACATATATAAGGTTATGTCAAAAGATGGGCATCTCTGGAGTTAAGCACGAGGTAGCTAATTTTCTTAAGTCACGCACTATTTATGATTTTTGAAAAATAGTAAAAGAAATTGAAAAATTACGGAAAAATATTTTTTATGTATGAAATACATGTATATATGTTTGACCAAAGGATAAAAAAATAATAAGTTGATTTGGTATTTTTAAGTGAAAAGAATAGTGATTTGGGGATCTTTGAATAAAATCCGTCTTCTTGAAATGGTATTTGGTTTACTAAGATGTTATCTAATTTACTAGGATAACATATAAAATGAATAACTTATAAGTACAAGTTATGATGTGATTAAAAGAATATCAAAGTATAATAATAATATTAAGACTTAAAACTAATGTCTAATACTTAACTATATGTTATGACTAGCAAGAAAGATCTATTATAGGTTTTATATCTTTGTATAGTGATAGGATTATGTGTTTAAGTTATTTTATAACGGTGATGATATTATTCTAATATTGGAGATCTATATTATTAATATTAGGTCTTCAGGAGAAGCTTATTATATTGCGTTACGGTAATCAATGGTTCAGGCAAGTTTTTCAAGTTCTTTTTACTTAAACTCTTTTAAGAGTGGTTTTGAACGGATATGCTTATGAATTGTACTCTGTACATATTGCATGTATTCATCAGGTATGAAAGGCTGATCACCTTCATTACCAGTCAGTTCAGATATAATTGTTATGTTCATTTTCAATGTTCATTCAGCTTTGAAATTTTGTTCATGCTAATTCACAACTACATTGTGAAGGATAGCGACTTATTATTCAAACTCTTTCAATCATGATATATCTTTACCTTGTTTTTTTAAACTTGTTTGAGCAACTTTCATGCTCACCCTTGCTATATCATGATAAAACATTGCGAGATAAAGCGAATCTGGCGAATCTGAGGAAAAGGATAATGCGAAGTTGACTTGGGATAAAATGTGAAGTTAAGTTGTAAAGTATGTTGAAGAATAGTATTGTCATGTGTTAGGCAGTTCACGATTGTGTATTAGTTAAGGTTACTCGATTTTGGGAATAGTGTGTAAAGTTTAATGTATAAACAATTTATGTTTATATCTTCCATAACGATTGTAGAAATAGCAAAGCGGATCATGGCGGCGATTCGGGACCCGGATTCGGGGGCCTTCTACGATTGGTATCAAAAAGTGTTGGTTATGAAGCTTAGGTAGCAATACCTTAGACCAATAACTTGCGATGATTAGGATAAGTACTAACTCACATAGAGTTAGTTGAAGAATCTCATGAGGTCGAGAAAGTTAGGTTTAAGTATGGTACCATTGTACTCGAAACTAGTTGATGTATGGTATACGGGCTAAACGATTCCTTCATAGGCGGAGGTATATCTGAACTAGCAACTTTCGAAACCTAGTTTGTTGGTTGTTTGTGAAAAACCTTTCGGTACCATATTGAAAAGCTATTAGAGACTTCGATGTGTACCAAGTATAGGAAGTGGATAGATAGATAGAGTCTAAGAGATTACAAGTGTAAGGATGGGAGATCGTAAAACAAAAGCGATCACATAATAGCAATAAATAAGTAATATATACGATGAGATCACTCAAGTGATCGATAAGATTATGGTATGAAGAAAGATCAAGAGAATGATGAAAAGTTTACGACAAGATTGCTGTGTATGAATTATACTATAAATTGAGTGCAGATCCGAGAAGAAATTATAAATCTGAATTAAATTAAATTGGGAGAATGGGGTTAGTGTTAGGTGGGGATTCAATTGAGGACTCATGTCGGTAATTTGAGTGTATAATTCTTCGTATGGGAGTTGAATTGTACTTGGTGTAAAAACCACTTAGTTTACATGCGATAATCATTGAAATGTTTATGTCGCGCTATTTGTTATATGCATGTTGAGAAGGTGATTCTTTTCTCATGTGTATAACGAATAGAGTAGAGATATAAGGAGGTTAAGTTGCGAGTTCTTAAAACTCATACTTATGGTAAGTTCATGACTCATAATCATATGGTATGTTTTGAACCCCTCGGCGAATGGGCCTTTATGGTGCGACTAGGATAAGTTCTTAAACTCATATGATTGTGGCAAGTTCTGAACTCATAATGTGTGGTAAGTTTGATGAAGCTGGGGTATAACAAAGTGGTGAATGGAGCATTGAGGATTATAAGAATAGATAGATCTATTAAGTAATGGATCGATGAGAAAAGTGAAGTTGATGATGGAAGCATAGGTATTCCAAATCTTCTAGCTATGCTAGACTTGAAGTTTTGACATCAAGCTAAATCGCACTATATGTGCTTTTGAAAAATGAATTTTATTCTCAACTCCACGGTGATTATTGTGTATCGTGGACTTGGACCATCGACACCTCGTTACTGTTGAGATGATAAAAGCTGATTTGCAAAGATTTTTGAAGCGATTTAAAATGCGATCTATGCTACTTATTTACGGCTGAAGCGAATGATTTGAAGTATCAAAAGTTGTTTTATTTATCACTTATGTACCATACAACTTTGTGCGAGAGATGATAAAAAAAATGATGGAGTCATCAATGCGATATTACTTAGTGTTGGATGTGATCTCGGGATCGTCAACCCACTATGGTATGATGTAGTATGATAAAATCACCAAATAGCGGAATCCTCAATGAATTTGTAAATACGATGCGGCATCATGGCGTCATTCTCGAAAAATGTTTTCAAAATTTTAATTTGCCAGCGGGGTTTGGCTATACTTAAATAATTCTATTGAAGCTGAATTATCGATATGAGTCTATCTTTATTAGATTAACTAGACTAATGTTTATGAAAACTCTAAGTGTTCATTGAAAAAATTTCCCGAACCAAATTATTTTGATGCGGAATCCTATACTAAATCTGAGGTGAACAACCACGAAAATGGGGATATACTAATTGGATAGAATATTCCAATTTAAGGGCAGCATATAATTCGTTCGGATTACTAAGGTACAATAGTGATCATCTAAAGTACGAGAATCGGTGGTTTACCTTCTTACGTGATTGTAAACATACACATTAAAGAAATGTTTAAGAGGTAGAGTACCTTTCTTTCTTAATTGAAAGAGGTAGCGGTAGAAATACCCCTAAACCTCGGAGTTCAAAGTTCATAATTTTTATGATCCCTCGGAGACGAGATATGAAAAGTTTTTTAACTCTTCAAAGTAATGTTGTGGTAGAATGTGATGATGGATATGAAATAGTGTAAACTCGTTGCGTCTGAGTAGAATGCGAGATGATTAAATAAAGGTTATTATGACAACCTAGTTTTGATGAATGTTTAGAAGATGTAAACTCCTAGTGAGTAGTTATGGTGAAATGTGATAATAGATGAAAATCCTCGAATGAGGAAATTGTAAAGGTTAAATTGAAAACCTAGTTTTGATCGAGAGAATGAGTAGAGGTTAGGATGCTTTAATTTGAGGGGCGAAATTCTTAGAAGAAGGGTGAATGTGACAACTTAGAAATTAGAAAATTATTAAAATCTTAAATGATTGGTTTAAGGTCAAATAATAGACCTAAGCAGGAGAATAAGTGTATGTGTTTGATGTTTTAGAAAAGGAATTTTGAGGATTTAAAATTTCTTTTAGTGAATTATTCGAGGATTAAGGGTATGTGTGTATATATTACGTGATTACGGTATTATGTATACGAGAATGTGGTTAAGGGTCAAGTGTTGACCCGATATAAATTATATCATGTCAAACCTAATATTATTAGAACGTCAACGTTCGGTTATAAAATTATTACGATTTATAAGAAACCACAGAAATGGGTTACGGAAACCCTAATTTGATGCAGGAATCAAAATCCTAATTAGATATTTGAAACCCTAATTTGGGAAGTCAAAGGCTAAATATAATGGCTTAAGTATTTGTGATTATATATTAGGGATAACCCTAATTGTTAAATTAGAAATCCTAATGTTTTGTATAAAACCTAAGGGATTAAAAGTTATGTGTGTAATGAATATGAATTATGTGTATGATTAAATAAATATACATTATATAATGTGAATACATTTATTTTGTATATAAAAGTGAAGTAAAAATTAAATTATGTAACCTAATATATATATTAGGTGTGATAATTAAATAACCTAAATGGTTATCGTTATTTAGTGGTCCTAATATTTTATTTTTATATTAGTGACCTAATTTAAGAAATTGTGGAACATGTCACAATTTATTAAATTATTTTGTTCGAATAGGTGAGTAAAGGAATATGAAGATTATGTGATGGTTTATATTGTTTATTATATAAACAAATAAAAAGAAACTAATGTGATCCTAATTATATATTAGGAATGAAGAATTTAATAACTTAAGGGTTATGAGATGAGAAAATTATGGTATTTAGAATATATACCAATTATGAGAGATTTATTTTATACATCTCGGTTAATTAATTTTATAACCTAATTTTAGCAAGTCTAATTGGGTTAAGGAAATAAATGTGCATGAGTAAGGATTTAAGTTATAATTGAGGAAAATGAAAACCCTAATTAAATGATTTGGGTTGGATAAAATTAAGAGTGTTGGACTATGTTAATTTACATGGCCCAAAAATTAAATTTTAAGTCCAATATATTATTTATTGATAGCCCAAAAGATGAAAATGGTGACCCAAATTTAAGCCCAAATAAGGAGGGACATATTGGACATTTGGTATAATAAATAAAATTAAAAAGAAATCATTTATTAATGTGGAAATTACTAGTATACCCTTTTGTTTTTTATTAGTGTATTATTAGTAACATTGTTGATAAGAATCTTCAATTATGCTAGCTAATCAATTGCTTCTAGAAGTCACTCATGTTACTATGCTATTACACCTCAATTATCAAGCAAACTAATGTCTAGATACATTTCTTACATTATTACACTAAACAAAAATCATATTCTTCACTTTTCTCATCTTATTTTCCAACATAACTAAGAAAGAAAGAGAGAGAGAAAGAGAGAGAGAGGAGAGGGTTTAGGAAACTCCAAGAAAGAAGGAGAAGAGATTTTGATTTTCATTCCATCCAAGATCCATCACATAGTTGGAAGAAAAAGATATGTCATGAAGCTAAAGGTAAAAATTTCCTAAACTCAAAACTCTTGTTAGTTTAAAGTGTTTTGTTATGGTGTTTTAGATCAAGTGTTGAACTTATGATTTTGAACCATAAGTTTAAGATCTTGAACATGAGAACTATAGATCTACATGATAAATGATATTTTATGGTTAGATCTTGCCATTTTAGGGTTGATAGGCTTGAACAAAGAAGAATAACCAAAACAGTTTTTTTTTTTAAATGAGTTAGTGGACTGCTGCCCTAAAACAGAAAATTTTCGGATTTGTTAGAGTGCTCTAAAAATTCTGGACTTGTGATATGTTATAGTACACTCAATAAGCTTTCCATAGACTCCAAAGCGGACTAAATCCGACATCGGAGGAGGGAGTTATGGGATTTCTCCCAAACTACACAAAGTTAAGAAAACTGTGAAAAGGACAGTTTTGGAACAGTCACTTCGGGCTAAATTCCGGGAGCTAAACATATCAAATATGGATTGTGATATATGAAAACTATAGTTTGGAAGATACTGAATCCAACAAAATTGACGGATCATTAATCGGAGTTACAGATTTCGTTTTATTTAAGTTTTGGTGAAGGACTCCAAAACTGCCAAAGTGCAAAAAGTTTCTGGCCAAAATTTTCCGAGGGCTGTTTTGGACATTTAGTTAATGAGAAAAATTACAGGCTTTTGGGAAATGAAAATATATGGTAATATGTAGCTCGTGTCCAAAAATGAGCTAATTCCGACTTAAAACGACCAAGTTATGACCATTTCAATTTTGTGATTTTTTCGTGAAATCGCTATAACGGAGTTCTACAACTCCGATTGCCACGAAATTTAAAATGGAGCATCACGTTAACATAGATAAGGTTATGTCAAAAGATGGGCATCTCTGGAGTTAAGCACGAGGTAGATAATTTTCTTAAGTCACGCACTATTTATGATTTTTGAAAAATAGTAAAAGAAATTGAAAAATTACGGAAAAATATTTTTTATGTATGAAATACATGTATATATATTTTGACCAAAGGATAAAAAAAATAATAAGTTGATTTGGTATTTTTTTAGTGAAAAGAATAGTGATTTGGGATCTTTGAAATAAAATCAAATCTTCTTGAAATGGTATTTGGGTTTACTAAGATGTTATCTAATTTACTAGGATAACATATAAAATGAATAACTTATAAGTACAAGTTATGATGTGATTAAAAGAATATCAAAGTATAATAATAATATTAAGACTTAAAACTAATGTCTAATACTTAACTATATGTTATGACTAGCAAAAAAGATCTATTATAGGTTTTATATCTTTGTATAGGTGATAGGATTATGTGTTTAAGTTATTTTATAACGGTGATGATATTATTCTAATATTGGAGATCTATATTATTAATATTAGGTCTTGGGAGAAGCTTATTATATTGCGTTCACGGTAATCAATGGTTCGAGCAAGTTTTTTCAAGTTCTTTTTACTTAAACTCTTTTAAGAGTGGTTTTGACGAATATGCTTATGAATTGTACTCTGTACATATTGCATGTATTCATCGGTATGAAAGGTGATCACCTTCATTACCGGTCGATTCGAGATATAATTGTTATGTTCATTTTCAATGTTCATTCGACTTTGAAATTTTGTTCATGCTAATTCACAACTACATTGTGAAGGATAGCGACTTATTATTCAAACTCTTTCAATCATGATATATCTTTACCTTGTTTTTTTTAAACTTGTTTGGGCAACTTTGATGCAACTTTCATGCTCACCCTTGCTATATCATGATAAAACATTGCGAGATAAAGCGAATCTGACGGATCTGGGGAAAAGGATAATGCGAGTTCGACTTGGGATAAAATGTGAAGTAAAGTTGTAAAGTATGTTGAAGAATAGTATTGTCATGTGTTAGGCGGTTCACGATTGTGTATTAGTTAAGGTTAAGGTTACTTGATTTTGGAATAGTGTGTAAGTTTAATGTATAAACAATTTATGTTTATATCTTCATATGATTGTAGAAATATTACAAAGTATATGCTTTATCATCAAACATGATTGGCTTGTGTGCATACTACTTTCAGAGTTAAGCTTTGCATTTGCTCTACGATTATTGACTTAAATTTGGCTCTACTATTTGCTCAGCTGTCTGCTCTATGAATGATTTCTCCATTATGTTGTAGCATACGTCTAATTATTCTTTGAACACTAGCAACTTTATTATGCCAAAGAAAGCTCTACGATCTAATTGTCTCTTTGAACTTTTACTTCACCTTAGATGTTGCTTTACGAACTCTTGGTTTACTCTGCGAACTGACTTATTCTTTATGATCAAGTAGAGTACTTTATGATGCTTGTGTAGTGTTGATCGATTTCACAATCAAAATATACGTGCAAGTATACACGGTCAACAAGTAATAAAGTGAAAGTAGAGTATCGTTCCCACGAGAAATTATTTAATAAAATTCACCAAATACTAGTTCTTAACCAAACTAATTTTATTTAAACAGTTGCAATTTATGATTTTTAAAATTAAGCAAACTAAATTAACTAATTAAACTGAATTACTTTTTAAATGAATTCAAATAAATAAAGGTTAAGACTACAATATCCCTAATTATGAACTGTTAACGCCAAGATCTTTCCACGCGCAATCACGTAACACGCGTCTATATCATGCACAGTAAACACGACAACACCAAAAGCTTGACGGCTTCGACCGTCGGGGGATAGCTCTGACGTGAGAGTCAGTACATGCAATCACAAGGTTAACAATGGAGGATAAAATATCTTGAGTCTTTAGAGAGATTATGAATCAATTACCTTTAGGTTGTGTGTGATCTTTGCCTCATATACTCCAAGCCCAGTTTTTCATGCCACCCACTCCCTACTGACACAGCCCCCCACTCCCGGTGATTCACCTGCTACCCCATAACCTTTGTCCACCACCGGCTAATACAATCCCATCCTCATTAATGCCATGCAGACGGTGACAAAGATAACAGTCAATTGTTATCTTATTCATCATTACCAGTCAAAGCTCAAGCCAAGATGTCATTTGTCTGATGGGTCAGCCCAACGATCCGACCCAATACATTTAAGACAAAATAAACACGACCCAAGAGAGGAGCCCATTCGGTCAGGCCCAATGCATAAAGTATCATGGCCCAACATTGGCCCCCAGTCTTTTATTAAACAGGATGTTGAATGAAAGAGTGTAAATAATATAGGTCCATGATGAAAGGAATTGTAATAAAATTAAAAGAGAAAATGGAGGCAGCTGAGGCCACTCACCGAATGATCACTGATATGAACGCAGACCTGGTTCATATAAACGAAATCCTCGTTCAAAAGAACGATACGCTTGTGAAGACCAACAAGAGTTTGGCGCTGCAAGTAAATGAGCTCGAAAATAAGGAGTCGCGAATTATGAAGGAACGGGCGAAGGAATGAGCGAAGTTCGAAGAGGAGCTTCGGGAGCTTCGCGCCCTGAGAGATCTAGGTCCACCCCTGACCGAAGATCTTCACAAAGAAATTCAAGAAGACTACCAGAAATCATCTGAGTTGAATGATAAGATCGTTCAGATGTTCTCCGATGGGTATGATGAATGCCGAAGCAAAGACAAGGCAAAACTTGTCACTGCCAAAGTTGATCTAGCCATTCTCGACTCCTCCGAAGATGAAGCTGACGCCTGAAGATGATTCTCCTTTAGATGTAGGATTTCTGTAAAAATTTCTATCTTTTTGTAATCAGCATTACATCAATGAAATATCAACTTCGTTCCTTATTACTCCTTTATATTTACTCTTTTGTCAATACTTCAATATCAATCAACTTGAAAAATGTACAAGCTCTTATTTGAACTTAACTTGAACTGTTAGTAAATAACTAAGAAAGTCATATAACAGGTAAGATTAAGTCACGTAATAATGCAAACCGAATCCGAACTCAACCCTTAAACAAAATCAGGTAATAAAGTAAAGCAATACTTATTTTTTACCGAAGTGTGAGGTAGATCTACAACATAGGGAATTTGTTTACCACAAAGGGCTTAACAAACCCACAGGATTCCACCGACCAGATAGGCTACCATCGAATGGTCAGCAAATCCATCCGAACCTCCTTACACCGATGAAGTTTGCCTACCACGAAGGGCCTGAAAAATTCATAAGGACCACCTACCGATAAGGCTACCATCGAATGGTCAGCGAGTCCACCCGAACCTCCTTACAAATGATAAGGGGTGTTTGTTTAGAGTGAATGGAGTGAATCACGAGCAATTTAATCTCGGTCAAGGTGTTTGTTTTGGTCTGAATGGTTGAATCGGTAAGATAGACGAGCTGAATGGCTAAGTCAGATTTTTTGAGCTGAATGGCTGAATGATGAGCTGAATGGCTGAATGAGCAGCTGAATGAAGTAAAAAAATTGAAAAAAAATTAAAAAAATTAAAAAAAAAATATTAACTATTATATTAAGTAATATTAAATAAATTTACAACAATTTCAAATTTTTTTAGAGGGGGTAAAATAATAAAGTTTTGTCATTCAGATGTTTCAGACATTTCAATTATCAAACAGCTTTTTTTATTCAGATTCAGATTCAGATTTATTCAGTTTTTATCAAACACCCTCGAAGTTTGCCTATCACGAAGGGCCTAACAAATTCATAAGGACCACCTGCCGATAAGGCTACCATCGAATGGTCAGCGAGTCCACCCGAACCTCCTTACACCGATGAAGTTTGCCTACCACGAAGGGCCTGACAAATTCATAAGGACCACCTGCCGATAAGGCTACCATCGAATTGTCAGCGAGTCCACCTGAACCTCCTTACACCGATGAAGTTTGCCTACCATGAAGGGCCTGACAAATTCATAAGGACCACATGCCGATAAGGCTACCATCGAATGGTCAGCGAGTCCACCCGAACCTCCTTACACCGATGAAAGTTTCCTACCACGAAGGGCCTGACAAATTCATAAGGACCACCTACTGATAAGGCTACCATCGAATGGTCAGCGAATCCACCCGAACCTCTTTACACTGATGAAGTTTGCCTACCACAAAGGGCCTGAAAAATTCATAAGGACCACCTGCCGACAAGGCTACCATCGAATGGTCAGTGAGTCCACCCGAACCTCCTCACACCGATGAAGTGAACAGCAACGAACAGAAGACTTATTGAGAAAAAGAATCTTTTATTGATGATGATTCAAAAATTTACAGACTTACGGTATACTGACACTATATCTACTGAAAATACTTCCGAAGCCTGCCAGCATGTCAAGTATTCTTGATCTTTGATCCGTCCAATGCCCTCAATCGATAAGTCCCCGGCTTCGGTACTTCAACAACTTCATACGGTCCTTCCCAGTTCGGCATCAACTTTCCCAAGTTCTGAGGCGTAGATGCTTTGATTTCCCTGAGGACGAAGTCTTTCACTTCAAATCTACGAAGTTTTACCCCCTTATTATAATGATTAGCCACTCTTCACTGATAGGACGCCAATCTGATCAAAGTTGTTTCTCTGACTTCTTCGAGCAAATCCAGATTGACATTGATGAGTGGGTTTTAACCTATGAATTATGTTCATTAAACTCGAGTGAGGGAAGTCTTTGCGACTTAAAGGAGTCTCTCTCAAGCGTAACTTAGAGATGGATTAGGAGTCATGGCATGAGAAGAGATATAGGCTGATCTAAACATACTTGGAGGGGAGTCATTCATATCATATCATTGATTCAATCGATTAGGAGACTTACCTGGAAGAAGGATTTGAGAGAGCAAGAGTTTGAGGAACGAAGAATGTGAATAGTTTCACGAAGATTTCGTAATCGAAAGTCGAGAAGGTGTGGTGTATTATTATTCTTCTCTAATTTCTATCTTCTCGTAATTGGGATGATGTTTCCTTTTATTTATTCAAAGGTTTAATTCATTTATTATGGGCTAAATTACTTGTTAGGCTTTTAATGGATCTCTAAGTGGAACGATGATCAGTGTAACCTTGGTTTTCAGCTTAATTAAGCTTATTATGCGCTTTATCTATATTAATTGAGCTTGAATTTATGAATTGCTTGATCAACAATTTTATGTGGATTTGTATGAATTCGAGAGATGAAATATAAATCTAGACTTAGTTAATATAAAGATGTGTCATGAATTTTGTGGATAAAGCAGATTCTTGATTATTGTTGAGGTAGAGATATGCTTGACATCACATGTAATCGTGAGGAGAACTTGAACTTAAACCTTATTTAATTAGAATTCACGTAGAGATATAAGTGAGTTGATTAATTGAGGTGTTTGATTTAATTCTATCTTAATTGTGGAGTCAGGTTAATACTTGTTAATATATCGAGAGGTGATTAATACTACTTATGTGTTCTTGATTAATAAACCGATAAAGAGTTAAACCGAATAAGGTGATAATAATCGAGGGATGCTTAGAGTGAAGTTACGAGCCTAATTCTCCAATATTTGTTTGAAAATCCGCATTTAGGGTTTGTTGATATTGAGTTGATTTTTGATGATTGTGACATTTTCAATATAAACCGGAAATTGATTAGTTTAATAAAATTTGGATTAGTAGAAGATTGGTAGTTGCAAGGGAAATTTGTGCAAAATCTCCGAGGAACGATACTTTTTACTTACTATTATATTACTTGTTGACCACGATACTTGCTATGTGTCGAAAGCGTAATTAGATTTTACCCAACAAGTTTTTGGCGCCGCTGTCGGGATTTCAATACGTATTTTATTATTTTTGCAATATCGCTTTAATTAGTCCAGCTTTTACTTAAACACTTTTTGTTTTGTTTTGTTCTTCTAAATTTCGTGTTTTTGATATTGGTTTATGCAAACTCGATCAAAAAATCCGCATTTGCTTCCTTTTGAGGACGACATCGATAGAAGGTTTCAGAGGTTAAGTAAGTGGATAAAGGAAACAAGGGACTAATTCAAAACTCGAGAAGGAAGAAGAAATGGTCACCAAGACCGTAAAGCGCTGAGAGATTTTGCAACACCTAAGGTGACCGAAATCAGCCTAGTATCACCAGCCTGCAATAGTCGCAAAACACGCTCAAAATCAAGCCCGGGACAATTCAAATGATGCGTAATTCAAAGGCATTTTGGGGAATGGCTAATGACGATCCGAACGAGCATTTAATCGCTTTTTCGAAATATGCGACACTTTCAAGTATAATGGGTGTCGATGAGGCGCTTAGGCTTCATTTGTTCCCATTCACTCATGGACAAGGCGAAGAGTTGGTTACACTCTCTACCAAATGGGTTCGATAACGACGGGGGAGGACCTCGCTCAAAATTTTTAGCAAAATTCTTCCCACCGCAAAAACCGCAAAGATGAGGAATGAGATTACCATGTTCGATCAAGAACATGGGGAGTCACCGTAGACGAGGCGCGGAGAGATACAAGGAATTGCTTAGAAAATGCCCACATCACGGATTGCCCAAATGGTTGCAATTGAATACATTTTACAACTGACTATATGGGAATCTCGACTAGTATTGATGCGGCATCTGGGGAGCATTTATGGCTAAGACTTATGAGGAGGCATACCAAATGATAGAGACTATGGCGGCTAATAATTATCAAGGGCCCACTAAGAAGAATGACACAACCTACTGGTCACCGGAGTGTTAGAAGTAGATGGAGTGACTTAGCATAATAATAACAGACAGATTTCAAAGACTCGCTAAGAAGTTCGACGTGTGGTCCGGGGACGACGCAGACAACAGTAATTATTTGTGAGTTGTGCGCAGGGAACATTCGACGATCAATGCGCAATCAACCCAGTAGCTCAGACAATTCATGAGTAGCTACAATGTAATTCCTCGTAACACATATCGTAATGCATATAATCGGGGAATAGAATAATCAATCACCGTGGAATAATAATCGTAATCAAGAAGCTCCACGACCATCGCACTTCTGTGATTTCGTAATCAACAACAACCAAATTTCAACGCCAAGAAAGAAAATCGATTTAGAGGAATTGTTATCAAGTATATTACAAGTAACGAGGTAGCTATGAAGAACCAAGCAATGGCAATGAAATCACAAGAAATGGCCATCAAGAATTTAGAAACCAGATGGGACAAATTGCCTTAGCATTGAATAATGCACTCACAAGGGACCCTACCGAAAGTGACACCGAAAGAAATCCAAAGGAAATCATGAACAATGTCGTGCGCTACCTTTGAGGAGTGGAAAACAAATGGTTGGGATAGATGCGATAATTCAAATTGCTTCCGATGATAAGAGTAATGATAACATAGTGGATGCAAAAAAACAGGATGTGAATACGCGAACTGAGAAAACAAAAGTTAGATGACACGCCAGTTATGTATCTGCCACCGCCATTTCAGCAAAGAGTTCAAAAGTAGAAATTAGACAAGCAATTTGCAAAGTTCTTGGAAGTATTTAAGAAATTGCAAATTAACATTCCGTTTGTGGAAGCCCTAGAGCAAATGCCGAGTTATGCAAAATTTATGAAGGGGATTCTGTCTAGAAAGAAGAAGCTAGAAGATTTCGAGACAATGGCATTAACAGAGGAGTGCAATGTGGTTCTACAGCGAAAGTTTCCACCCAAGTTGAAAGATCCGGGGAGTTTCACCATTCCATGCACGATGGAAATACGGCTTTCAATAAATGTTTATGTGATTTAGGAGCAAGTGTGAACCTTATGCCGTTATCAATTTACACAAAATTGGGATTGCTTACCCAAAGCCTACGAAACATCTCATTACAAATAAGTGACAGGTCACCACATATCCGAGAGGCATTGTGGAAGACATATTGGTAAAAGTTGATAAGTTTATATTCCCCGCTGATTTCATTATTCTAGACTTTGAGGAGGACAAAAACATCCCGATTATCCTAGGGAGACCTTTTTGGCGACTGATAGGACATTCATCGACGTACAAAAAGGTGAATTAACGATGAGGGTCTAAGATCAAGAAGTCAAGTTTAACGTGTTCAAAGCCATGAAATTTCTCGCGGATGAAGAAGAGTGCTTTCAGATGGAAATCATTGATCAAATAGTCAACAAAGACATGGGAAAGAGCTTGAGCAACGATCTTCTCGAGACAACATTATTGGGGTATGAGGAGCTCGATGACCCAGAATTTATGGACTATTTACAGATGTTAGACTCATTGCCACGAGTAAGCCGATTCAAAACACCTTGTGAATTATTACACACCTGAGGAGAGATAGCCACGAAAAAATTGAGACCATCATCGAGGAGCCACCAACTCTTGAACTCAAACCACTCCCTAAACATCTCGTATGCGCGATTTTAGGCAATTCAAATTCTTTACCTGTAATTATTTCTCGCCAAGACTTAACAATTTGCAGAAGAGAAATTGCTAAGGGTACTTAGAGAACATAAGGCAAATGATAGGGTGGACGATAAATGATATCAAGGAATCAAATTTCGCCATTTTGCATGCATAAGATTCTCGATGGAAGATGACGAAAACCAACGGTGGAGCAACAACGACGACTTAACCCAATTATGAAGGAAGTAGTAAAGAAGGAAATTTCAAACTATTGGATGTCGGAATCATTTACCCGATATCCGATAAGTAAGTGGGTTAGTCCGGCTCATCAGTGTGCCAAAAAAAAGGGGAAATGACTGTGGTACAAAACGAAGATAATGAGTTAATACCGACAAGAACAAAGAATAAAGTTGGAGGGTGTGCATCGATTATAGGAAGTTAAACAAGGCAACCCAAAAGATCATTTTCCGCGCTACCTTTTATCGACCAAATGTTGGATGATCAAGGGTCACGATTTTTACCGCCTTTTGATGGGTACTTGCCACAACCAGATTGCCATCGCCCCGAGATCAAGAGAAGACCACATTTACGTGTCCCTACGGCACGCTCGCTTCGTGAGAATGTCATTCGGTTATGTAATGCACCGCCACCTTCCAACGGTATGATGGCCATTTTCTCCGATATGGTGGAGAAAACGTGGAAGTCTTCATGACGACTTCTCCGTCCCATGGAGACAATTTCGATATGTGTCTTGGGAATTTGGTAATGGTGTTACAACGATGCGAGGAGACAAACCTTGTACTTAATCGGGAAAATGCCACTTCATGGTCGAGGAGGGCATAATTTGGGGGCCACAAGGTTTCGCTCAAGGACCGGAAGTGGACAAAGCTAAGTTGACACGATCGAGAAATTGCTCCACCGAGCTCCGTGAAAGGAATCAAGTTTTCGGGACATGCGGGTTCTACAGAAGATTCATAAAGGACTTCTAAAATTGCAAAACCGCCAGCGCGCCTTTTTAGAGAAGGACTCGTGTTTAGTTTTGATGAAGAATGTAAGTCGGCTTTTGAGTCGTTGAAAAAGAAGTTAACTACAAACCCAATTATCGCCGCACTGCATTGAATATACCTTTCGAGCCGATGTGTGATGCAAGTTTACTATGCAATGGGGGCTATTTTGGGGACAACGCCGAGATAAGGTATTTCACGCCATTTATTATGCAAGCAAGACACTTACGAGACTCAAATGAATTATACAACTACGTAAAAGGAACCGCTTGCAAAGGGTATATGCGCTTGATAAATTCAGTATATACTTGGCTCAAGACTAAAGTGATAGTTTACACGGACCATTCGGCTATTCTAGATCTAATTGCAAGAAAGATGCTAAACCACGCCTTATTCTATGGATTCTCCTTCTTCAAGAGTTTGATCTAGAAATAAAGGATAGAAGGGGACTTTGAGAATCAAGTAGTCGATCATTTGTCTAGGGCCGGACAATCCTAAGCACACAAGAAGAGGACAAGGGCGTCATAAACGAGTCATTCCCGGACGAGCAATTGTTTGGGGTAAATGCAGAATTTCCATGGTACGCGGACTTCGTGAACTACTTAGTGAGCAACATGCTCCCCCCTGATCTTACAAGACAACAAAAGAAGAAGTTTCTTCATGACGTCAAGTGGTATATGTGGGATGAGCCTTACCTATTCAAACAATGCGCCGACAAGATGATCAGAAGGTGTGTGCCCTACAACGAGGTACATAGTATACTGCATGAGTGCCATTCGCATACGGGGGACACTATGGTAGTGAGAGAACAAAGAAAAAAAAGTCCTCCAAGGTGGTTTTATTGGCCCACGCTATTTAAAGACGCCCATCAATTTGTTAAAACTTGTGATAGATGTCAACGAGTGGGCAACATATCGAAAAGGAATGAGATGCCACTCCAAACTATCTTAGAAGTTGAGATTTTCGATTTATGGGGCATCGATTTCATGGGGCCATTTCCTTCCTCATTGTCAAATCAAGATATTTTGTCAAGCAAAGTGATTACGTGTCAAAATGGGTCAAAGCAAGAAGGCTACTATCGACTAACGATGCCAAAGTGGTGGTAAAATTTTACAGAAAAATATTTTTTTACGAGGTTCGCACGCCAAGAGCTATCATAAGTGACGGAAGGTAGCCACTTCAAATAAATCATTTACGCCTCTTTGGTGAAGTATGGGTCAACCACAAGGTGGCGACAAATTTATCATCCCCAAACCAAGGGGCAAGTCAAGTCTCAAACAGAGAGGTAAAGAAAATTCGAAAAAGTGGTGAACCCGAATCGAAAAGGATTGGTCGCCTCAAGCTAGATGATGCATTATGGGCATACCGATCGCTTATAAAATGCCAATAGGATGTCACCATATCAACTATTATACGGAAAAGGGTGTCACTTACCAAATGAAGCTACAAAGACAAGGCCCATCGGGCCATTCGTAAACTAAACTTCGATCAAGCAAATGGGGGGAAAAGAGGTCATACAACTAAACGAGCTCGATGAATTCAGACTTCAGGCATACGAAAACGCTAAACTATACAAGGAGAATGTCAAGAAATGGCACGACAAGAAAATCGTGCAACGAACTTTCGAGCCGGGGCAATCAAGATTATTGTTTAATTCACGATTGCGGTTGTTCCCCTGAAAGCTTAAGTCAAGGTGGTCGGAACCATTCACCATCAAAACAAGTGTTCCCGCATGGTGCAATCGAACTCTACAAAATAAAATCCACTCGAAACGCTCAAGGTCAATGGACAACGATAAAGCATTATCAAGGCGAGATGCAAACCGGGATGTCATCAACATTACTCTCACTGACACGCAATGATACAAGAGGCACCGCTTGCTTAGCGACGCTAAAACTGGCGCTACTTGGGAGGCAACCCAAGCTCTAAGTTTTTCATCTTAATTAGTAGTAAATTTTGGTTTCGAATCGAGTCAAGTACACATTTTAATCGAGAGAATTACATGTTTTGCAGAAGTTCAAGGACAAACAACATCGCTGCATCAGCCGTCGATCACACTACTACCAAAAGGATAGACCAAGCGCGGTCCGCGCCAAAGACTCCAAATTTCATCTCGCCACAAATTTCAAAGACCGATCACGCCACGACGCCGATCCTCCAAATACGCGAACGCTACCGCACCATCCCTCACCGTCTCGATACACAAAGACGACAACGCTACATCAAGATACTTCCAAATATGGACCGCGCCACCAATACAAAGAACTTCTAGATATCAAGCGAGCGCTTATGCCTCGTATATAACCAAATACCATCGCACTACTCAGACCGCCAGATTCTGAAAAGTTGGAGCAACGTGTTATAAACTCAATCAAGACACCTCTCCTCATTACATGCAAACTCTCCACATCTCCAAATTCTATTGCACTTCCTATTCTCCATAACTCCCATTTACACCATCTTTACTCTCCTTCTCCTTTTCAATTTCCAACACCACTACCCTTTGCACTTCCCAACTCCACCCACGTTGGCTTCCTACTATCTATATGAAGACCCACCATCCTAGAAGTTATGGTACTACAAAGCTCAAACACAACATTCAAATCCTAAATCTAATCCACCCCTTGCACAATTTCATACAAATTGGGATTCCTCTTCAACTTCTTCAAGGTAAGCCAATTCTCTTCATCCCTCACGAAATTTTCTGCTGTGACATCAATTTGAGTGGTAAATTCAGGGAATTGCATACCAAAGGAGTGGGTGCTGTGTTTTTGACAATTTGGCTAGCAAAGCAACATCAATCATCCAAGTTTGGGGGTAACATTCAGCCCGCCCACCACCTGTTTGATAAAAGTCCAGAACCACCTTCTTGTGTCCAATCACACCGAAAACAACATGTCTTCCCACAAACGTCAACGGGCATCATCCTCCACGACTCGGCCTGCATATGACCATACAAAATTTGCGAGTGAAAAGGCCGACGAAAGATTCAAGACCTCCATCGACAAGAAGAATTTGGTGCTAGAAAGAGGATTGAAGCCAAATGCGAATTTGGATGGAGACATGGCTCTACAAATTGTAGAACATCATTGGTTTCAACTAGTAGAACAACCACTCCCAAAGGCAATCAACATAGTTAAGGAGTTTTATGCTAATGCAATGGAACATGTCTATCATGTTGCCATGGTTCGGGAAAACCGGCATGCTTTCACGCCGATGCGATCAATGCTTATTTTGGGTCGAGACACCACAAGATGACCCAGATGAAGATGGGTTGCGAGTCGGACGAGTTGATTGCCAAATTATGCAAACCAGGACTCAATGGGTAACTCAAGCCGAACGAATGAAAAGATAAGTTTTCCTCAATCAGCACTTAGTCGATATAGTAAAGCATGGCATGCATTTATATGTGCTCGCCTAATGCCCACGCTACCACCAAACCGATGTGACGAAGGCACGGCTAAGCTTTTGTATGGGATTGTTCACCACCACTATCATATGGACAATTCAATTGCATTTTACGATGTTGATGTGGGGAGTGTATTCAAGAATCAATCGACCGCATTACGTGGGAGTACTACGGTGGTTTGCTTCACGGGTTCCTCATTACGCACTTATACGCCAGAAAGTCGAGTGCAAAGGGCAACCTACTCGAGCCAATACAACAACCAACGCACCATAATCGACCATGCCACTATTGAAAGGTACAAAGCATGGATGGGGCGCGATCACACCCGCGGTGGTGAAGGTTACATCATGATCCGCCAACCATCACCACCAGCTAATCGCGAACAAACGCGGCTCCAAGGAATCAATTTATGTGGTCGGGCTCAACGTCAAGATTTAATGCATCAAGACAATGCAAATGCCTTCAATACGCTTTCGAGGCATTTTCTCGCTGTAATCCTAATGCTCAACCTGTGGTTATGCCTATTCCTCCTATCCTCGCTAACTTACCTTCCTTCGAGGACGAGCAAGAACGCTTTCAGGAAGTCCTCATTTTATTTACTTTTTGGTGCATATTTACGAATGAGGGCATTCCTTGATATAAGTTTGGGGATTGGGTATTAGGTTTTATTATATATGTCGCATGATAGTACTTAGGAGTATATATATATATATATATATATATATATATATATATATATATATATATATATTTTTCTTTTGCATATAGTTGCATGAATCCAAATTATTAGATCGTATTTGTGATTTTTGGCCAATGATGAAATTGAAATTATGTAGACAAGTATATCACTAAGTATAAGAATCTTAATGCAATTTCTATTGTGATGTGAATCTTGTTCTGATTGAAACTAGTATAATACGGATAACACTTAATAACATCCGTGTTAATGGATTAGTTCAAATTGTTACATAAAGATTTTCTAAAGGATAGTGCTAGTATAAATGAGAAAGTGAATAAGATCTGTATGAACCTAAGCTTGGGGAAGTTGGGGTATATAAGCTCTATAAAAAAAAAAAAAAAAAGAAGAAATTATGTGAAGTAGTTGAGTCTTGTGGTGGGTTGAGAAGAAATACTCTCCATAAACGCAAGCGTGAGATGGAGCGAAAAACGACTCACCAACCATCTCTATCTCTAAAAAAAAAAAAAAAAAAAAAGAAAGAAAGTGAGCATGAATACCCTTCTCGGAACCTGAATTTGGATATTGAGCTAATGCTAGAACTTGCTTGTCTTTGAATTTTTGAGTTTTTACTGTATGATTCCTGATAAGAAACTGGTTATGTAACTAAGTTGATTCATTATCGCTAGTATGGTGTGTTACACACACACACACACATCGTATTAGTCATAACAGGGTGAGATGTGCGGATTGATAGTGATTGCAGATTGAATTTGATATGAAGGGTGTTTGTTTACTAATTTTTCTGAGGCCGTATGAGCAAATCATATGTATTGTCTTAATTCTGGATTCGTAATTTAGTTGTTAGTTGCATTGCATTGAATTGCATTTTTGCTTGAGGACAAGCAATGTTCAAGTTTGGGGGAATTTGATGAGTGGGTTTTTAACCTATGAATTATGTTCATTTGGCTTGTTATATTGTTAGTTTCTGGGTATTTTCATGTTACTTTACGATGGGGTTTACGCTTGTTGTAGGTAATTCGACTCATCCAAATGAATGGGAGTATTGAGGACATTTTGAGCAACATTGCGAAGTTCTCGTGGCCGAGAGCGAGCGCTACTGTGTCAAGTCAAGTAGCCGCTTAGCGCGTGAGCGCTACTAGGGAAGTGTGAAAGGTCATTGACGGGCTAGCGCGGAGCGCGCTGTGTCAAGAGGCAGACGAGCGCTGAGCGAGCGCTACCGGAGCGTGGGCAAGGTTGTCGTGTGTTCTAGCGCTGAGCACGGCCATGAGAGAGTTTGAGGCTAGCGAATCACACCGGTGCGCGCGAACTCGAGTGAGGGAAGTCTTTGCAAATTAAAGGAGTCTCTCTTGGTAACTTAGAGATGGATTAGAGTCATGGCATGAGAAGAGATATAGGCCGATCTAAACATACTTGGAGGGGAGTTATTCATATCATATCATTCATTCAATCAATAAGGAGACTTACTCAAGAAGGATTTGAGAGAGCAAGAGTTTGAGGAACGAAGAATGTGAATAGTTTCATTTAAGATTTCGTAATCGAAAGTCGAGAAGGGTGGTGTATTATTATTCTTCTCTAATTTCTATCTTCTAAATTGGGATGATGTTTCCTTTATTTATTCAAAGGTTTAATTCATTTATTATGGGCTAAATTACTTGTTAGGCTTTTAATGGATCTCTAAGTGAACGATGATCAGGTAACCTTGGTTTTCAGCTTAATTAAGCTATTATGCGCTTTATCTATATTAATTGAGCTTGAATTTATGAATTGCTTGATCAACAATTTTATGTGGATTTGTATGAATTCGAGAGATGAAATATAAATCTAGACTTAGTTAATATAGCATGTGTCATGAATTTTGTGGATAGCAGATTCTTGATTATTGTTGAGGTAGAGATATGCTTGACATCACATGTAATCGTGAGGAGAACTTGAACTTAACCCTTATTTGATTAGAATTCACGAGAGATATAAAGTGAGTTGATTAATTAAGGTGTTTGATTTAATTCTATCTTAATTGTGGAGTTGGGTTAATACTTGTTAATATATCGAGAGGTGATTAATACTACTTATGTGTTCTTGATTAATAAACCGATAGTGAGTTAAACCGAATAAGGTGATAATAATCGAGGGATGCTTAGAGTGAAGTTACGAGCCTAATTCTCCAATATTTGTTTGAAAATCCAGATTTAGGGTTTGTTGATATTGAGTTGATTTTTGATGATTGTGACATTTTCAATATAAACTGAAAATTGATTAGTTTAATAAAATTTGGATTAGTAGGAGATTGGTAGTTGTAAGGAAATTTGTGCTAAATCTCCGAGGAACGAACTACTTACTATTTTACTTACTATTATATTACTTGTTGACCACGTCGCTCCACTAATTTCCGGTAGAAGACCCATCTCAGATACTGGCGTCCACGAGCTCGCTCACTGAAGAACCACAACTTCCTCATCAAACCCTTCACCGCCACACCATCCATCATCCGCTTGAAAACGAGCATTCAACTACAAAATCAATGAGGCTCCTTCTTTAATAGTCATCCAGGGATGATATTCAATGAAAAATTAGGACAACTCCATTTTCCAAGCAGGTAATCTCCCTGAAACTTCAGGTTTGCCTAGAACCTTCTTCAGAGGCTGATCAGTATACACCACCAACAACCGACCCTAAAAATATTGCCTAAGCTTTCAACTAGCTATCATCAAAGCAAAGGCAAATTTTTTAATATTTGGGTACCTTGTTTCATCATCCCTTAGGACGTGGCTTACATAGTAAATCGGGTGCTGCTTACCCCCAACTTCTCGCACCAAAACTGCTCCCACTACCAACGAACTAGCTGCTAAGTACAAATACAAAGGCTTATTAGGAGCGGGCTTCACCAACAAAGGCGTCGAAGACAAATACATCTTGATTCCCTAGAATGCGTCCTCACTGTCTTAAGTCCACTAGAACGTCTTCGCATTCTTCGGCCCTTTCAATGTGTCAAAAAATGGCAAACACCTTTCTGCCGATCGGGACATAAACCTCCTCAGAGCTCCAATCCTCCCTGTCAGACGTTGAACACCTTTAAATAACTGAGGAGTCTTCATGTTTAGAATAGCCTAGATCCTCTCTGGATTGGCCTCAATACCCCTTTGACTGACCAGATACCCCAAAAATTTACCTGCTCCCAGTCCGAAGGTGCACTGTAGGATTCAGCCTCAAGTTGTGATGATGAACTGTTTGAAAGCATTCTTCTAAATCGTCGAAGTGCTTCTGTACAATCATGCTTTTTACGATCATGTCGTCAACGTACACCTCCATATTTCTGCCCAGCTGGTGTTTGAAGACGAAGTTCATCATTCTCTGGTACGTGGCTCCAGCATTGATTAAGCCAAACGTTATCTTCTTATAGGCATATACCAAATGATGCGTAATGAACGCCGTCTTCGGTATATCCTCCTTGCACATTGAAATTTGATGGTAACCAGAGAAAGCATCCATAAAGATTAATAAAGCATACCCCGAAGTCGCATCGATGAGCTGATCGATATGGGGTAGAGGATAGAAGTCCTTTGGGCAAGCTTTATTCAAATCTATGTAGTCGATGCAGACTCGCCACTTTCCATTCTGCTTCTGGACCAGCACCACATTCGCCATCCACTCCGGGTAGTCGATCTCAAAAATGAAGTCCGCAGCCAGCAGCTTTGCAATCTTTCTACTCAACCCTGGCATATCCTTAGGCTCCCATGCAAAGACATCTGCATACCATCGTAAAAGCTCCATAAGGTTCGTCCGGAGAGGCTTCAGCAGACCCGAACCTATCTTTACAGTCTTGTCCTTCTTGGCAGGAATAAGCTCGAACTCCTCTGTCTCCCTGGCTGGCATGACCAATGGTTCTGAACTGCTTTCGGTGAAGGGTTTGATCTCTATTGCCATCGTCTGTTTCTGCTTCGACACCCCTACCCCCGAAGCAATCATTGCATTCCTGTAGCATCGCCTAGCCAAATCCAAATCTCTGGCCACCTCCCCAACTCCATGAGCCGTTGGAAATTTGATTTTAAAGTGAGGAATTGAGGTCACAGCTTATAGAGCAGTCAAAGTGGGCCTCCCTAGAATAGCATTGTAGGCAGAATCTACATGCATAACATAAAATTTACAAGTAATTTCTACCTGTTGGGGAGTCATACCGAAGATAACTGGCAGCTTAATAGTCCCAGCCACCTTGACTGGATCGTTGCTGAAGCCGTATAAGGGAGCCTCCTGCCCAAACTCCATCTTCCGCCCATCCAGATGCATCCTCTGATAGCATGGGCATACAGAATATCCACAGAAGACCCATTGTCAATCATCATCCTCTTCATGTCGACCGAACCCACCTGTGTTGTTTTCACCAGTGCTCCTTCATGGGGTTTGTTTGGTTCTGAAGGGTAACCCTCGTCAGTAAAGAAGATTACCGTACCCGGATAAGGTCTGTCAGTCTTTGGGAGGGTAACTGCCACTGACATAACCGAATCCAGGTAACCTCGACGCTTCTTCCCAACAATTTTGCTAGAATTTCCCCCAGTAATAACATCGACCACATGCCTTCTTTGGTCGCTCGTGAGTCGCCAATGCATCTTTGAATCGGGTGAGGCCGACCGAATGTGTTCTCTATCCCTTTCTTTGGGCTTGTTGAGTCGTCTCTCATTGCATATCTTGAACCAGGGAACCCCCTTGAACCTTCCTCTGAATAAAGTCCTTCAAACTGGCACAGTCATTTGTATCATGACCCGAAGCCTGATGATAGTCACAATACTTGCGAGAATTGCCGGCTCTGGGTTTAAGGTTATCCCAAGGTGGTTCATAGATGGGTTGATTTTTAATTTGACCAAGGATAACAGCCCTATCAGTATTCAGTTAAGTGTATGTGCTATTCACCTTCTAGGCCGGAGCAGACGAATGACCTCCTCCCTATCTCCAATTATTGTTGTACTTCTTCGACCCTCCATCGTAGCTGCAATGTTAACGTCAAGATCTTTCCACGCGCCTCAATCACGTAACATGCGTCTATATCCTGCATAGTAAACATGACAACACCAAAAGCTTGGTGTCTATGAATCAATTACCTTTAGGTTGGGTGTGATCTTTGCCTCATATACTCCAAGCCCGGTTTTTCGTGCCACCCACTCCCTAATCGACATGCATTTCACTCCCTAAGTGATTCACCGCTACCCCATCACCTTTGTCCACCACCCATTAATACAATCCCATCCTCATTAATGCCATGCAGACGGTGGCGAGATAATAAATCAATTGTTATCTTATTCATCATTACCAGTCAAAGCCCAAGCCAAGAGGTCATTTGTCTGATGGGTCAGCCCAATGATCCGGCCCAATACATTTAAGACAAAATAAACACGACCTAAGAAAGGAGCCCATTCGGTCAGGCCCAATGCATAAAGTATCATGGCCTAACATGAACTATAAACTAATTATCTAATTAACCCAATTATTACTCCACCTAAATTGTTAACAGGAATTCTAGTTGTTAAAAGCCCTTTCCCAAATGAACAGTTAACTTTTATTCAATTCAATTAATCCTGTGATATTCCTATGCAGAATAATTAAACAAAACCCGTTAAGTTCTAATTCCCAATTTATTACATGCAGTGAATAGATATTCCTATTCAATTCACGACCCTAATTATTCATCTCATGCAAATAATTAAGCATACATGTTATCATGTTCAGTTACAACCCTAGATTTCATCTCCTGAATCCTTCTAGAGTAACACGGTAATTACTGGCCAAATAATTAATTATACGCACAAGACATGATAAACAATTCACCTTGACATAAATAATTGGAATAAATTAAATAATTAATTCATAGACATAAAAGGTTCAATTTGTAGTCTTAATAAAAGAAATTTAGTTCATTGTCATTGAATTAAAATCAAGAATCCACAACTGAATAAACATTAAAAGATAAAAGTAAGAGAAGAGAAGAGAATAGAATAGAATCTGTTGTCAGTAGTCTTGAGACTCCTCTTTCGCTCCTACTTTAAATCTTCAATGATCCTCAAATTGCTTCAATCTCCAACAATCCAATATAAACTAGGGTTTATGTTCAAATCTAATGGATTATTTTAATCTAATCTAATCTATATAATCTCCCTTTATTTTAAGCCTTACATCATGTATTTATATGTTACAAGTCCAATTTTTAGCTTAGGAACAAACCCAATCCAATTTGAAGTCAAAAAAGTGTCAAAACTCACCCCAAAACACGTCCAAGCTTGACAAGGCCCGACCCTGCGCCTTACCGCTCACAAATATGGAACATCGCTTTCTTAGCGCCCCTAAGACTTTGGGCCCTTTTTGGAAATTTTCTGCGCTGACGTCCTTTGGGAAAATGACCATAACGTTTTTGTACGAACTCCGATTTTGATGATTCAAGATGTTTCGGAAAGAAGAGACACAGATCTACAACTTTCATTCTTTGAGTTTTTCGAAATAAGGTCAGGAACAATGCTGAAATTGGCTTTGAAGTGGCTGCTATGTAAATGGCAAGCCGAAAATGCGAATCTAGCAACCCTGAACGTCGATCCAAGTAACTTTTGTCCCAATTCCTACAAAACAACGTAAAACATGCATGAATAGACACAAACACTTAAAAACTTCTAAAAGATTAAGCTCAAACGCATTCAATTCATGGGTATAAAACTCACTCATCAAATACTCCCAAACTTAAACCTTTGTTTGTACTCAAGTAAAAACACAAAAGAACTAAAAATAAACAACCTAACTCAACTACATGAATGCATATGCATGACCTACTTCCTAATATACTTACGAACCCAGTAATAAATTAGTATGATATATAGCAACATACCTCAAAGATACCAATGATACTAAAACAATTTATCCAATCAAATCAAAGTCCATAACTCTAACCAGTTAGTCAATTCAAACCTGTCATCACCCATGTTTTGCGTGTGTGCATGTTAACCATTCTAACCAACCACAGTTCAAAATAATCACATAACAAACTTCTTAGAAGGAAAATTTCAGTTCCAATTCAATTACTTTTGTGAACATGACAACTTCAGTTCCAATTCGAATACCTAAAGACTGAAGCATTGGCAACGGTTCAATCTGAAGGGTAACATTCGGACTAGTGCTTATTAAGAGCATCGATGCAATAGGACAACCTCTGATCGAGAAATCAGATAGAGGTAATAAAGTCTTCGACCTGCCCAAGACATTAAAGTGACATCCGATTGGTAGGTAAAACAAGAGATCGCAGTCGTGTAAAAAGTATGACAAGTCACATCAAGCACCTACCTCAAGCAACTTGAGATCCGTGAAGATATTTGAATAGCCTTCAATCTGTTACTTTCCAACGGAAGGATTGGGAAGAAGTATAAATGAGAAAGAACTTCAAAGATCAAAGGTTGCTGGAGTTATCAGTTTTGGAGAGAAGGTGGACTGATCTAAACCATGTGATAGTGAGTCCGAAGGCTCACTATACGATCCACCAAGAACACTCAGAAGTCAGATAAAGAAAGAAGTAGAAGTGTGAGTTCTACTATGTAAAAGTGAGAGTTCTACTACATGAAGAGTGTTCTGAACTGCCGAGAGAAAGGAGAGCATCATGCCATCTGGATGTCCATCATGGGAAGACTCTAAGTACAATAGAGAAGAGCTTACGGTCATCTTAGCAAGTCCATCATGAGAAAGCATCGAGTAGCAAGAAGGAGATCACAAAAGCCATCTTGGTGTCAAGCATGAGAAAGCTTCTAAGTACTTTTACGTAAGAGCTTATACCATCTTAGATGCCTCTCATGTGCAAATATCAAGTACCAAGAAGAATGATCTTCAAGGCGGTTCATCAAGGGTCATCCCAGTAGTTGAGCAACCTAAGAAGCTGAGCATCATGCAACACTCAACTGCTCTTCAAGGATGATCAAGCCAAGCTGCTAAGGATAGAAGATGTTCAGAGCACGAAGACATCTTAGCAGCTCAACACCAACTCCAATAACAAACAAACAACTCAACAAAGCCATGGCCTGAGGGGTCCTTGTCTAGAAGGACTAAATGAAGCAGGGCCAAAAGGGTCCTTGTCCGGAGGGACTAAACAAAGCAGGGCCAAAGGGTCCTTGTCCAAAGGGACTAAACGAAGTTCCAAGCCTGCTGGGCTTGAAGAGTTCTAGGGAACTAGAGGAGTCCCAAGGTCATAGCCTTGAAGAGTTCTTAGTGAATCAAGTCCCAAGGTCAGCCGGCCTTGAAGGAATCATAGAGATTCGTGGTGCCGCCTTCCTTAGTGGAAATCCTGCTAGTTGAAAGCAGAAGAGTGGATTAGGAGCTTGAGTCTCTGAACCACTTAAAAGCCCTTGTGTCTTTTATATTATGTCATTTACATTATGTCTATAACTGCTATAACTGCTATGTATGTTCTATCTGCTTACAACTAAACTAACCCAACGAACAATGTATGTATGATTATGAATATATCAATGAAGGGAATCTTTTACTTATTCCTTTGCTTTTGAAAAGATTCTTATGTTTGTCATATACTTAAATATGAACAATACAACATTAACCAGAAAAGTATTTGAAATAAAAAGGATCTATTCAACCCCCCCCTTCTAGATCTATTATGCCCTCTGGGAACTAACAATTGGTATCAAAGAAGGTTCTCATGCTATTCAAAAGCTAATCGCTTTGAGTCTGATCCCAGGCACTAACATTGTTCTAGACTTAGTTTAGTAGTAAGTAACTTGTTATATGCAGAAGAGCTCACACGTTGGAAATATTGTGTATAGGTAAAATGTGTATACACCGTCGTCGCTTTCAGATTGGTCCATATCCTCGATTCTATATCAACAAGATCAATCCTAGCCTGCGAATAATCTTGTTGTCTCAAAGACCGCATTTAGAGAAAGAAAGCAAGGGACATCAAATGACAAAGAGTAAAACATTCATCATCGAAAGATGAAGAGGTCACGCAGCGTTAAGAAATGTTGATCGAGATGAGAAAGAAGATCTTCTCAAACTTATAAGTGACCAACCAATAACTGGGTGCTATCTTTGTAAACTCAAAGATGTCAAAGATCTTAATGCTACGATTCTCTTGATCTACATCTTCAAGACCGTGACTGATTGATGAAAGGCCAACAAGAGCATTAAGTCGAAAAGGAGCAAAAGTAAAAGCTATACACATCAATACCGAACTCAAGATATATCTAAGGTAAATGATCATTAAGAAACCGACAAGAAAAAAGGTACTGTTCCTCACCATTACTAATGTATACATCATACTTGCACCATCTTATGAACTATGACAAGATTCGTCAAAGAAGTCATAATCTACCTAAAAAGGTGAAGAGAAAAGTAGTCCGAAGATGGAAAATTCAAATGTCTACAAACTTTCTCTTTAACCAAGTTTTAGGTTGAAGATGACATCTTGAAGAAAATCTGAAATAGATCATAAGAGTATCACAGACCAAATGAATTTTATGTTAAGTAATCATTGCTGATGTGCTAGTATGTATGTACAAGCCTATGTTCTAAGTGTTTGACGACACACAGAGAATGATCAGTTCTACAAGAGGATCCTGTTGATTTGTAAAAACTGATCACATCCATAAATCAACTAGATACTCATAAATCGTAGAGTTGATTCACACTCTGTGAACATTTAAACATTGTGAACATAACCCAGTAAATGATGAAACCACCATAGATAAAGAGTGTGTCATTAATTGTCAAATCCTACACACACTCACCATCATGCATCTCAAAAATGTATTATCTCAAGATAGTTGCATGCATGAATATGTCTGTTGGTGATAAACATGATGATTATCCAGTAAAGAGGATTAGGGGTTTAGAGAACTAACCTAGCAGGACCCATTCAACAATGGGGACCAAAAGTAGAAATATACTTAAACTCGCAGTACTTGGTCACGACCACACTAAGGAATGCTGAAGCAGAAGACTTCATTCAAAAGGACTCAACCAGCAGGAGGCTAAGGACTGTTCAAAGATGAGTCTGATAAGGTTCCTATATGTCTAAGCCTGTCCTTGAAGACCCTCTGCGCCAACCGGAATGGAGCTCACATGGCTGCAAATCTGTATATGGGAGCATGCCATGCAACAGAAGATAAAGAGGATTCTATGTGCCCATATCAAGAAGGACATGCTTTATGAAAAGGATCCTCAAGGGAAGTTCACAATAGAAGATCATTGAGCTTAAGACAAAAGGAGTTCTTTACGAAGCAGAACTTCTCAAAACAAAGGACTGTCAAAGAAGACTACGTTCGTAGTGCTGTCAAATGATCGTAGAGTGATCAATCCTGAAAATACTCATCTCTACGATACAAAGAAAACTAAGCGACGATGATGATTCCAGTCAAAAGGAGGAATGTTGGGCAGCCTTCAAATGAACATGAAGAAGGAATCACATCTATCTGAGAAGACAAAGATCAACAATGGGGGGAGTAGTGATCTTTTAAGGAATAACAAAGACTATTAAACACGAGAAGAGATGTACCGACTCATGAATCCCAAAACTTTGTGGCTGATGAACCAAATGAAGATCCATAGTCAGTAGGAACGTCTCAAAACGTACTACTGAGAACCCTTCAGCCACCCAATCCATAATCGTGAAGTTCCTATGATCAACCACATGATCGTAGTGTAAGAGTAGAAGGACACCACGATTTCAGCAATGTAGATATCCAGAGCTAGTAGAAAGACCTCCCCATCAGAAAAGGTCTAATGAGATGTCATTGCAAACCACTGCCATAGTATTTCATCTAGAAAGCGCCTCAGGGACAAACCTGACCCTTAGCTCTCTCTAAGAGGTTGACCCTTCCTGAGCTACCTTATCCCAGAAGGAATAATTGATCTAGTTCATCTCAGAAGAATCAAGTCAGTCAACGATCGTAGAGTTGAGTTTGAAAAGGACTAAACGATCGTAGTGCAACCACAGGAATCGTAGAAGACAACTCAACGATCGTAGTTCTATCAAAGGGTACTCCAGTTCACAAGGAGCATGAAGAATGAGACATCTGCTAAGCCATTCAAGTTAAGGAGATAAGTTCGAATTCATTAGTGATTGAGATATGCTGCATCGAAGTAAGGAGGAAAGACAAAGCCATCCACTGCAGCATCTCTCAGAAATTGATCGTTGAGTCGTCAAATGAAATCGTAGAGTCTATAGCTATCTCATCATGTTACTCTACGAATCAAAAGGTCAACGGTTAAAGCCACGTCAATTAAACGTCCACTCCTCTAATAACTAAAAAGTTGTGGGGAGTTACAGCTCATTACTGGGCAACGTGCAACCAATGGACATTTGACACATCACTGAGTATGCAGAGTTAGAAGGAACTGCCATAAAGATAAGTTCAAATCTGCAGACGATTCATCAAAGATATCGAACCTTTCTCCTCCCATTTTCAAAACCCTAGAAAGCTTTTCAAGAGCAAAATCAGTTAACCCCCATAGCCTTACCAACCAGACAGCCATCTCGCATAAATCTCTCTAAATCAAACACCCACAGTCTTCGAACGATTCAAATGGAGAACTAGCAAGTTATTACCGGCATTCAACTTAGAACCAAATCGTTTGAGAAGTCTGAGAAGAAGTTCAGGGATATACTTAGACTCGTAAAGGAAGCTGGGTTTTCAGAATGTCTCGAGGCGAGTACTCGTGTATACATTGACCTGGTTAAGGAGTTCTAGTCAAACGTCTCCATAAACTCTGGAACTCTTTCTACCAAGGTTAAAGGTCAGTCTCTCAAGTTAAAATCTTCTGACCTCAATCAATGCCTAGGTTTTCCTAACCAAGGGATAAAGAACCTTGATAATGTCAACACTGAACTAGCAAAGGAAGTTATGGGGTATCAAAGAAACCCTAGTTTCAAGGACATGAAGAAGAAGGAGTTTCTTGAGCAATATGAGTTCCTTGCTGAAATAGTTGGAAAGTGCATACTGTGTAAGAACACTGCACATGACACAGTGATCGACCAGCAGTTGAAAATCATGTCAGCAATAGTTCTGAAGAAACAAATCGACTTTGGAGCTATCTTGTTTGATCAGATCTCCAAGTGGGTAGAGACGGCTGAGAAGAAGCACCTAACCAAGGTATTTCATGGGAGGTTGCTAAGTATCATCCTGAAGAAAAAGCTAGGGGGAAAGATCAAGGATGATGAGGGAGAAGCCCTGAATGTGCACAAAGTAATGTCTCCACAGTTATTTGAGAACTGGAAGAAGAACCCAAAGGAGAACAAGAGGCTGACAGCTGGGAGCAACAGTGGAGCCTCTGCAAAGAAAAGGAAGACATTAAAGACAGAGAGCTCTAAGTCTGATGACTCTGCAGCAGCTGAAATCACACCAGCCAGGAAGAAATCAAAAGTGGTGAAAAGAGATGGTGATGTGAAGAAAGCCCATGCCCCACCAGGGAGGTTCTCCTCCTTGAATAAGGATAAGGAAGAAAAGGACCAAACTGCTGAAACCATAAAGAGAAGAAGCAGCAGGTTGCTTCAAGGGCCTGTCAGCAAGAAAGCTAAGGTGGAAGACAAACCAACCTTAGCTTCTCAAATCAATACATCTACTGAAGAAAGGGACGTGGAGTCAGCAGAAGGGGAAGAAACAGAAGATGTAGTCCAGTCCCCACAACAAGATCCAAAGAATGAGAATGAAGCGTATGTGATGAAGGAAAGTGCGTAAACTGTCAAGAAGAAAAGTGATCAAGCCCCATGGCCAATCCTCAGAGCAGTCACTCTGATGAAGAAAAAGAAATTCATAATGATCAAAGTGCATCCCCAAATGCAACTACCCCAACCAGCCCAGAGAATGGGTCAGAAAATGTTATTCAAGAAAAAGAAGAAGAACATGTCCCCTCAAACCAAGAAAGCTCTCATGATGGCTCAGAAAGTGATGAGGCCAAGAAAGAAGAGTCTGCTCCTACCAGTGCTGATCTCCAAAGAAGTTTATCTGATGAGCAAAAGGAGTCAGAGACTGAAGAAGAAGAGTCAGTGTCTCCAATAATTGAACCTCCACGAAGAAGGAGAAGCTACAGGCTGCAAGCCCAGTTTGCCTCCAAAAGGAACGGTGGCCAATCAAATGCCATCATTGAATTAAGTGATGATGAATCTGTATCCCCAGGAGAAGATGCTGAAGAAGAAGTTAGCAGTGAAGAAGAAGAATCTAAGGAAAGACTTGCTGAAGAAAGTTCTGATAATGAAATTCAGCAAGAAGGTTTTTATGTTGAAGATGTTGAAGAAGGTTCTGATAATGAAATACAGCTAGAGGAATTCCCTGCTGAAGAAAATCAAGAAAGTTTAGGCTCCGAGAGAGAAGAGATTAAAGGAGATTCTAGTTCTGCACCTCAAGAAGTAGACGAACAAGAAGATTATCCAGTTCCCTCTCCTGAAAGATTTGACAGAAGTATCGTAGAGGAAGTATCAAATGTTCTGACAGATGCTCCACCAGAAAGATGGTTCTTCCAGTGGATGCCATGGCTAAAGGCCTTTACTGAAGAAGATGGAAGTTACTTCAGCTGGTGTTACAAGACTTTTCCAAGCATGGAACTGGTAGCCCAAAACTTTCCAAGGGTGAAAACTTATGCTACCAAGATGATAACAAACCAGCCTCACTTCAAGGTCTATCGACAAGTTGAAAATCTCTACATCCCCTACGATCGTAGAGTAGATTCTGAAGGAAGAAGGGTCATGACCAAGGAGCTGATCGTAGAGTCTATTCATTCTATGGCTGATGGTGTTCAAGAAGCCTCCTTATGATCAAGCACTACTATCAGTCACTCCATCATCCTCCACAAGCAATTGGTACTCCAAGATTATTCAAATTATCCAAACATTTGAAAATCTGTCCAAAGATGATGATCGTAGAGTCCAATACATTGCTCAACCTGAAGCTGCCAATCAAGAGGATCAAACTGCTTTGGAGCAGGAACTACTGAAGAGCTCTGATGATCTAAGCAAGAAGATATCTATGCTCACTAAAGAATCACGAAGTAAGGCAATGATGTAGAGATGATTCTTTCCAAAGACAAGCTTGTTATCTTGGCGATGTATCTCTCAAACTCCAAGAGAGAGATAGCATCTATCGGAGGTCATCCAAGATCGTAAGCGGTAGCTCTACAAGTTCAGAGGCCAATGCAAAGCGGATCGAATCCTCTCTCGACAAGATTGATGATCTCAAGCAGGTCCTTCTCTCAGGCAACTTGAGCTCGGCCAAATAAGAACTAAAGTTTGAAGTTACAAACTCCTCCTACCTGATGGAGCAGCTTATGTCCAACATGAAGCAGCTCTCTCAAATGATTGATGACAAAAAAGGGGAGAAAAAGAGGCAAAGAAAGAAGAGGAGCAAAAGGCACTCAAATAAGAGCAGAGGGTTAAGGGAGAAGAAGCCAAAGAAGAAGATAGTAGCAGCAGATAAATAATCATCATCTGAGGGGGAGCCTGAAGATGATGATACCAAAATCACAGAAGCTGAAGGGGAGCCAGATCAGAAAGGTGATGAAGGGGAGCCAAGCAAAGATAGAAGGTCATCATCAAAGGGGGAGCAAGAGCAAGAAGCAAAAAAAGATGAGTAGCTGATCAACAAGCATCCTGGAAACACAAGGAGCCAAGGAGATACATCTCTAATCTGTTAGGAATGTGTTCTGGATCCAGGATGTAGAATGTCTTAATGTATAAATTGCCATATCAATATAAATGACATTCATGATTAATCGCTTTAGAAATACAAATGCTTCACCAGATATAAGATTCATTCATAACATGCATATGCACTTATTATTTTTGTCATATAATCAAATAGGGGGAGATTGTCAGGAATAAGCATGTGAATGCTATTCCTATTTATATATGATTTGATTATGATATATATGTATATGAATGAATAATATGCAAGTATGCTTGCATTTAGAAAAGTCAGAAAGTTCTTTGATAGATAATAGAAATATATGTACAAGGACTTAGAATGAATTGATCAAATATGTTAGGTTGATCCTATATGAGCAAAATGCCTTTGTAAAGTCCTTAAAAGAAATGATGTACAAGGACTATAAATATAGAAAGATCAAGCTTGTTAGGTTGATCTTATGATGTAATAGATAGGCTAGTCCGATCATCGAGCATTGCACTGTAAGTCGTAGTCCGTCAGTGAGTCAAGGTTAACTCTGGAGCTATCGAGGCGTAATAGGAGTATGCAAGATAGTAGATCTTGAGTTCGTAGACTTCCGTGGGAAACGAAGAAGGATCATAGTGTATCGAGAAGAGCTTCCTGGGATCGTAGTGTCCGAGAAAGTCATCATGTTCGAATCGTAGAGACGACACGCCATGAGCCGAACGATCATCTGTCGAAGCCAAGTCCGAAACGTAGACTACACTCAGAGTCGTAGAGCCTAGTGATGCTGAAGCCAAGTCAAGGATCGTAGACTACACTCTAAGTTCATAGAGTCCATTGAGTTCATACAGAGATCGTAGTCGGGCAAGATCAGATGAAGACAACAAGCACAAGGCAGCGTAAATCGTGAGAGTGTCAAGATCTCGATCTCGGGGATCGTAGTGTCTGCACGCCAAAGTCAATCGTAGAGTGCGTAACTATGACTCAAATGTAAGTGCTCACAATGCCAAGTCGAATCGTAGAGAGCGGTATCACGGTTCTCAAAGAATGAGCACTCCTGAATATCCAAAGGTGCGAAGCCTCTGTCAGCAATCGCAAAGATGCAATCCACAAGAAGGAAACCAGAGAGCACTCAACGAATGGCATGTAGGCTAGCAGAAGAACTAAGCACCAATCCAATCAGCATCAAGATTGAGTTGAAAGGCCATTCGTGATGAAGTCTTCCACAAGATGATTCAAAGAAGACTTCATCAGCTCACTAAGGAAAAGTCAGCTAATGCAGTTGCTGTCAAGAGAACAGAAGACAACGATCTTGGAAGCAACCAGGATCGTAGTGTTTGTCAGACAAAGAAAGAACTGATGGAAGGTGAACCGAGATACTTGATCGACCAAGAGAAAGGCTAAAGTGATTAAGTGCAGGGTCAGTTCATTGATGATAAGTGAATGGAAGATCACCAGGAGAAAGCAAGCTGGACGCGCCACAAATCTGAAGTGTCTTGATATTCAGAAGGGGACCAGAGCAAGGAATTAGGCCATCGAGATCCGAGAACATTCAAAGCAAATGAAGTATTGAAGCATCGCATAATCTGAAAGAAGAAGTGTTCTTCAAGAAAGATCCAAGCAACACTCTTCAGGATCGTAGTGTTAACTCTACTAGTCAACGAGCAACAATCAACAAGACACTACGATCGTGTCCTTGAAGACATGCATCAGAATCATAGAGGTCGAATACCTAAAGACTGAAGCATTGGCAACCGCTCAATCAAGGGTAACATTCTTGGACTAGTGCTTATTGAGAGCATCGATGCAATAGGACAACCTCTGATCGAGAAATCAGATAGAGGTAATAAAGTCTTCGACCTGCCCAAGACATTAAAGTGACATCTCGATTGTGGTAGGTAAAACAAAGAGATCGCAATGACGAAAAAGTATGAGAAGTCACATCAAGCAGTCTACCTCAAGCAACTTGAGATCTGTGAAGATATTTGAATAGCCTTCAATGGTTACTTTCCAACGGAAGGATTGGGAAGAAGTATAAATGAGAAAGAACTTCAGAGATCAAAGGTTGCTGGAGTTGTCAGTTTTGGAGAGAAGGTGGACTGATCTAAACCATACGATAGTGAGTCCGAAGGCTCACTCTACGATCCACCAAGAACACTCAGAAGTTAGATAAAGAAAGAAGTAGAAGTGTGAGTTCTACCAAGACATTAAAGTGATACATCTGACAGGGTAGGTAAAACAGTAGACTGCAGCGTCAAAAAAAGTATGACAAGTCACATCAAGTAGTCTACCTCAAGCAACTTGAGATCTGAGAAGATATTTGAATAGCCTTCAACGGTTACTTTCCAACGGAAGGATTGGGAAGAAGTATAAATGAGAAAGAACTTCAAAGATCAAAGGTTCTTTGAGTTGTCGATTTTGGAGAGAAGGTGGACCCATCTAAACCATGTGATAGTGAGTCCAGAGGCTCACTCTACGATCCACCAAGAACAAATGGAAGTTAGATAAAGAAAGAAGTAGAAGTATGAGTTCTACTATGTAGAAGTGAGAGTTCTACTACATGAAGAGTGTTCTCGCTATCACGAGAGAAAGGAGAGCATCATGCCATCTGGATATCCATCATGGGAAGACTCTAAGTACAATAGAGAAGAGCTTACGGTCATCTTAGCAAGTCCATCATGAGAAAGCATCAAGTAGCAAGAAGGGAGATCACAAAAGCCATCTTGGTGTCAAGAATGAGAAAGCTTCTAAGTACTTTACGTAAGAGCTTCTACATCATCTTAGAAGCCTCTCGTATGCAGTCATCAAGTACCAAGAAGAATGATCTTCAAGGCAGTTCATCAAGGGGTCATCCTGAGTAGTTGAGCAACCTAAGAAGCTGAGAATCATGCAACACTCAATTTCTCTTTAAGGATGATCAAGTCAAGCTGCTAAGGATAGAAGATGTTCAGAGCACGAAGACATTTTAGCAGCTCAGCACTAACTCCAATAACAAACAAACAACTCAACAAAGCCAGGGCCTGAGGGTTCCTTGTCCAGAAGGACTAAATGAAGCAGGGCCAAGAGGGTCCTTGTCCGGAGGGATTAAACAAAGCAGGGCTAAAGGGTCCTTGTCCAAAGGGACTAAATGAAGTTCCAAGCCTGCTGGGCTTGAAGAGTTCCTAGAGAACTAGAGGAGTCCCAAGGCTACTGGACTTGAAGAGTTCTTAGTGAATCAAGTCCCAAGGTCACGGCCTCAAGGAATCGTAGAGATTCGAGTGGTGTTGCCTTTCCTTAGTGGAAACTCGCTAGTTGAAAGCGAGGAAGAGTGGATTAGAGCTTGAGTCTCCGAACCACTTAAAACCCCTTGTGTCTTTTACATTATGTCATTTACATTATATCTATAACTGCTATAACTGCTATGTATGTTCTATCTGCTTACAACTAAACTAACCCAATGAACAATGTATGTATGATTATGAATATATCAATGAAGGGGAATCTTTTACTTATTCCGCTGTGCTTGAAAAGATTCTTATGTTTGTCATATACTTAAATATGAACAATACAACATTAACCAGAAAAGTATTTGAAATAAAAAGGATCTATTCAACCCCCCCTTCTAGATCTATTGTGCCCTCTGGGAACTAACATAAGCAATTACCAAGTCTAAGGGTAACTACAAGATTTATTTCTACTTTTATACAATCACAAGGGCATTTTTGCTCTTTCTCGTATTTTATTCATTTTGTTTATTTTCATGGTTGTGCAATGTCATATTCCCTTAGGCTTTTCAATGCTACCTTAACGAGCTTTCGACCAACGACTCCCAAGCCATTAATACCTTAGGGCGCTAGGTATAAAGACAATCCCCTCGGGCTTACTTACTCAAGTAACAAAGGCCACAAAACTAGACAAGCATGCCACGGTGTTTATTCATTTTTTTTTTTCTGGATTTTCTATTTTTTTTCTTTTCATCATTTCTTTTTTTCTTTTTCTTTTTTCATTTTCATTTTGTATATATATACCCCATAGATTCCCCCAAACTCAAGTTTTTACGTCATTCCAACCTTTACCGCCAGTTCACTAATTTTCTTAAATTTTAACCAAGATTTTCCCTCATAAACAAATTATGAAACCCTTGAACCTAGTGGATTAAAACAGTTAAACTTTAAGTGCTAACCGGTTACATAAGTTTAAGACAATTTTGATTATCATCATGATTAAAATTAGAACTCATCATCAATTATCAACACATGCTCAAGCTAACATGCAAAACCAATCTTATCATAGTAGCCGAGCTAAGACCACACCAACCGATCATGCATGATTCATGCAAAAAAAATGTAATTATACTACATGAACACATACTAATGCAACACATATATGAATATGAAAATAACTACCATGTATTATATGCAACCTAAAAAAACACAATGCTAACACATAAAAAAACAAACTACCATGCAGATAACTAACTATATGCAGTACGACACTAAAATGCCCCCAAACTTAAACTAGACATTGTCCTCAATGGTTGAAATAGAAAAAAGTAAAGCAAAGGACTTCCCTAAAAATATAGCAATCTTGCTCCTTGTCCACTAAGTTTGGAGAATAGACTAAGCATATGGAACAAATTGGGCACCACACTTGAATTTGACTTGAATAACCTGTAAACCATGATAGAAACAATTTTATTAAATCCTAAATAAATGTAAATTCAAAACTACTAATAAAAACTAAAAATAAAAATTAAACTTGGGTTGCCTCCCAATAAGTGCTTGTTTTATAGTCTCAGCTTGACTTCTTCAATTCTCTATCCAATTCCCCTACGAAAATTGAGGAACCCTCCATTCATCAGTAACAATGTCTCTTTTGGGAGGTTCCCATTAGTAATGACCTTTGAATGAAAGTCACCTAGCATGCTCTTTGTAGATATGTTTCCCATTAAGAACGTCCAAAAACTAGGTATTTTCTCCATTATGTCGATGATCAGATTAGGGCTTTGAAGCTTAATAAACACTGTGGGATCTTCCTCTATCTTTTCCTTTTCATCCCACCATGACTCCACAACTGTACTAGCTCTTATGTCACAAAGAGCTTTGACGACGACATGACTGCCAATTGGGCATGGTTTTGCAAAACTGCCCGGATTCTTAAACTTTGGTGGAGGAGGCACATGGGATACTAATGAAATCGGCTCATCTTCGTTGAATCTTATAGTTAACTCTTCGTCGATCTCCTTTTCTTGGTTCCCAATTGTTTCCTCTCTTTAAACATCTTGTGGCTCATCTAGTTGTAGATTTTGTTCGAGCTCTCCATCAGTCTCGGAATCCATGTCGTAGGGCCAATAATGTTTGAGGCATTGATTAGTTGTTCCATTTGGTTCGCAAAATTTTGACTCGATATCTCTTGATTAATCCTCCTCTCCTCACTTGAAGCTATGAACTTGGACAAAATTTCCTCCAAATTTGAGTGTTCCTCCTTTTGTAGTGGAGGTGGACACGAGAAATCTGGTGGGTATATTGGACTTGGAGCAAAAAATTGATCTTGATGAATATGGATCCATGAAAAATCTAGGTGATTCCCCCAATCCTGATGATAGTTGTTGGGATAGACATAATTGTTGGGGTAATCACCACCATATTGTACCGACTTGAAACTGATGGCGCATTGATGACTCATATGATTTCCAGCACAATAATCACAAGTAACCGCCACACTTTGACGACGTTGTGCTGCAAAAGCGTCTAACCTCCTCGAAAGTGTCTCAATTTGTCCGATAATGCAGTAATCTTTATCGTGAGTCGATCGATCTCCGCCTCCCTCAATGAGTATTCTCAGATACTGACCATTGATAATTAAATTCCGCCATGGTACCTGAAAAGAAAGAAAAAAAAAAGAAAGAGAATTAACAAAAATAAAAAAAAACGTTTAAATTAAAACTAAATTGATAAAAATTAATATTGGCAAAATTATTAAACTAAGTCCCCGGCAGCGACGCCAAAAACTTGTTGATCGATTTCACAATCAAAACATACGTGCAAGTATACACGGTCAACAAGTAATAAATTGAAAGTAGAGTATCGTTCCCACGGTGAATTATTTAATAAAATTCACCAAGTACTAGTCCTTAACCAAACTAATTTTATTTAAACAGCTGCAATTTATGATTTTTAAAATTAAGCAAACCAAATTAACTAATTAAACTGAATTACTTTATAAGTGAATTCAAATAAATAAAGGTTAAGACTACAATATCCCCAATTATGAACTATAAACCAATTATCTAATTAACCCAATTATTACGCCACCTGAATTGTTAACAGAAATTCTAGTTGTTAAAAGCCCTTTCCCAAGTGAACAGATAACGTTTATTCAATTCAATTAATCTTGCGATATTCCTATGCAGAATAATTAAACAAGCCCTGTTAAGTTCTAATTCCCAATTCATTACATGCAGTGAACATATATTCCTATTCAATTCACGACCCTAATTATTCATCTCATGCAAATAATTAAGCATACATGTTATCATGTCCAGTTCCAACCCTAGATTTCATCTCACGAATCCTTCTAGAGTAACACGAGAATTACTGGCCAAATAATTAATTAATACGCACAAGACATGATAAACAATTCACCTTGACATAAATAATTGGAATAAATTAAATAATTAATTCATAGACATAAAAGGTTCAATTTGTAGTCTTAATAAAAGAAATTTAGTTCATTGTCATTGAATTAAAATCAAGAATCCACAACTGAATAAATATTGAAAGATAAAAGTAAGAGAAGAGATGAGAATAAAATCTGTTGTTAGTAGTCTTGAGACTCCTCTTCCGCTCCTGCTTTGAATCTTCAATGATCCTTAAGTTGTTTCAATCTCCAACAATCCAATATAAACTAGGGTTTATGTTCTAATCTAATGGAGTATTTTAATCTAATCTATGTAATCTCCCTTTATTTTATGTCTTACATCATGTATTTATAGGTTACAAGTCTATTTTTTAGCTTAGGAACAAACCCAATCCAATTTGGAGTCAAAAAAGTGTCAAAATTCGGCCCAAAACGCGTCCAAGCTTGACCAGGCCCGACCCCAGCGCCCCGGCGCTGCTCACAGTGCTGGAACACTGCCTCTTAGCGCCCCGACACTGGGATTAGGCTATGTTTGGGCGCCCCGGCGTTGGGCCCTTTTTTGGAATTTTTCTACTATGACGTCCTTTGGAAAAATAACCATAGCTTCTTCATACAAATTCCGATTTTGATGATTCAAGATGTTTCGAAAAGAGGAGACGTAGATCTACAACTTTCATTCTTTGAGTTTTTTGAAATAAGGTCAAGAACAATGCTGAAATTGGCTTTGAAGTGGCTGCTATGTAAATGGCAAGCCAAAAATGCGAATCTAGCAACCCTGAACGTCGATCCAAGTAACTTGTCCCAATTCCTACAAAACAACGTAAAATATGCATGAATAGACACAAACACTTAAAAACTTTTAAAAGATTAAGCTCAAACGCATTTAATTCATGGGTATAAAACTCACTCATCATGTAGACATATAGATTTCTCTTTATTCTCTGAATGCTTTGACAGCTCTATGATGTTGAAGACAACTCTTCGATTTGTCTATTTCTCAATACTTTACAATACCAGTTGTTGCTCTACAAAATCTTTATTACTATGTGAACCGACTTATGCTTTGTGATTAGGCAGAATATTTTTTACAATTCAGCCTTTGTAGAGACATTCCAGATATTCCTTCTTATTAGGACTATACTCGTACATTCTTAGAGTATTTCTCTCAGAAATTGTTGTTTTCAAAAATGAACCGTAGGGTCGTGAATTTATTTTAGAATATTAGTTTCAATTGTTAAGTTAGATTATTATAATTCAAGTGAATTATATATTTAATTTTATATTTTATTTGGTTAATTACTTTGTATTGGTGTGTTAGTGTGTTTTTGAATTTGTGTGTGTTCTTTGTGTGTTAGTGTGTGTGTTTGAATTTGTATGTGTTCTTGGTGTGCTAGTGTGTTTTAATTATTTTAATATTTATTTATTTTATTTTATTTCTTAAAATAAAATTATATTTTGTTGGGAGAAATGAATTGATTTAGTATATAATTATATTCTTTCTTTCTGTCAAATGTTAGTGGTTGAATGATGATGGTGTTTAAAAATTAAAATTAAATCATTTAACAAAATTAATTTAAAAATATTATGATGGGGGAAGAGTTTTAGTCTAGTTCCTATATTCATTTTATCTTCCTAAGAGTATTTACAATAATTTTCTTATCTCTATCCCTACTTTACAGTGTCATTGCGTCATTCTATAAAATAGGAGTTCAATTTTTTCATTATGTACTAAACAGGTTTCTTATATTGATTCCTTAAATAATGAAATTTAAAAGTTAAATTTGAAAGTTCCAACAGTCAAAATATATTTTGACCGTTGTAACTATTTGACATTTGTATTGGCTTCATGCGTTAGAACTTATAATAGATGTAATATACTACAACCTCTTATTTTTAATTATAAAATCGCTATTAATTTAATATTTTTTTTAAAGTAAGTATGTGATATTTTAAATATAAATTTAATCAATAAATATTTTAACTTATTTAGAAAAAAATACTATTACTTATAAAATTTATTATTTTTACAATTCTTAGCAAAATTATTAAGTTTAAGAATGCATCAAATTGACTTATAAAAATTAATAATAGTCTTATAATTTATAAAAGAAAGTATAATTTATCAATTGTATTCCATCAGTAAAATAATTTTTATTTTATTTTAAATTTGAAGTAATTTATGGAGTGCGTATTAAATGGATTGTAGTTGCAAATGTACATAAGATCAAAATTTAACTTTTAAAAATTAATTTGTGATATTTTTAAATTTAAAAGTAATATAATTCATTTAAATTTTGAAAATAATAAATTTTATAATTAATAGTATTTTTTTAATATTTTTATATGGACATAAATTAAATAAATTTATATCAATTTTAAATTTGAATACGTTTGAAATTAATTTTAAAAAAATAAGTTAATATTAATTTTTTAATTTGGAAAATGAAGTAGTAAAAAAGTGACAATAATGTCAAGATGTGTATGATTGATGAATTGTCCACTTAAATAAGTGTGTGAAATGTCATTTTGTATAAGGAAACTATTGGATAATGATTTGATGATATATTCTTTAAAGTTGAGAATAGATAATTTATTGGATAAATTATTGTGAATGCTCTAAGCCCAAGTGTCCAATATAAGAAATACAAAATACCCAAAATTAACGTAGACCCTGTTTGGTGGATTGTTGTAATTTTAGATGTGATTCTTTGATCGCACTATAAGCAAGGTCAGCTAGGCCCGTGGTCATGGCTCAATATCCAAATTCTTTGACTTGCATTTTACCCACATATACTATTTACATTAATCAATTTAAAAATTCATGCCCATTAGAAAATCAGTTAAACTTGCTTTTCCTTTCACAAATTGAAATAAATTAAGTATATTTCTTGTGATATATATGCCATCGCACTTTATATTTGATAGTTTATGCAAATTAAAAGAAAATGTTATTTGGGATTTAATATACAAGATATTTCAAACTAAAATAAATCAGAGACTAAAGACCCATTATAATTCTCATGAAGCCAAACACAATAGATGGAGAGAGAGGAATATGATTCAGATTCTGAGATCAAACCGAGTACAATCTGATACACAAAACTTGTACCAAAATGCTTTTAATATCTACAAAACCAAAAGACTATATAACATGGTTGATGCAATGTATCATCTATGCTGCGAGGATTTCAATTCAACTCTTCAAAATCTAAAAAGCTTGTCCCAAAATGCTCGTCTTATCTACAAAAAACCGAAAGTCCATAACACTGTTGATGCAACATATCATTGATTTTCTGAGGCTTTCAACTCTTCAAAATCTGTTATTGCTCGGTTAATAGCATGAACGACCATTTTCTTTATCTATTGAGCAAAACGCCAAATATTAGAGAACGTTATTCACCTTATCAACGAAAAACTGGAAAATTAGTTAGACAACGGATTGTTGAAAATATAATGAAAAAAGATGCTACCTCAAGTTTGTCTTCCTTGGCCTTGTGGCCCTTTGGTAGTTTCCGAAACTCATCAGTTAGCCGAAGACATTCTCCGACATTTTCAGGGGAAACAAAGTCCACGGCAACCTTTGTACATGACTGCGCCAGCAGAGAAAAAATTAGTTGCACATATATTTTGATTCTCTTTCATTATATATTTTTGATTCTATGAACCTTGTCTTGAGGTTTCAAAGGTGAATTTAAGCTCCACATGACCAGTTCATTGCAAGTAAATAATCCATTCATTCCAAAATATAAGATTATTATTAACTTTTTTTGAAATCAGCTCAAGAGATTTTTAAAATCAAAATTACATAGATTCATTTAACTTTAGTCAATCTAATGATAAATATTGTGAAGTTTAAAACCACTAGTTACCACCTTGCCCAATTCCAGTAACCACTTCCCAACAACTGGCACCCTTGGCCAATTACCTAAAAACGCCACCACCTTGATTGGCTGTAACAAACAATGTTGTTATGACTTGAGCCATAACAGGAAAAGAAAGAGGAACAAAAACAAAAAAAACAAAAAAGAGGAGATAATAATGTTTTACGAGTGAAATAAATACAGCTAGCACAAACACATGTATACTTGGACATATATCTTCCATCATGAATGATTGGCATTAGTCTGCTGGAAATAAGTTTGGCAACAATAAAAATGCTTCAGCTGTTAACTTTGGCAACAAGCTGCTAATTTTAGCTTGCTTTTTAATCTAGAGGTATAAAGGTTGTGTTGAAAACCCATTCGTAGTTTGATAATATTACCGCATGAATCAAATGGTCGACCACTCTTTCCTTAAAACTATATCCACCCCTTACTTTTGCTACACATGGTAACGAATTAGTCTCCCAAGATAAGACAGACCCAAATTTTACTCTATACTAGAATTTGTTGTGTAGAAACAAGAAGAAAATTATAGTAAGAAAAATATTAGAATGATATTTTTTTGAGAATGATTTGGAATGATTTTTTGTACCAAATTTGGGTGGATTTACAATGTATTTATAGGTTTCCAAGTAACCTTTTGAAGATATACATATCCTTTTGAAGAGATACATCCCTTTGAAAAGATATTTTAAATATTAAAGATATATTCCTTTGAAAGGATATGTTGAACCATTGTAATGATTCATCCAATGGTCTTATCAATTTGTACCATTGCATTGATTCAATTGTTTCATCCCGAACCATTACATTGGTACTTAGCCCAAATCAATACATCTCTTGTTCGAATATAATCTTTCAAACCAAACAAATTGAATCAACACATCTATTATGTACTCATTTGAAAATATCTAACAGATTCTCGCCTCCACAATAAGGAGAGCGGCGGCGCCCGGAGTGGGGGTGGGGGGAAACAACACAAGCATGTTATGAAGTATGAAGCAGTGTAATATCTTTTACCTTGAGATTTCGCACTTGATGTGGGCATCCAGCGGGAATAAACACTGCATCTCCAAGTCTTTGCTCAAAAGTCCAGGGTTCTATTCCTGATATGATTAGAAAAAAATGACATGTTGAGATAATACTTTTAGATAACAAAACATGTTAAATTGACCGCAAATACAAATGTACTGTAAAAAGAATAATGCAGATTTAAACCATATTCCTCCTTGAGCTTCCTTTTATGCTCCAAAGTCAGGTAGAAGGTTTGGTCATGAATTGGATTAAAAACCTAATAAATATGAGAAATTTCTTTTAGAAATCTGAACATAATTATATACATGCCAAAAAGCTACTGATTTGTTGATTATAAACTTACCTGATCAACAGGACAACAGTATGTATGCCTGAACTCTTTTGAATGCTTTACAAGATAATCTTCTAATTGTGGTACATCTTCTCTCCGAAAAATGTCCCAGAGAGCACCACCAGTTTCCTCTGTATATTCATCCGATGCAAAACCAGAAAAAGGAAATCCAGAATGACGTTCTGGTAATGAATCCCCATTTACATTACTACTCTCAGATGATTTCTTGCTTTGATTGTGAATCTCATTTGACATTCCCAGTCCACAAATTGAAGTTCTAATATCTGCATCATTCTTGGGTTGTTCAATACCTGAAACACTGGAGTCCTTTATCTTTCCACTGATGTCACCTTGTCTGTCAAGGCGCTCTTGTTCATCTTGAGCCCTGTGTTTAATTTTCAACCTTTTGATTGCAAATTGCTGCTCATCAGTTAACACTGTTTCTGCAGTGTGTGTCAAAATATTCACCTGAACCAAATCAAATTTTAAAGAATGCAAGTTTAGTTTAAATAAATCCAATAACAGCATCACTTCTAAACCCTTGAGATAGTATTTCTGTAAGGTCGCATTATGACTATCCAAATTGGGCCATCCTGCCTCTCTTATAGAACCTACATTGTCCATCCATGTGTTATGTGTGATATCACCACATTTACACCCATAAACAACTATGTTCATAGAATAGATCAAATTCCAACAAGAGTATGAACACATAGGAGCATAATTGTGTTTGCAAAATTTCATAATTCAAATGAACAAAGACTGCTTATCTGATAGAATATCTTCACAAACTAAAGAATCGCAAAAGTATCACGAGGACCCAAAACTAGATCAACTTTAATTTAATAATTTTAGAAATAAGGCTAGGTTACTTTAGGACATGCAAAATAAATAACATAAATTTATGAGTGACTGGATTCAAAATCATACCGCATCTGACATATCACAATGAAGCTTAGTTACAGAATCCCCTCGTCCAAGTTCTTCAGCAATCCCATATGCAATGTATGTCTTTGGACCCAAATCAGGTTTTAGGACATTAGAAGGTAACTTCACGGCAAGATTGAGAAAACCATCCCTAGGATCTGTGTATTCTTGGAATGGCAATGCACTGATAAACTCATCACAATGGCGTGGCAAGAGATCTTCAAACTTATCAGATGGAGGCCAGTCCTTTAGCTTGAGCATCTCAGGCCATAAATTTTCATATGTTCTCCCTTCTATATAACCTTTGAAAAACTTGCGAGTATTAATCTCAACCTGCAAATCGCATTAGAAACCAGAGTTAAGATGTGCACTGTTAACTAGATTTTTGATAAACTTTTATAAGAAAGAAATACAGCCAGTAAAATTATAAATAAGAAAGCACATGTTTTTCCAGATTTAACTATCAGACACATAACTGTATGTATTCCACACAGTATACACACTGAAATGATGTTTTTGTAACTCAGGTTTGAGGTAAATGTCATATTAAGAATCCGACTGAAAAGGACTTAAAGTTGCATTGTTATTTCTTTTAAAAAATAAAGAGAAGAAAATATCATCTTTTGCCTACTATGAAAATGCAAATCTAAGCAAGAGATTCTAGAACTGACCTCACAACCAGCAAGACAGTCGATAGCCTTCACTTCGGACATAACTGTACTCATCTTTGAATCCACAGTCTCACATAAAGCACGCCACATTACCATGGGCTCCCAACTTAAGCCAGACGTCTCTTCCAAAACATTACGAACAATGACTGGTTCACCTCTAGCCCAGTGGTGACGGAAACGTAAGAGTTGTTCCTCATCCAGGATATCTCTTGAAGCCGGACAGTATAAAAAGTTGTCATTAAATGCTTCTCTTGAAGCTGCCCTATATGATGTCTCACCATCATTTTCGCTAAAAACTCCCCTGGATATAGTTTGAATAATTCCATATTTACTTGGGATCGTTTCAGCTTTTTTTTCCAAACTTGAAATCCAATCGTCAGGAAGGAGACGCTTGAGCTCCAACTGACAGCTACCACATCCTCCCATAACTTCTGGAGGACATGTAATACTTCCATCGAGTTCAGCAACCCATTCAATCAGTTGCTCAGTTTGATCCATTAAAGTAGCCTCGGAACAAGATTCTGGTAGTGGCTCGCCACCATGAATATAATCGTACCCTTTATCCAAATATCGAATTTTTTTTTTACTACCTCCTAAAAGCGGACCACTGCGTATCTCTGAGCAACATTTAATACAAAGCTCATATGAGCACTTTGGGCAACTACGATGAAGATCAACGATCGAAGTTGAACAGTAGTTGCTGTTTCATACCAGAGACGGGATAGAAGAATTAAATCTCATAGAAGAGTTAAAATAATACATTTGATTTTATGAAAATAAGAGAACATACCAATACACACGCTCATCATTGCGACAAAAGGAGTGTTCAGGTCTAAGCGTGGATGATAGAACACCTACACTGACGAACTAACATTTAGTAACACATATATTGACTTAAAAACTTACCAAAATTTCAAAGACAAATACCTTTACAAACAGATTCCCAAACCATCTCCTCAGCTTGTTCTTGACTAATTTTTTTTAGAAATGGAAGAAGTGAATTGATCAAATAATTAAGATGTTGCATCTTTTCAAGATTAGTTTGACATCTCTTTGACATCTGAGGATAAAGAATACCAAATCATTCCTTAGATGAACATATAAGTGAAGTTTAAGTGTTGTAAATTATATACAAACCTTTAATATGCCACTCGAGTGTAAGCAAAGGTTGCAATTGCAGTTTCCACGGCAAAATGGACATTCCTCTGCAACTTCTTCTTCTGACAACTGAGGGTACCTATTACCCCAAAAGAAAATTTAAAAAAATGAAGATATCATAGCATTGAATATAAATATGCAATCGCATAAATATAGGAATGCAAAACAAAAATAAAGAAAGACAGAAAGGAAGAAGATAACAAAATTAAATATAGAACACTGTTGCATTGTTGTAGAATCGACAAATGGCTAACAAGAGGGAGAAGTACAGATAGAAAAGTTACCACTGTTTAATACACTGAATACAGTAAAACTTTCCGCCACATTTCTTGCAAGGTACAACAATCCTTCTCTCTGGCCTCCTACACTGGTGACATGATCTTGAGCACTTCCTGCCCAATTCCTGTTTAAAGAAAATATATATCACTTATCAATGCTTTTATATTAAAAATGCTATTTGAATGTATAAAAGGAGCGATTCGATTTTACCTTCATGTTAGTTACACTCTTGTCAGTGGTATTCCCTTCACTTGTGGAAATCAAAACAGACAAAGAAGAATTGTGGGACAAAGAAGAAGAATTACAGAAAGATGATTTCTTAGACTCGTCACTTTTCTCCCTTGTTTCCCTTGAACTTCTTTTCGTCTTAACCGCATTTGCGTGTCTACTTCTTTTTATCTTAACCTCATCTGAATCACTACTTATTTTCATCTTAATCTCATTTGAGTTACTACTACTTTTCCTCTTGATCTTGTTTGAATCACTACTTATTTTTTTCGCATATCTTAATGTTAAATGCTCATCATCTTCACTATCTGTCCAATAACCATAGAAAAAGCCATCTTTAAACATCTTGTTGCTCCATGTAGCCTTACGCCTTTCTGTTCTTCTTTTATCACGTGAGCTATCAGGTTCATTAAAATGATTTCTGTCCTTGTCTGAAGAATAATCATTTACTTTTTCTTCTTCGTCTTTCCCATCATCACAAGACAATTCATCTTCCTCTGGTCTTTCCTGTTTCAAGGCAATCTGCTGAGTCAGTGATGCTCTTCTACCCCGGAAACCTTTAATTCCTTCCATTACTGTTGATCTCTTTATTGAATATTTGCCCCTTTCTGGAGATGAGCCCGCTCTGTTCTCTACTTTTCCTTCTTCAAATTCCTGGAGTACTCGAAGTTTTCTTTTTCTTGAAATCCTAGACACATTAGCCGTGGACTTTTGCATTTCAGTATTCATGTACAGGCTCAAACCTTCTTGTTTACCAACCAGTAATGCCATCTTCACTATCCACAACACAAAAAACCAGGGACAAAGTTACATAATTAGGTGTGGGTTCAATTAACCATACTGGAAAAAAAAAATCATACATAATGTAGGGTAAACTTTAAAAAATTTAAATATAATAGATATATTGACCCACTCAAATTTTATAAATATTCTACTATACAAGGTCAAATTAAAATTTTACAACTTTCTCAATCGAATTTTAACCCCATATCACTTCTACCGCTCTATATATGTATTTCTCTATAATATTCTTAAATTAAATAATAATCTAACGTGCACTACTTTTCAAAACAATTAATGAATTAATTATTTATGATGATTATAAAAGTCAATTAGGGGTCAATATATGTATATATAATATATGCTATTAGTTATTGTACTGTCATTGTAATGTAGTATATATTTTATATATACGTGACTCAAAAATACAAAAATATTCAAACAAAAATTGGCTCGGGGACGCTGCCCCCGAACCCCGCTGAAATTATTTATAGCCTAATAATATTTTGACCTCACTGAGAAATAATTTTGGCTTCGTCACGATAACAAACAAAAAGGAAAAATGAGATCAAAAATCAACCTATTAAAGTTATTTAAAATTTTGTTTCATCCAAGTCTAAACAAAAAAATTAGCGTTGTCATCATTGGGTATGAACTATCATCAAGAAACGTTTGGTTTTTTCATTTCATAAACTAATTATAATAATTCTAGAAATGTTCTCAAATACAGCATTTTCTAGTTCATACTAATTCTATTCAAACAATGGGTGGAGCCATTCATGGACGCCCTCTTTATTTGGGAAGGTAATTCCTATGCTTGTTGTCTAAATCAGTAATTAGTTTAATTGGTCTCTCTCATTGTCTCTCTTCCTCTTCCTCTTCTTCTTCTCTCTCTATACATATAAATGTTAACATATACCGCCATTTGTTTACAATTGTTGCTATATATTTATAGAGTTAAAATTTGATCCACTGATGGTGAATAATCATGACACGTTATTAAAATAAGTATAATGATGTCCGACATAAGTACTTCATTAATGAAATGTCATGATCCTAAAACTGCTTTTATGTACACTAAGACTAAGAGTGCATGAAACTTTAATTAATATTTATATAGTAACAATCGACTCACTTGCAAAGTTCTCATTTGCTCTCCAGTCTCCACTGCAAAGTTAATACTGAGTAAATTTTGTTCAACAATGGAGCACTACTTGTAAACTTTGGAGCGCAATTATCATTTATTTCAAAACTAAACACCTCTTCAGTATGTATATATAGTTGTTCCAAAGAATATTCAATGCAAGATTTGCATAAAACTTTCAAACTTTTGCAAGATAATATTTTTCCCAAAAACCGGGCCCCTTGACAAAAATCTCTGGCTTAGCCCAGACTCTAATAGACTAAAACAACAGGGGGTTGACTCAAGTCAACGGAACTGACTCAATAAATCCATAAACTTCAATTCATCACCACAACCCACAAATATAAACACACACAGATAAAATCAAAAGAAACAAAGTTACACCCAGATGAATATGCATTGTAAATTCGGTGAAAAACTTAATTTCATGCACCCAAATCGATCGCTTCTAAAATTCTCCACCGATGATCCACCATTTACAAATATCAAATATGTAATCATGATCATATACACAAACAAATAGCGAAAAATCAATCAGAAACTGATGCATTATCAACAATTGACTCACCTTATTAACCAAAAGGCCAATTACCAGCTCCTGACTTCGTGATCAATGGCGAAATTCAACGTGCATGACCAAAATTGGAAATTATATGGATAGATCTTCGGGAAGAAAATTAGGAATTGACGAAATCAAATTTTTTATGGAGAGAGAAATTATGCTAAATAGGTCGGGGACGGAGTAGGATTGATTCTGGAATAGAATGTGAGAGATCCGGTTTATAGAGGGACTGAAACCGCAAATAGTGGGCCGAGTATTGTTTTACTGCTTACCAGTTACTATATTGGTCCACTTTTTCTGTCACATCTCATTTAGATTTTATCATATCATTATATATTATTGGGGAAAATGGTATCGTTATGGATGTATGGGTAGACTTTTTGGTGGATAGTTTATAATAAATTGGTGAATTGATTAGTACAATAATAATACGTATAGATAGAGATAATCTCACGCCTATGTGTCAATACCGATCGAGATTAAAATTAATTTCATACTAATCATTTTCGAATAAAAAGTATTAACAATAATTTTTTTTAAATATTTAGAGGATAATAAGTGGGATATTCTGTAATTTTATTAAATTCTATATATTTATATTTTGCAATTTTAATTCAAATTGAATGCAATATATAGCACAACTCATATTTTTTACTTTGATTTGTTTGAAACTTGGAAATTATTAGTAAAAATATATAATGTACAAATAGAGATAAAAAGAAAAACTAAATTAACAACTATTAATTTTATGTATTATTTAGAAATGTATTCTCTTTGTTCTACAATACAAGATCATTATTGAATTTTAAAAACTTTTCAAATTTAAAGTCATCACTGTTTTTTTTTTTTTTTTAGTTTATATAATAACGAATATTGTAAACTATTTATAAAGTAATCCTCATTATAACATTTATGTTTTCTAATTTTTAATAAATAATTTTAATTTTGAGTTTAAAAATATTTTAAATTGACTTTCAAAAGTTAATAATTATAATCTTTTAATTGAAATATATTATAAGATTAATGTTAAACCATAGTGTAATAAATTGTCTAAAATGAAAATTTATTATTTAAAAATTTTTCAATAAACTTTTGACCTTCTCTTTTCTTCCCTCTTTAAATTTCCAGGTTTTGTTTGTGGTAAGACAGGAAATGCTTTGGATAAATCGTATCACTAATGGTATGTTTATGTCTAGCGTATTTCAGTGTAAAAATAGCTGTTTCCACTTTTTGTCTTTTTTGAAACAACAGTTTCCTCTTTTGATAAGGTAACATCCGGTTGTGAATTATATACGCTAAAAATTATCCATAATGTTATGGTAACTAAATAATGGTTCCCATGAATATAAAATGACGTTTCTAGTTCTGATTGTTTGTTATTAGTTGGTTCTTCCATGGATGATGGATTATGGATGATCAATTAATTACATTTTATCATATTATCTTATAAGTTATATTTTTATAAAATTATTTTGTCATTGTAGTAATATTCTAAAATTAGATGTATCCCGTGCCTTCGGCACTGTATGGACGGTAGAATTTATCCCAAATTTTAGACGGCCCAAATAATTTATTGAGTGAGCGGAAAATTTAAAATTATTTATATTTTATTAGATAAATTATACTCGCACCTTCCCATATTATGTGCAAAAAAATTTTAAGATGTCCTACATCGATCATAAGATATTTTAAAAACATATTTAGATATTATATTTATATAATATATTTAAATAACGGCACGAGGGGTTGGAGACCCCTCAAGTCTATTTGTGAATTGTGTTTCAAAATAATATTGTTTTGAAACATTTAAAAAAAAAATTCGTATGTAGTATTGGAGGGAGTATTTTTTATATATCTTTATAATAAAACAGAATTCATTTTAAATTTGGACGGTAAAGCATAAGGACGGTTCAAATTTATTCTAATTAATTTGAGCGGAAAAGGACAGATTCATTCTAATTTTAATTCAAAATAATAATAATAAAATAAATAATAAAAATAATGATAATTATTATTATTATTATTATTATTATTATTATTATATTAATAATAACAATAATTATTATTATTATAATAATAATAGTAATAATAATTATTATTATTATAATAACAATAATAATACTAATAAAATAATAATAATAATAATTACAATAGTACTAATAATAATAATTATTATTATAATAATAGTAATAGTAATAATAATAACTATAATAATAATAATTATAATAATTATAATAACAATAATAAAAAATAATAATAATAATAATAATAATAACAACAATAATAATAACAACAACAATAATAATAATAACAACAACAATAATAATAATAATAATTATTATTATTATTATTATTATTGTGGTGGTGTGGTGAATTATGATAATTTTTATTGATGATTGTAAGTTTTGTAGACAGGTTTAGATTTTTTTGGATATCTATTTTAAAGGAAAATTAATTATTGTGGCGGTATGGTGAATTATGATAATTGTTATGACTTCTTTTAAGTTATTTTATGTTGCAAAGAGTCTTTAGGTAATATGGTATTTTTTGAATTTTAATCTAATTTTTCGTTACGCACGAGCAATTACTAGTGCAATAATATAAAACGATGTCATTTTTTGTGCGATAACTCACCTAATTATATCTTGTTTGGATTTAATTCAATTTTGACTTGAGATTTGACCCAATATTTATTCCAAAATTCAATTTTGACCCGGATTGTTTTATATGGTATCAAAACTTACTCTCGAAAGTTTGAGTTAGGTCATCTGATCAGGGTGCCAAAGGTGGGGACACAAAGGCAACGAGTAATATTCTAAAATATCAGAGGGCTAGAGGTGGGGACACGAAAGTCACTGCTATTATCCCGCAATGGCAATAGGGACAAAATTTTAAGTTATGTGTGACTATTTGTTCAATTTGACAAGGGTGTTAAGTATTCAAGTGTGGGAATGTGTAACAAGTCAATCCCACATCTTAACATGTGAAATTATTTGATATGCATATAAGAACTTAAATTGTTATCCCTAATACTTTTTTTTGTGCTAAAAGGTGGCTAAAAGTCAGAACTACACATAAAATCTTGGGGTAGTACATCCCTTCATCATGATATTTTGAGAGAGTCGTTTGACTGGGTTGATTATTTCTAACTCAAGAAAGATATAGTTTCATTAACACAAGATAACAAGACAATAATTTTTTGCTTAGTAAGTTCATAATTTTAATTGATATTGATTGTTTATTTGATTTACATTGATGTATCATGTACTAGGGCTGAGCAAGTAACTAAATTGGGCCAAACCGCACTTAAAACCGCACGAAATCACACCAATTAAAACCGCACTAACGGTTCCTTCCGTAGATGTAAGCGATTTTAAGTGGGTTGAATAACCAAATTCTACTTTAGGTTTGGTTACTAGCCAAAACCGCACGCATAAAACCGAAACCGCGCCATGTGTGTGTATGTATGTATTATTTCTAGTAAATTCTAAAGTTACTTTTCACTTGAACACGCTCAGAGAAAATCTCAGTCTTGCATTGTCATTTTTTCACCAATTGAAAGAAGATGTTAGAGGTTATAGAGTCAAAAATTAAGCAATTGGGTTTTGGAATTTCGAATTTGTTTGATGCGTTATTGAAGAGGCTTATAGCTGAGGGGCTCGAGCACTTGATGCATTGGTTAATGTCAATGCTATAATAGTAATAGTCTAATAGATTATTTTTCAAATTAGGTATAGTTAGGATTATATTCTATAAGTCATCCCTGCAATATATGAGATAGAATTCCATTCTATCTCCAGTATATACTTTTAATTTTTGGGGAACTAGATAAATATTCTTGCTTGTTGTCGAATATATGGTCTTCGTTGTTTTATATAGCGTATGTTTTAGTTTTAAAGCATGCTTGATATAATTCCCATTCTTGACTCACATCATTTAAAGTTAATTGCTTTCGATGTAAGTTTTATGTTAAATTTTATTGAAGGCTTAGACTTTTTTATTGTTTCAATTGGTTTTGGAACCGAAACCGCACCAATTAAAACCAAATCGCACACTTTAAAACCGCATCGCACCAATCACAAACGGTTTCAGGTGCGGTTTTGAAATTTTCAAACTGCACCTAAGCGGTTTCGGGTGCGATTTGGACTTCAAACCGCACCAAACCGCACCATGTTCACCCCTACCCTGTACTACATGTACTTGTAATTTGTTAGCATGATATCTATTGTTGTGCTTTCTCCATCTACAAGCTTCAACTTTTATATTAGAACTTTGGTTGTGCAATGTCTTGAGTTCAAATCTTCTCGACCCCATGTTGTCTTTATATTAATTAAAAATAGTGAAAATGCACTTTAATTTGTTCATTCTCCATAAAATTGCATTTGAGGGGGAGTATTAGCATGATATACATTGTTAGCCCTCTATCTACAAGCTTAAATTTGTAGATGAGTTGGTTACTATCAACGCCGAGAAAATTTTCCTAGGTGTGTTTCAACCATTTTAAAGATTTTTCTATCTTTTTAATTATTTTATTTGAAAGGATGATGTTTTTCAGAAAATCCGACATAAATGTTGACGTAGTTTTGAAAGTGAAAGTCCAATAATAATCTATAAAGGGGGTTGGATAGATTATTATAAAAACCTTTTTCAAGACTTTTAAAATATTTTCCATTTAAGACATATAATAAAATGTAAATAATATGTCCTAGAGCCTTTAAATGAAAAATCAATTATTATGCAATTGACCTTACATTTGGTTTTTCTAAAAAAGAAAAACTCTTCAATCCAACAAATGTTCCTTATCCTCAGAAACCTGAAATGCCATAAAACAATTTAGTATACGAATAATTCATCATCAAAACTTAAGGATAAAATATGACTATGTCAACATTCTCCCCCTTTTTGATGATGACAACCAAAAACCTTTTAATTCACATTAACTCCCCCTATGTTCATGCATATCATATAATTAGCTCCCCCTAAATTCATGCATCAATATCATTTCAGGAATCTTATAATGACTAACTGAAATTCAAAACAATTTCAGTAAACTGAAATCTTAAACCCCTATTATCTGGGCATGTACCTGCAATCATGTTAGTTCAACATATATCAAATATCAAACTGCTAAATTCAAATTTAAAACTTTAAACAATCATCTGGTGAATCACAAATCACAAACCCAAAAATTTTCAGTCTATAAATAAACCCAATAATAACCCCCAAATTTCTCACCCTTTGTCATCAACCAAAAAGGGAAAGACCCATCACTCGAGCTCAACCACTCCTGCACATTGTTCATCTTTCTTGGTGAAGTAAGGACGATGTTTGGCACGATGAATCCTTTCAGCAAGTGTAAAATCAGTAGCAAAGCGAGGAGGACGGGGAATAAACGTTCCAGGTGGTAACTGTACGTCCAGGAATTCACCTTGATATTTGGCTAACCAGTTGTAATGCACCCACTCCGTAACAGTGGAGTTCTTACGCTGCATATGGAGTGTAGCTCCCACATCATTGAAACGAGTAGAAATGAACTCAGCCAATTCCCCTATTTGATTACTAACAAACTTAAGCTCTTGACTCAACTGACAGGAATTTCGATTAAGCCTTCTCTGCATAACCTCTGCCAAAGCAGTGGTTTGCAGTTCAAAGCCTGTATGTAAGTCAATGAATTCATCTTCAAGATTATTGTACAGTTTATTAATTCCAGGGGCACCCAAAGGCAATTTGCCTTTTTCCAACATATTCATACGGAAGGCCAGTCATTTCAGTCTGTATTTTTTCTTGATTACTGAGAACCAGTTTCAACATATCAATGATTTCAGACAAAGATTGAATATGGGGCTGAACAGGAGAGGATGGAATGGAAATTGGAGGAGCAAGATTTTTAGAAGTGACACGAACAAACATACCATCAAGTAAAATGATACGTGACATTTTCAGGGACCCAACACTGATGGAATCAGTAATCGAAACAGAATTTTCATTTTCAAAAGAGATTTTAAAATGTTTGAACAAAATAGTGAGAGTAGCACTGTAAGGTAAACATGTCTTGTTTTTTTCGCAAACAGGTGGTCATGTGATGAAGCATCATTTGAGATAAATTAAAAGAAACACCTCTTAAAATCATGGCAACAACTATCAAATCTTGATAGGTAAAATCAAGCCCTCCACCTAAACGAAGCAAATGATCAGATTCAACAAGTTGATGGAAGACACAAGAAATAGGAGAGACATCTACTTTTTTAGGAGTAAAAACATCATTCAATAAATTATTGTTCATCACAATTTGTAACTGTTCCAGAGGAGTAAATGGAAAATGAACAACACCTTTCTTTGTAAAAGGACAAACACCCGAAGATGGGATATTTAAAATACTACCAAAATCTACGACTGTAAAATATAAAGACTTCCCTTTGACAAAAGTTGTATAAAAATCCCCATGACACTCTAGATTTGTATAAAATTGTTGGATAAGTCTAGGATATGCCACATACGGAGGAAAAAGTATTGACGAAATACCACAAGACTCAAACAGTGGTCTCAAAGGAGATTGTTGAAAACAGATCTGATTAACCGACTTTTCATAGACAAATTATTTGGGAAAAATGACTGTTTTAAAACGTACCTCATACGCATTACTTCGAAAGAAGTTGTTAGGAAGATCAGATGAGAGATTAGGGTTTACCGAAACTAGAGGAGGAGTAACCTATGGCTTAAAGGATGGATTCGTTGGCTGACGTCGCCGAGAAGGTCCAGTAGGTTTAGGCAAAGAGGGATTAAAGGTTGACTCAGCAGAAGACGAAGAGTCCAGATACTCCATTTCATCATACACGACTTTCTTCAGTTTGCGTTGCTTTCGTGAAGGTCCGGCAGTGGATTGGAGAGGAATAAGCATTTGATCGTCATCGGAATCGATCAATGAATGTTTATGAGTTCGAGTTCTCATGGTGATTGAAGTTTGCAGATGGAGAACACGAAGAGAAAAAAATCAGAGGAAATTATGAAAGGTAAGGAGAATGAAGAGGGAAGGATAAATAAAAGAAAACAGATGCATGTACGTTACTTCAAACGCGCTTACGTCTCTTGAGATAACCTTTTCTGTCCTTTCTTTTCGCTTTTCAAAAACCCATTATGAGAAACGCCTAGAATAGTGCGTCCAAGATTTAAGCAGCTGAAAAGTTAATAACATAATTAGATGAGAGAGATAAACTATCAAATGCATGTATCCCTACACGCCTACGTCTCTCAATAGATTTAATTGACTTGTCTTTTCGAATTTCGAAAAAAAATCATCATGGCAAATATTTGGAATACCGTGTCCACGATTTAAGGGCATTTAATGGGCAGTCGAAAACTAATAATATCAAATATCCCAAATTTTAGTTGTTATTAAGATATGCATGCATAATAGGATAGCATAACGGTAATGCAAATTTAAAAACATTTAAGCGATACACATCCCAAGTTCTCTTCGCAATATGCAAAATCTATCTTCACTTAATGGTTTTGTAAAAATATCTGCAATTTGATTTTCAGTAGGAATAAAGATTAATTTTATAAAACCTTTTGACACATTATCACGTAAAAAATGATGTCTCACTTCAATGTGTTTTGTACGTGAGTGTAACACAGGATTTTTAGATATATCTATAGCACTTGAATTATCACAATATATAGGCACACAATCACAAAATATATCAAAATCACATAGAGTTTGCCGCATCCATAAAATCTGAGAACAACAACTTCCTGCAGCTAGGTATTCCCCCTTAGTAGTTGAAAGAGCCACTGAGGTTTTCTTTTTACTATGCCACGATACGAGACTTTGTCCCAAGAAAGTACAAACACCACTCGTACTTTTTCTATCAATTTGACACCCTGCATAGTCAGCATCTGAATAACCTATTAGTTCAAAATGATTGGAAATTGGATAAAATAACCCTAAGTTAATTGTACCACTTAAATATTTCAAAATTCTTTTAACAGCATTTAAGTGTGATTCTTTGGGTTTAGCCTGAAATCTTGCACACAGACAAACACTATACATTATATCGGGTCTTGAGGCAGTTAAGTATAGTAAGAATCCAATCATACCTCGATATTTTGTTATATCTACATCAATACCTTTTTCATCAGTGGTGAGCTTTATTGATGTGCTCATTGGTGTATCTTTCGAGTTAGATCCTTCAAAGCCAAATCTTTTGAGTAATTCTTTTTGTGTATTTGGTTTGATGGATATAAATACCTTCCTCTGTTTGCTTGATTTGTAATCCCAAGAAGTAATTAAGCTCTCCCATTAAGCTCATGTCAAATTCTTTATGCATGCACTTGGAAAACCACTCACAAAAGAAATCATTAGTAGCACCAAATATTATATCATCTACATATATTTGAACAATAATAATATCGACATTTTTATGCTTAATAAATAATGTAGAATCTATTTTACCTCTAATAAACCCGTTTGATAAGAGATACTTACTCAATCTTTCGTACCAAGCTCTTGGAGCTTGTTTCAAGCCATAAAGAGCTTTCTTTAGCTTGTACACATGATTAGGATACTTTTCGTGCTCGAATCCAGGAGGTTGTTTGACATACACTTCTTCATTGATGTATTAATTAAGGAACACACTTTTTACATCCATTTGATGAAGCTTAAACTTTTTGTAGCATGCAAAGGCTAACATAATTCGGATTGATTCCAACCTTGCTACTGGTGCATAAGTTTCTTCATAGTCGATCCCCTCTTGTTGATTGTATCCTTGAGCTACCAATGTTTCTTTGTTACGAATGATTTTCCCGTGCTCATCAAGTTTGTTCTTGAAGACAAATTTCGTACCAATGATGGAAACAACTTTTGGAGGAGACATAAGTTCCCACACTTGGCACCTCTCAAATTATTGAAGTTCTTTTTACATTGCCAATAGCCAGTTCTCATCAAGTATAGCATCCTTTGCATTCTTTGGCTCAACCTCATGACAAAAATGCGAGAGAATGCATAAATGATTTTGTAAACCTCTTCGTGTGGTTATACCTTTATTGATATCTCTAATGATATTTTTTGGAGAATGATTTTTGATGTATCTAGTTGTTCTTGGCATTTGGATATTATGCATAACTTCCTCTTGATCATTAGACTCATCTTCATCATCCTGCAAATCTTCAGGTTCACGTTCATGCTGGTCATTCATTTTAGTTTGCTGAATTTGTTCATTCGGTCTCCTGGTTTGTTCATTTCGGTTTAAAAAATGTCGACTATCTCCAAATTTCCCGCATCATCTTCACTTTCTTTTGAAGATCATTGTTAGTCTCATTGAAAGTGATATGAATGTATTCTTCTACACATGACTTTTTAATATTGAAAATGCGATAAGCCTTACTATTTTGAGAATAACCAATAAATATTCCTTCATACGACTTAGCATCAAATTTTCCCCAAATTGTCACTTATATTTAAAATGAAGCATTTAGAACCAAATATTTTGAAATAACTTATGTTGGGAATTTTATTATTTAAAAGCTCATATGGTGTTTTCAAAATAATAGGACGAATGAGTACTCTATTTAAAACATAACAAGATGTATTTATCGCCTTTACCAAAATTTATTTGAAAGCTTACTTTCTTGTAATAGAGTTCTAGCCGCCTCTCAGAGAGTCCTATTCTTCCTTTCCACCACCCCGCTTTTGTTGAGGAGTCCTTGGTGCCGAGAATTCATGGCTAATACCTCTTTGATCACAAAAGGTTATAAAATCTTTTTGAAATTCAGTGCCATGGTCACTTCTAATTTTAATGAGTTTGTAACTATATTTTGTTTCAAGTTTTCTTATTAATCTTTCAAACTCTTTAAATGCTTCATCCTTAGTTCTCAATAATAATACCCATGTGTATCTAGAAAAATCATCAACTATTACAAATGCATAAAATTTTCCATTAATACTAGAATGTCTTTCTGGTCCAAATAAATCAAGATGAAGTAATTACAAGGGAGAGGAGGTTGATACCATATTCTTTGTCGTGAAAGAAGTTCTTACTTGTTTTCCTAGTTGACAAGGAATGCATATTCCTTTCTTTTCAAACCTTATTTTTGGTAGTCCTCTTACAAGATTTCTTACATATAACTTCTTGATTAGATCCATATGAACATGTCCCATCCTCTTATGCCATAGATAAGCCTCATCTTGCATCAAGAAGACATATAGCTCTTCATCCCGTTGCTTCAAAAATCAATAGTATATATATTTCCTTCTCTTTGTGCAAACTAGAGTAGTATTGTTAGTACCATGAAATATTGTACATTTATCTTTTCAAAATTAACTTGATGACCATTATCCATTAATTGACTTATGCTTATTAAATTAAATTCAAGATCATTAACAAGGTGAACATTATTTATCCTTACCTTGCCATTTCCAATTTTACCTTTTCCGATTATTTCAGAGGTTCGATTATCTCCAAACGTGACTGCTCCATTCTTTTTCTTGATGTCTAGTTCCATAAACTTTGATTTATCACCGTCATGTGACGAGAAACATCCGCTATCAAGAATCCATTTTTGAGATGGAACTCTTGCTTTTAAACATACCCGCCAAGAAAAGATATATTCATCCTTTTGGTACCCATATCTTTTGGGTCCATTTATGTTAGTAGTAAGAAGTAAATCACTCTTTTTAATCCATACCTTTTTAACCTTATTTCGTTTCTTAAAACAATTTATATCTAAATGACCTTTAATACCACAATGTTGACAAGTTATGAAAGGAGAGCAATAATTTAAACTAAAACGTGATTTTGATTTTAACATTTTCATATTACTCTTCTTATGCATAGAATTAAAACCAATTCCTTGTCTTTCAAAACTAGGTCTTTGTTTACCTAATATGACATTTAGATTTTCTTCACCTTGAACAAATTTAGCAAGAGATGATTTTAGTGAGTCTATTTCTTTTGAAGTTCATTATTAGGAAACGCTTAACAAGAGATTTATCACTAAATGCATCAATACACACATCTCTCATTTTAGCTCATTAGTCAATTTTTGGACTTCATTATTTAAGAATTTTACCTTTTTGAAAAGTATTTTATTATAATTGTCTAAATAATCGATTTTTGCAATCAAAACATTTTCTTCTTTATTTGTAGATTCTTTTTTAATTTCTTTATTTTCATCTATTAGTGAATCTACTTCATCCATTAGTGTATTAACTAATCCTTTTAAGCTTGTTTTCTTTTCTCTTAATTTCTTATTTTCTTGTTCTAAAGAGTTAAGTTCATTAAGAGATACCTGATTAGATTCACCTTCAATTCCCATGAAACATACTTGTGCTATCTCATCTTTAGCATCGATCACTACTTCAGATTCTTCATCACTCCAAGTAATAAAGGCTTTGTTCTTCTTGTTGTCTTTGAAGTTTGTCTTCCTTTATTCTTTAATTGAAAATGTCTTTTCTTGAAGTGACCAGACGTCCACATTCAAGCATGTCTCTTTATTTTGCTTTCCTTTGAATTTATTTGAATCAAAGTGTTTCTCCTCTTGTTTTTCCTTTGTAGTAACCCCTCGAGTTTCCTCGACATCATAGCTATTTTTCATCATCGAGTTATCATCAAGTTCCTCCTCATTATCTCGCAAGAAGAAGAGCTAAGACCTTTCTTCGAGGAGTTTCCTCCTCATCATCATATCTCTTTAACTGATGTTCATATTCTTCTAGTTCACCAAACAAGGTTAAAGTATCCATGGAAGAAATAGTAACCGAATCTTGAAGAGTAGTGATTTTAGAAACAAACCTTTTGGGCATATCCCGAAGCTACTTACGATTGATCTCACTTTGAGGAATAGTCTTGTCCAGCAATTTCAAGGAGTTTCTAAGGACTAGAAATCTTGCTTGAGCTAGCTTGATGGTTTCATCTTTTTCGAGCTTGAACATTTCATAATTGTACATAAGCATGCTTAGCTTAACTTCTCGTACTTTTGAAGTACCTTCATGACTTACCACTAAAGTATCCCACATCTCTTTGGCAAAGGTTGCATGAAGAGACTTTATCTATCTCTTGATTGTACCATGTCACCGAGAAGTGTGTTCATAGCCTTTGAATCATATGAGACCATGTAGATTTCTTTGAATCCATTTCTAGCGTAATCTTTGGTGTCCCATCATCTCTTCGTGGAACAACCGGTCCGTTTCTCCACAACCCACTATTCCCAAGGATCTCTTTTAAGATAGATCCTCATTCGGAATTTCCAGAAGTTATAATTTTCTATGCCAAATAGCAAAGGAGGTCTATTGGTTGATTGACCTTCTTGATTGTTGTTTCCGAACTGTGCCATGTCAGAATCTTTCCCTACAAGTCACCTTTAAGACCAAGATAAGTAGAGCCAAACTTTGATACCAAATAAAATTTAACTAGGCACACTTAGAAGGGGGGTTGAATAAGTGTGGGAGCAATCTATGACCAATTTTTAAACTTTAGATCAAGCTATTAAATTCAAGCTACTATATTTATTAATTCAGTTTGCTGAATTAATATAGTCTACTGAAATGACTAAATATTCTGCTGAATTTATAATTTAAATAAATTCTTGGTGTTTGCTTAATATAAAGCAAATATTCAGATTTTAATTATTAAAATAATTAAATAGCCTACGTGAGTAATGCAAGTAATAAAATCAACACCAGGATTTTTTACGTGGTTCAACTATTACCCTCTTTAATAATAGCCTAGTCCACGTCCAATACCAACTAGTAATCGAGACTCACTTTATTTATTTTTTTTATAAATAAACACTGATTACAAAATAGATTCTTACAAAAATTAATTAACAATTAATTTCTCTTGAGCACTCTTCCTCCTTGTGCACCTATGCACTCTTCAAGCACCTTTGCTTCCTTGAACCTGTTTGTAAACCTTTTCTCTAATCCACTAGGATTAACACCTTTAGAATACACTTAGTCTAAAACATTAATTCAATACAAATATAGAGGTCTATGATCAATGCAAGAATAATCAATCGAACACTTAAAGGCTCAACTATATGCAATGATCAATTAGCACAAAATAAATAAACAATTAATTTCTTACCAAATACCAGCTCAAAAAATATCAGAAAATTAATTGCTTAGCTTCTCAAAGGTTGCACTGATTAAATCAGAATGCTCGATAATCACAGTAATAAGTGCAAGAAATATTTTCGTGAGAGTTGTGTATTTTTCATTCATGAAAAGCACTATTAAATAGCCATCCAAATAATACTGTTAACTAGATATGTTCAAATAATCCAACGGTATAGAAATCTTTCAACAATAAAGAAAGTGAACGTTTTAATTGATAATTATCCAAGTAACAAAATCAAACTTCTTTATTGTTATACTGTTGAGATAACATCAAAAGTTCATTTAAGATATAACTCATTAAAGTGGCGTGTGGCAACAAAAAAAAGAACAACTAAAGTAACGTATGACATCAAACTCTTTTTCCAAAACATCTTCAGAGTTCCAATATATAATTAAAGACTCCTTTAGAACTAACCCACAAAACCATTTGACTTTATCTCTCTTTATCTCTTAGTGGAGTGTAGGTGGTGTATGACACCAAAAGACTTTTCAAATAATAAAAATCTTATAGTTCCTAGATAATCATTACTCCTTGAAAACACACATATCATGTCATATAAAGCTACCGTCTTTATAGTTTTCTATCTATATCCACGTGTAACAAGAATCAGTATATAACCCAAGAATACATGCAAATCATATATCAATTAATATACACATGTAACATATTTAAAGTATTTAAAAAAAACCTTTTTCAAGACTTTTAAAATATTTTCCATTTAAGACATATAATAAAATGTAAATAATATGTCCTAGAGCCTTTAAATGAAAAATCAATTATTATGCAATTGACAAAAAATGTTCCTTATCCTCAGATACCTGAAATGCCATAAAACAATTTAATATACGAATAATTCATCATCAAAACTTAAGGATAAAATATGACTAGGTCAACAAAAATAAACTAACTCTACCATTTTTCCCTTTTACAAAAAATTTTATAATGATGTGTTTCTTTAAATAAGCAGATAAAGTTTAGTACAAATTGATGCTTCTTAAAAAAGCAGATAGAAATTAAAGATTAAAAAGTTCAAAGACTTTTATCATAATTTGCTTCTTGTGTAAGAATTTGTAAATTTTGACTCAGTTATAAAAGTTTAAAAACTTTTATATTTGTGTAAAAATGCTTCTTGATCAAGCAGATAAATAAATTTAAGTGTCTGTCAAATAATGCTTGAATAATCAAATATTTAGTTTAATGCAAGGTTATAAAGAATTATTTATTCTTTATAATAAAAAATGTGTTTCTATGGATTTAAACAGATATAGTTTTATAATAAAAGTTTAAATAACTTTTATATTATGCAACAAGTATTTTGTGAATAAATGAATTTATGATCAAATACTTGTGATGACAGATATTAAGTATAATAAATACATCAATTAAACAATACTTGATATAGTAAATATATTTGTTTAACTCAAAGCACTACAAAAAAACAGGTCATTGGCGACGACCTCAGTAGCGACGGCAGTATCCCCATCGCTAATAACCTCATTCTCGACGACATAGTCGTCGCCAATGGGGCCCGTCGAGAATGACCCTTCCCGGGCCTAAATTTGGTGGGAATTTTTTGTGAAGCGTGGGAAAAGGATATAAGCGACAACTGGGTATACATCACCCATCTTGAGTCGCCAGATACAAGGTAATCAATACAAATACAACTTAATTATACAACAATGTGTGAAATACTTACGACAAAACATAGGTCATGTAGTTTTAATACAAATATTGTCATCTAGACAATATCCACACTCAATGGAGTCCTCATTACATTTATTATCACACTATTTCACGTAATAAAGAGGACTACTAATGCACCATCTAGACCATCACTGCTCCCCGACTAGTCCCAAATAGTGAGGACTACGCTCTCATTTCCTCAAGAGAACAAAGGAAAGAAAGGGTGAGCTCAACTAGCCCAAGAAAGAAATATTATGACTAAGATAATGCGTAATAAATTATCAATAGCCTTCAACAAAGATAACAACCGATAGAATATAATAGACAACAAGTTTTAGATCAAAAATCGCAGCAGCAGAATAAGCAATCCATTAAAAGAGTCAAGTAAAGTATAAAATCTATCGCTCTTCTATGATTTAAAAGTTTTTCATCAACTTTATCACGAGACTCACTTTTAATAAATAAAATCGAATCATCCTCGCTTCCACTACCAAGGATATTCATATAATCATCAATGGTCATGACTATACCGAATAATCCCCGGTCATAATCATACCAACAACCGCCCACCAATGAACTACATGCCAATGAGGACTTTTACCACATCATTCGTCACATTACTACGCCATGATTATACCGAATAATCCTCGGTCATAATCATACCAAGTCCATCTACGCACGTAAGCCAAAGATGACTTTCAACATAATATAAGCATGAGGATGATGATGAAATTCAATAAAATAGTTCAAGAATAAATTTTAAAGATTTATAAGTTAATTTATCCCAACTCAATAACGCCCAAATTGTCAACATGATACCGCTTTGTGGCAAGAAAAATTCAAGAATGCTCGTAAGAATATTTCCATGAAAAGATATCGATGAAGCGCAAATATCAAGGATATTCCACTAATTTCATGGAGTATAGAAGCCAAAGCTTTAACCAACCGAGTATAATATAATATATGAAATCGCAAAATGGATTTTCACCCGCCATGCAGAATCCACGATATGCATCATTTCCACAATTTAATAAGGAATGAATACACAGTGATCATTCACCATGCATGTGGTAATCCACATGACATGTGTTATTCCAATGTAATAATAAAGAATGGAATAATGTATGATTCACCATGCGCGCGATAGATCGCACCGATAAAAGTTATTCCCAATGTAATAATAAATAATGGAACCAGTCCCATGTAACGCATGCATGCATGTGATATATCGATGTAATAATAAATAATGGAACCAGTCCCAGAGAAACGCATGTATGTGATATTCCGGCTGTAATAATAAATAATGGAACCAGTCCCAAGAAACGCACGCATGTGATATTTCTACGTAATAATAAAGAACGGAATATTAGAAGAATTTCACCATGTATGCGCAGATTGCAGATAAACAAAGTTATTCCAATGTAATAATAAGAATGGAATAATGTAAGAATTTCACCAAGTATAGGTATCCTCACAGATACAAAAGTTATTCCAATGTAATAATAAAGAATGGAATAATGTAAGTTCTCTTCATGAATAAGAAAGAAAGAATACCCCTTATGAGTACAACAAATAATATTCCCTACCTTAGAAAAACCTAATATCAAGTAAAGTGAAGTAGCGTATACTTTTCTTCTTTCTCTCTATAGTTTCTCTCTAGAGTTTCAAAGAATTCGTAAGAAATAATGAAGGAATGAGCTTCTATTTATAGAGAATGGACCTAATAAGAATTAATTCATGAACTATCCAGATTGATTTACTTTTTAAACTGACGGTCCATATTGGTTTACTATTAAAACTTAAAGCAACGGTCCATACCGATTTACTATTAAAACTTTAAACCAAATGATCCATATTGATTTACTATTATACTTTCCACCAAATGTCCATATTGATTTACTATTATATCTTCAACCAACTATTCTAAAAATTAGCACATCTCCTCATGGAATAATATTGTACCCAAAAATGATTTGGACCAATGTAAATATATCTTACGGGTGAATAGACTTGAATAATAAGAATCGTGAATAAGAACTCATGAATAGTAACTCATGAATAGAACTCGTGAATAGTAACTCATGAATAATAATCGTGAATAGAATCGTGAATAGTAATCACACCTAAAAGTGTCCCGAATACCCAATCAACAATATAACCTCCGCACATCAATTATACTAACACAAATAAGTCCAACACAATGGAACTATAAAATTCATCTTTAATCAACACGAACTTATTCATCATTAATATTATAATTCACAATATTTAACAACCAGTCGCTCCTCCTGTGAAAGAGGGGCTTTTCCGATAAGGATTTCTCCTTATCATGCGCCGCAATTAGTGTGACCAAACCTCTCCTCGATGTAACTTCTAGACATCATCAATATTGCAAATAATAATATGAATAACTTTGTCGCCTCAATTATTGATTTAATAATATATCATATTATGTAGATGATACCGTAACAATAATTGAATCAATAATATGAGAGATATGATGCAAAGAATTATCAGAGTAATAATTGAGTATAACCGAGTGACTTCTCACGTAAGCATCAATAATCAATACCGTGCTACTATGCAACCACGCCAGACATCGCATTTTTTACTACCGGTAGTTCAACATGCTTTTAATTCAGAACACCTCCGCCGTTATTTTTATAGAAAGATATTTTTGTCGCTTTTCTAACTACGACAATACTTCCGCTAGGGGTCCACTAATGATTGTGCCATCGCATTTAATATTCCCCGTTAAAACGAATATTCCCCACCAATCGAATATTATATAACCACTTGCTTACTTTGCAAAATTTGTAAATATTACCCACAACTATAACATTATATCAAATCCACACCATAATATTCAAAAATATATTTCGAGAAAATTATTCTTTATTCATAAAAGTTGGGGTCTTACAACCTCCCTTCTTATGAAATTTCGCCCTCAAAATTAGGGTACATACCGGTATGTCAAGAGATGAGGATACCTCGACTTCATCTCGATTCTAACTCCCAAGTCATTTCCTCCACATCGTGGTTTCTCCACAAAACTTTGACTTGAGGTATAATCTTGAGCGTAGAACATGATCCTTCTTATCCAAGATTTTAACAGCAACTCTTCATACGCTAAATCTTCCTCTATCTCATCCGGTTCTAACTCAATAATGTGGTTCGGTCTTTCACATATTTACGTAACATAGATATGTGAAAAACGCGCATGAACACGAGACATACTTCAAGTAAGGCGAGTCTATAAGCCACAGCCCTACTCGCCGAGAATTAAAATGGGCCAATGAATCGAGGATTGAGCTTTCCTCTCTTTCCAAATCTCAGAACTCCTTTCCATGGAGCAACACGTAATAAACACATGATCTCCAATATCGAATTCTACGCCCTTTCGATGAAGATCAAGATAACTCTTTTGTCGATCTTGTGAAGTTTTTATACGCTGTCGGATCGCTTTGAATCTTTTCTCGTAGTCATACGCATCAACTCCTATCCCAACAACGTTGCTTCACCCACCTCATCCCAAAGATACCGAGAATCTACACTTTCTCCCATACAACGCCTCAAATGGAGCCATGCCAATACTTGCTTGATAACTGCTGTTGTAGGAAAACTCCACCAATCTGTAGAAGAACTTGTCCCAACTTCCTTTGAAGTCAAGGACACAGAGTCTTAATAGATCTTCAAGAGTTTGAATAGTCCTCTCCGATCGCCTCATCTGGCCTGAGGATGATATGCCGAAGCTAAATCAGAATCTGCGCCATATAGCTTTCTCGCAAAACTAACCCAAAATCGTGAAGTGAATCTTGGGTCTCGATCGTAAACTATGGATACCGGCATACCATGCGCCTTACAATCTCATTTATGTACATACGAAGCAAGACGCTCAAGTGTATAAGTTTCTCGATAGGTAAGAAGTGAGCAGACTTTGGTCAATCTATCAACAATGACCCAAATTGCATCTATGCCTTGAGAAACCTTGGGAAGACCAAGAATCGAAATCCATGGTAATGTGCTCCCACTTCCATTCTAGAATTTCAAGTGGTTGCAATGGACCTTTTGGTACTTGATGCTCCACCTTGACTCTTTTGACAAGTTAAACACCTCGAGATAAACTCCGCTATCTCTCTCTTCATATTGCTCCACCAAAATGTATGTCAAGATCATGATACATTTTGGTACTCCCAGTGATGGATTGCAAATGGTGTGTTGTGCGCCCCATCATGATTTTATACTTTAAATCGTGGTCGTTAGAACACAAAGTCCGGAGTTGACTCAAGTATTCCTTCTTCATCGATTCTTGCTTCCTAATAGCACCTTCTTGCACTTTCTTCCTCATACGACGCCTCCGTGTCTCAGAGCTTGAGCAAATTTTAACTTTATCGATTAAAGCCTGGTTCTACTCAGATATTCGCCATCATCACATGGGTCCCTCGAGTCTTTAACTCTATCTCCATCCTTTGTAAGTCATACAAAATGGGCCTTTGTGTTTGACAATATTGCACTCGCATTCCAGATATGATCTTCTACTCAATGCGCCACCATTACGCTCGCTTTACCAGATGGTATTGAATGGTATGATCATAATCTTTCAATAGCTCAAGCCAACGCTCATTGCCGCATGTTGAGTTCCTTTTGGGTGAAGAAATATTTGAGGCTTTTATGATCCGTATAGATCTCCACCTTCTCTCCATATAGGTAATGCCTCCAAATCTTGAGCGCGAAGACAACAGCTGCCAACTCTAGATCATGAGTAGGATAATTCCTCTCATATTCTTTGAGTTGCCGAGAGGCATATGCTATGACTTTCCCATGTTGCATGAGAACACATCCTAGCCCTTTGCCCGGCTCAGCATCATCAGAGATGACAAATCCTCCGAGCCGATGGTATTGTCGTAACAAAATAAATGAGTCTTCCTCGAGTTCTTGAAAACTCTTCTCACATTCCTCGCCCAACCGAACTTTGTATCTTTTCGAGTCACCGAAGTTAATGGAGTAGCGATTCGAGAAAATCCTTCCACGAATCTCCGATAATAACCAAATAAGCCGAGAAAGCTACGATTTCTATTATCACTCGACTTTGGTTGCTCCCACTTTTGAATTGCTTCAATCTTCACCGGGTCAACAGATATTCCATGATTTGATATCACATGCCCAAGGAATGCAACTTCCTCAAGCCGTAACTCACATTTCTTCAACTTGGCATAAAGCTTGTTTTCACGGCTTTTGGAGTATCACCTTTCAAGTGTTGCTCATCATGATCTTCACGGCTTTTGGAATATATGAGAATGTCATCAATAAAGACAACCACAAAGTGATCCAAATATTCCTTGAATACTCTGGCTCATCATATCCATGAAGGCAAAGAGAGCATTAGTCAATCCAAAAGACATGACCAAGAATTCATAATGCCCGCATCGAAGTTCTCAAGGCGCCTTTTGAATATCCTCGCTTTTAACCTTCAAATTGATGATATCCGTAATCTAAGATCGATCTTTGAAAAGAATTGTGCTCCTTGCAACCGGGTCAAACAGTCATCAATGCGAGGTAATCTGATACCTATTCTCGATGGTGACATGGTTCAATTCCCAGAGTCAATACAAAAGTCGATACTCCCATCTTTCTTCTTCACGAATAGAACAGAGCACCCCAAGGAGACGATTAGACGAATGAAACCAATGTCTAACAATTCCTCAGAATTGGGTCTTTAACTCCTCAAGTTCAATAGAGCCATTCGATATGGGGCTTTTGAAATGGGTTTTGTACCAGTGTTCAAGGTCGATACAAAATTCAATTTCACGCCTGGGGTAGGCCAGAAGTTCTTCGTGAATACGCCAGAAATTTATTAACAATAGAAATATCATTCAAAACCGACGATTTATTTTTGTTTAAATCAGATATGAGCTAAGAAAGCTTGACATCCGCTTTTCAATAAACGAATAGCTTTTATGGCTTGAAATGACCGTGATTGATTTTAATGGTTTGGTCGCTTGAATTCGCATAATAGGTTGATTAGAATATGAAAACTAACAACCTTACGAAAAATAATCAATTTTTGCATGATGAGTAGTTAACCAATCAATCCCTAGAATTACGCCAAACGCAAGTATTTTTAAAGAAATAAGATCGACAGTGTAATGTGCGGTACCCGATTTGAATCAAACAAGACTTATAAACCGTGGATGTAATGAAGGTTTCTCCCAACGGAGTTTCAACCGATAAGTCAAAGTCCAATTTCTCCTGAGTCAAATTTAAACGCTGAGCGCAAGTAGAGAAATAAAAGAATGGGTAGAGCCAGATCAAATAAGGTATATACTTCACTAGAGTTTATGATAAGCTTACCCGTGATGACCTCGCTTGGGTTCCTTGCTTTCGGGAGGTTACAACAAACGCCTCCTCGAACTACCGCTTTTGTCTTGTCTGGGATGTACTTTGATGCCTCCATCCCACCGGACTTCGACTTCTGCAGCACGAAAAATCGGGCTAAGTGACCTTCTCTTCCACAATTGTAACATGCTTTGATCGTCACAGATAGCTTTGACCGATGTGTCCTCCCCTCCGTGATTTGTAACATACGACCGACGGTCGCTCTCCTTCCTTAACAACAAAAAGCCAGTGCCGACGCCCTTCCATCATTACTAAATCTCCTCTTCTTGAACTCCCACTTTTATTGTCTTCGCCATGATTACCACCGGCGTGGTTACCATTTCGCATGTTGATTCCTCCACGCTTGTTGTCACCGCTTCGATGATCAAGTACCACTAGTATTTTCATTCTCGCCGGCCGCTTTCTTGGTCAGATTGACCAAGTATCGCGCTCCAATAATCGAGCCCTATTTACAACATCCTAATACAAACACAGCTTTATGAGAAATAAGATATCGACGATCTCCTGCTTTCAAACCTCTTAAAAACATTCGCGGCCATTCGCTTCCTCATTATCAACCAAATGGGATGCAAACCGATAACTCCAAAAATTTAGCCTCAGATCATGACACTACCATATTGTTTTGCTCCAACTTGATAAACTCCACCTCCTTCATGTGACGAATACTTTCGGAAAGTATTTGTCGCTTGAATGCCTCTCTTGAACTTCTCCCAAGACATCTTGAGTAAGGCCAGTCGGTACGCTTTTACGATTCCCACCAAGAATCAGCCTCCCTCAAGACATAAAAGGTGGCAAAGGAACCTTTTGCTCCTCGAGCATCCCAAGACATCAAATATCTTGGTGATCTCGCTTTATCCATGCATCCGCCTTTAAGTGGTTTTGCTCTCCAATAAACTCCTATGTGGTCCCAGCCTCGAATCTGCTTAATGCTATGACCGTCCGAGAGTTTCCAAAGTTTTCCACCTACATTTTGGATGTGAGTTTCTTGCCTCGATGTTGTACGAATTGCAGAAAAGCTCCTAAACATTCCGCTGCTCGCCATTTGGCTCTGTTGTTGTTCACCGAGGATTATTGTCTTCCCGCTGCACATTATCCTCGAGTATTAATCTGTGGTGACTCCACGATCTCATGTGCTTCATTGCTTATCTCAACATTTTCTGGATGCCATTTTTCAAACCGCCACAAAACAAGGGTTAATTAATATATCACATATTATCCCTATACTCCTCGACCAACCAGCTTAAATACCAAATAAACTTAGGTAGGTCATACTAGTGAAGGAATTCCCTGCCTCTCCCTCCTAGTTCTTATCTCACATCTCACCAGTGGATCATATCCCTAAGCTTTGATACCAACTGTGACGCCCCCAAAACAGGTATACATCACCCATCTTGAGTCGCCAGATACAAGGTATCAATACAAATACAACTTAATTATACAACAATGTGGTGAAATACGACAAAACATAAATCATGAGTTTTAATACAAATATTGTCATCTAGACAATATCCACACTCAATGGAGTCCTCATTACATTTATTATCACACTATTTCACGTAATAGTGAGGACTACTAATGCACCATCTAGACCATCACTGCTTTCCCGACTAGTCCCAAATTTACGCTCTCATTTCCTCAAGAGAACAAAGAAAGAAAGGGTGAGCTCAACTAGCCCAAGAAGAAATATTATGACTAAGATAATGCGTAATAAATTATCAATAGCCTTCAACAATATAACAACTGATAGAATATAATAGACAACAAGTTTTAGATCAAAAACTACAGCAGAATAAGCAATCCATTAGAAGAGTCAAGTAAAGTATAAAATCTATCGCCTTCTATGATTTAAAAAGTTTTTCATCAACTTTATCACGAGACTCACTCATTAATAAATAAAATCGAATCATCCTCGCCCACTACCAAGGATATTCATATAATCATCAATGGTCATGACTATACCGAATAATCCCTCGGTCATAATCATACCAACAACCGCCCACCAATGAACTACATGCCAATGAGGACTTTTACCACATCATTCGTCACATTACTACCCATGATTATACCGAATAATCCTCGGTCATAATCATACCAAGTCCATCTATGCACGTAAGCCAAAGATGACTTTCAACATAATATAAGCATGAGGATGATGATGATTCAATAAAACAGTTTCAAGAATAAATTTTAAAGATTTATAAGTTAATTTATCCCGAACTCAATAACGCCCAAATTGTCAACATGATACCGCTTTGGCAAAAAAATTCAAGAATGCTCGTAAGAATATTTCCATGAAAAGATATCGATGAAGCGCAAATATCAAGGATATTCCACTAATTTCATGGAGTATAGAAGCCAAAGCTTTAACCAACCGAAGTATAATATAATATATGAAATCGCAAATGGATTTTCACCCGCCATGCAGAATCCACGATATGCATCATTTCCACAATTTAATAAGGAATGAATACACAAGATCATTCACCATGCATGTGGTAATCCACATGACAAAGTTATTCCAATGTAATAATAAAGAATGGAATAATGTATGATTCACCATGCGCATGATAGATCGCACCGACATGTGTTATTCCCAATGTAATAATAAATAATGGAACCAGTCCCATGTAACGCACGCATACATGATATATCGATAAATAATAAATAATGGAACTGTGTCCCATAAAATGCGCATGCATGTGATATTATTCCGGCTGTAATAATAAATAATGGAAACCAGTCCCATGAAACGCATTGCATGATATGATATTCCGACATAATAATAAAGAACGGAATATTAGAAGAATTTCACCATGTATGCGGTTTGCAGATAAATAAAGTTATTCCAATGTAATAATAAGAATGGAATAATGTAAGAATTTCACCAAGTATAGGGTATCCCAAAGAGATATAAAAGTTATTCCAATGTAAATAATAAAGAATGGAATAATGTAAGTTCTCTTCATGAATAAGAAAGAAAGAAAGAATACCCTTACGAGTACAAAATAAATAATATTCCCTACCTTAGAAAAACTCAATATCAAGTAAAGTGAAGTAGCGTAATACTTTTTTCTTTTCTTTCTCTCTATAGTTTCTCTCTCTCTAGAGTTTCAAAGAATTCGTAAGAAATAATGAAGGAATGAGCTTCTATTTATAGAGAATGGACCTAATAAGAACTAATTCATGAACTATCCGTATTGATTTACTTTTAAACGGATGGTCCATATTGGTTTACTATTAAAACTTAAAGCAATTCATCCATACCGATTTACTATTAAAACTTTAAACCAAATGATCCATATTGATTTACTATTATACTTTCCACCAAATCCATATTGATTTACTATTATATCTTCAACCAACTATTCTCAAAAATTAGCACATCTCCTCATGGAATAATATTGTACCCAAAAAAATATTTGGACCTAAAAGAAATATATCTTACGGGTGAATAGTAATAAGAATCGTGAATAGTAACTCATGAATAGTAAACTCGTGAATAGTAACTCATGAATAGTAACTCATGAATAGTAACTCATGAATAGTAACTCATGAATAGTAACTCATGAATAGTACTCGGCTACCTAAAAGTGTCCCGAATACCCAATCGAACAATATAACCTCCGCACATCAATTATACTAACACAAATAAGTCCAACACAATGGAACTATAAAATTCATCTTTAATCAACACGAACTTATTCATCATTAATATTATAATTCACAATATTTAACAACCAAAATGCTCCCTCGTGAAAGAGGGGCTTTCCGATAAGGATTTCTCCTTATCATGCGCAATTAGGTGACCAAACCTCTCCTCGATGTAACTTCTAGACATTGTCAATATTGCAAATAATAATATGAATAACTTTGTCGCCTCAATTATTGATTTAATAATATATCATATTATGTAGATGATAATCAATCAATAATAAATCAATCAATACGAGAGATATGATGCAAAGAATTATCGTAGAGCAATAATTGAGTATAAACCGAGTGACTTCTCACGTAAAGATCAATAATCAATACCGCACCGCTTTTCTACTACGCAACCACGCCAGACATCGCATTTTTTCCCTACTACCGGTAGTTCAACAGCTTTTTGCAAATGTGTACACCTCCGCCGTAACATATTTTATATAAAAGATATTTTTGTCGCTTTTCACTACGATAATACTTCCGCTAGGGGTCCACTAATGATTGTGTTTTATTTTTATTTTAATAGCTATTAAGAACATACGAGATGTATTCCCCGTTAAAACAAATATTCCCCACCAATCGAATATTATATAACCACTTGCTTACTTTGCAAAATTTGTAAATATTACCCACAACTATAACATTATATCAAATCCACACCATAATATTCAAAAATATATTTCGAGAAAATTATTCTTTATTCATAAAAGTGGGAGTATTTCTCCTCAACCCACCACAAGACTCAACTAGCTTTTATTTTCTTTTTCTGAAGCTTATATACCTTACTCTTTCCCCCAAACTTAGGTTCTTGCCTAATTTGTCGTCTTCACTGCCTGTTCTTGTCATTCTCTTATCTATACTAGCATTATCCTTTAGAAACTATTTATGTATTGATTTAAACTAATCAGTCCACACTTACGTTATTACGTGCTACCCTTCTTATACCAGTTTCAAACAAGCACAAGATCCGATTCATGATTCGAAACTACATCACAGTTCTAATACTGAATACTGTATTTATTTACTTAATCTCAATTTCATCATTGGCCATAATAAACATGACTACAAAGACTGCTGGATAAATACAAAACAACACAATTCTAACTAATCATATATATATATATATATATATATATATATATATATATATATATATATATATATATATATATTTTAACGTGAAACATAACATGATTTATGAAACATCAAACAACATAATTAAATATGCTCCTAAGCTACTATGCAACTATATGATTACATCAATGCTAAAACTAATATGCAAAACTAACATGCAAAACTAAATGCAAACCTAACTAATGACAATATGCATGTAACATAAAATGCAAAATAAAACTAATTCCCCCAAACTTAATAACAACAATGTCCTCATTGTATGGATATAGCAATTAAATGAGCGAGGATTTCCTTGTAATTGCCTTAAGTCTGGGGTGGTGGTGGTTGATCTTCTCCCTCAGAGTCACTTGGTGGAAACCTCGGCATTGGCATGGGCTGCTGATATGGAAATTGTGCAGCTAGATTAAAGCTCTGGAGTGTCGTATTCAAAGATGCGAACGACGTGTTCATTGCATCAAACATATGGTCTTATCGCATTGCAAGCCGCCTTATCTCCCTTCGTACTGCCTTGTTGAGCTCCTCCATGTGTTGTTGAAATGCAAGAAATTGAGGGTTAGATATGGCGTCAGAAGATGGTTCCGCCTCAGTCCCTTGATCTCCCATAGTCTCGTCCTCATCATCCGAGGTGTCTTCAGCATCAGCTTCGTCCTCCGAAGCTGATGGAAATACGAAACCTAAATCTCGAGGATGTGATTCACCTCCGACCCACACTGAATACCGTGTTATCATTCTGTTGTCTAGTAGCTGTAGCGGCATCTGAATGGGCTCATCATCTGACCATCGAACACCTGCTTGGCGACACAGCCCACAAATGAGTGATGGGTGTGGAAAGACTCCCGAAAAATTACCTGGCAAGCATCGGCGAATAGAAAAACTGATTATGGTCCCGATGTCGATGATAAAGTCTTGCACAATTGCATATTGAAGTAGCGCCTTCTCCTTGGTGACGTCTGAGGTGTGCGTGGATGGCAATAATTTTGCACATAAGAAAGGCGTGCCAAATCTTCCCATACCGGCTGAGATCTTTGCTATAAAAAACTGTACCGCTTTTCCGACCCTTGATCCACGTTGTTCCTGGCTTAGTCATTTCTTTGAGAACCGCCTCAAAGTCAGGGTCGAAATCCCTCAAGTGAGCATATTGGCACTGTCGAGGCACCCGTAACTAATAATACATGCTGATGGCATCGACATTGAACGAGACCAAACGACCCCGCACAAAAGCGTTGAAAGGTGCCTTATCCTCGGCATTAGCATAGAACTCTTTGACCACGTTGACAGCGGCGGTCTCGAGCTCTGCTGTAAACTTGATCCACCCTTTCTGATAAATATGTTGCATCATTTCACCGTCGTGAACATCCGGTGCCAACCCCCGCTCCGGTGTAAGAGCCTTTATGACCATGTAGTTGTACCGGTCGGTGGCGGCGGCACTTTTGAACTTGCGTCGGTCGAATGTTCGTGATGATGGAGTTGGCCTTGAACTCTCTCCCTGTTGTCGTTTGGATGTTGGTTAAGACGCCATCGAATCTGAATGCCTGAACACACTGTTAAACACACGACCTTCCCCTCAAACTTTGTTCACACAAACTCTCAAACACTTGGTGTGCACAGAAGTTTATACCCCCAAACTTGTCGATTTTCGTCTATTATAGTACTAGGAAGTGAGGAACTTAGAACACAAAGCACTAAGTGGCAGTTGTTATACACTTGCTGCACTGAAAGCCCTAATTCGTAGCTTTGTGAGATGTAATTGAAAGGTAGTGAGGAAATTAGGTTGTGAGGGTGGAATATATAGAGATGGTGGTGTGAATTAATGTGGTAGTGGATTGGAGTGGTGGGGATAAGTAATGGGTATGAGTAGTTTAGGATGCCAGAAACGTGGGTGGAGAGTAGGTGCAATGGAGTTTAAGTCGTTATGAAGGAATAAGGGAAAGTAGTGGGTTCAATTGAATTTGTAACTGCCAAATTGAGTGTCCAGATTCAAGGACCCCACCTTCTGGCCAGAGGGTACAAGCTTAATTAAACCCGCCCGAAGTGCCTACGTTCTGTCGATTAGCTAGCCTTTGTTTTTTTGAATGTTGCTCTCATGATGCTACTCCTTGCTCCTTCAGTCCTCTATTAGTATCTTTATTACCTGCACATTATGCAACAAAGCGTCATTAGATCTAATGTATATTGAGCATGGGAGATTAGATTATCTAGAACAATAAAACTTACATAATGACATTATTATTTCCTAATTATTAATCTCAACTATAATCTAACTAGCATGACTAAAAAGTATGAAAAATAAAAAAAAATGATTGGGTTGCCTCCCAATTAGCACTTGATTTTAAGTCGTTCAGCCTGACTATTTCTTGTTTATGGAACGTCAGATAATATGATTGCGATGACGTCCCAATTGGACTCGCCACCCCAATAATGTTTCAATCGTTGACCGTTGACCTTGAAAGTTTCCAATGGATTTCGACTGTAGAGTTCAACGGCACCATGTGGGAAAACTATTTTGATGGTGAATGGTCCCGACCACCTTGACTTAAGCTTCCCAGGGAACAACCTAAACCTTGAGTTGAACAACAATACTGATTTCCCCGGCTTGAACGTTCGGTGTATGATTTTCTTATCGTGCCATTTCTTGACTTTTACTTTGTATAGTTTCGAGTTCTCGTAAGCTTGAAGACGGAATTCATCGAGCTCGTTCAACTGAACTAATCTCTTTTCCCCCACAGCTGCTTAATCGAAGTTCAATTTCTGAATAGCCCAGTAGGCCTTGTGATGTAACTCCACAGGCAAGTGACATGCTTTCCCGTATAGTAATTGGTATAGTGACATACCAATCGGTGTTTTATACGCAGTCCGGTAAGCCCAAAGTGCATTGTCCAACCTGAGGGACCAATCCTTTCGATTCGGGTTTACCACTTTTTCCAAGATTCTTTTCACTTCCCTGTTCAAAACCTCAGCTTGCCCACTGGTTTGGGGATGATATGTTGTAGCGACCTTGTGGTTGACCCCATACTTTGCCAAGAGAGCTGTAAACGATTTGTTGCAGAAGTGACTACCTTCGTCACTTATAATAGCTCTCGGCGTGCCAAACCTCGTAAAAATATTTTTCTGCAAGAATTTGAGAACCACTTTGGCATCGTTAGTCGGGAGTGCTACAGCTGCAACCTACTTTGAAACGTAATCTACCGCAAACAATATGTATTGATTAATAAATGAGGAAAGGAATGGCCCCATGAAATCTATGCCCCATACATCGAAAATCTCAACTTCTAAAATTGTTTGTAATGGCATCTCATTCCGTTTTGATATGTTTCCCACCCGTTGATATCTATCACAAGTTCTAACAAATTGGTGGGCATCTTTAAATAATGTCAACCAATAAAACCAGGCTTGAAGGACTTATTTGATGTTTTCTCGCTACCATAGTGTCCCCCATATGCCGATGAGTGGCATTCCTGCAGTATGTTATGCACTTCACTGTAGGGGATACACCTTCTAATCATCTTGTCGGCGCACTGTTTGAATAAATAAGGCTCATCCCACATATACCACTTGACGTCATGGAGAAACTTCTTTTTCTGTTGTCGTGTAAGGTCGGGGGGAAGCATGTTGCTCACTAGATAATTCGCGAAGTCCGTGTACTATGGAAATTCTGCATTTAACCCAAACAGTTGCTCATCCGGGAATGACTCGTTGATTACACACTTGTCCTCTTCTTGTTTACCCTGATTTTCCAGCCTAGACAAATGGTCGGCGACTTGGTTCTCTGTCCCCTTTCTATCCTTTATTTCTAAATCAAACTCTTGTAAAAAGGAGAATCCATCGGATAAGGCGTGGTTTAGCATCTTTTTTTGAAATTAAGTACCGAATGGGTGAGTGATCTGTATAAACTACTACCTTTGTCCCGATCAAGTACGCCCTGAATTTATCGAACGCATACACCACTGCAAGCAACTCCTTTTCCGTAGTCGTGTAGTTCATTTGAGTCTCCGTGAGTGTCTTACTTGCATAATATATGGCGTCAAATACCTTCTCTTGGCGTTGCCCCAAAACAGCCCCAACCGCATAGTCGCTTGCATCACACATTAACTCGAAGGGCATGGTCCAATCCGGCGCGACGATTACAGGAGCTGTGGTTAATTTCTTCTTCAACAACTCGAATGCCAGTTTACACTCCTCATCAAACTTGAAAACTGAATCCTTCTCTAAAAGACTGCATAAAGGTTTTGTATTTTTAGAGAAGTCCTTTATAAATCTTCTAAAAAACCCGGCATGTCCCAAGAAACTTCGAATTCCCTTAACTGAGCTTGGTGGAGGAAGTTTTTCAATTGTTTCCAGCTTCGCCTTATCAACCTCTAATCCTTGAACTGAGACTTTGTGACCCAAAATTATGCCTTCCTCAACCATGAAGTGGCATTTTTCCCAGTTAAGTACAAGATTCGTGTCTTTGTATCTTTATAATACAATCACCAGATTTTTTAGGCAAGCATCAAAATCGTCACCATAGATCGAAAAGTCGTCCATGAATACTTCCACGTTTTTCTCCACCGTGTCTAAGAAAAATTCCATCATACACCGTTGGAAGGTAGCGAGTGCATTACACAAACCGAATGACATTCTCCTGAATGCGAATGTGCCATATGGACACGTGAAAGTAGTCTTCTCTTGATCTTCAAGAGCAACGACGATCTGATTGTAACCCGAATATCCATCCAATAAGCAGTAGTACGCATGTCCCGCTAATCTGTGCAATATTTGATCGATAAATGGCAAAATAAAGTTATCTTTGCAGGTCGCCTTATTCAACTTCCTATAGCCTATGCAAACCCTCCAACCAGTCACTGTCATTATCGGAATTAGCTCATTGTCATCATTATGTACCACGATCATTCCTCCCTTTTTTGGAACACACTAAACTGGACTAACCCACTTACTGTCGAAAATTAGGTAAATGATACCGGCATCCAACAATTTCAGAATTTCTTTCTTTACAACTTCCTTCATGATTGGTTTAAGCCGTCTCTGTTGCTCCACCATCGGTTTTGCATCGTCTTCCATCAGAATTTTGTGCATGCAAAAGGATGGGTTGATTCCCTTGATATCTGTATTTGTCCATCCTATAGCCGATTTGTGTTCCCTAAGCACCCTCAGCAACTTTTCTTCCTGCAAATCGTTAAGTGCGGCAGAAATAATAATAGGTAAAGAATTTGAATTGCCTAAATACGCATACCTGAGGTGTTTAGGTAGTGATTTAAGTTTAAGAGTCGGTGGCTCCTCCAGTGACTGTTTCATTCTAATTGTTGATGTTTCCTCCGTGTGCAACGATTCAAATGGTGCTCTAAATCTGCTGACTCATGGCAGGGAGTCTAGCATATACAAGTAGTCCACAAATTTCGGATCATCTGATTCTTCATCTCCCAATAAAGTCGTTTCCAATGGATCGTTAACCAAACTCTTTCCCATGTCATCACTAATTATCTGATCAATGATATCCATCCTGAAACACTCTTCTTCATCCGTAGGGAATTTCATGGCTTTGAAAATGTTAAACTTAACTTCTTGATCTTGGACCCTCATCGTTAGTTCACCTTTTTGTACGTCGATGAGTGTCCTACCCGTAGCCAAAAATGGTCTCCCTATGATAATCGGGATTTTCTTATCTTCCTCAAAATCCAGAATGATGAAATCTACGGGGAATATAAACTTGTCAACCTTGACCAATATGTCCTCTACAATGCCTCTCGGGTACGTGACTGACCTATCCGCCAACTGTAATGAGATGTTCGTAGGCTTTGGAGCTGGCAACCCCAATTCTGTGTAAATTGATAATGGCATAAGGTTTACACTCTCCCCTAAATCACATAAACATTTATAAAATGCCATGTTCCCGATCGTGCACGGAATGGTGAAACTCCCCGGATCTTTTAACTTTGGTGTCAACTTTCGCTGTAAAACCGCACTACACTCCTCTGTTAATGCCACTGTCTCGAAATCTTCTAACTTCTTTTTCCTGGACAAGATCCCTTTCATGAATTTTGCATAACTTGGCATTTTCTCTAGGGCTTCTACGAACGAGATGTTAATATGAAGTTTCTTAAAAACTTCCAAAAATTTTGCAAACTGCTTATCTAATTTCTGCTTTTGGACTCTTTCCTGAAATGGCAGTGGAGGATACACAACTGGCTTGTCATCTAACTTTGTTTTCTCAATTTGCGTATTCTCACCTTGTTTTTCTTCAACCACCTTGTTTTCATTAATCTTATCATCCGAGATAGCTGAATTTTCTGCATCTTTCCCATCCAAATGTTTACTACTTCTCAAGGTGATTGCCTGACACTGTTCATGATTTCCCTTTGGATTTCTTTCGGTGTCACTCGGTAGAGTCCCTTGTGGTCTGTTGTTCAATGCTAAAGCAATTTTTCCCATCTGATTTTCCAAATTCTTGATGGCCATTGCTTGGTTTTTCATCGCTGCCTCATTGCTCATTATATACTTTGATAGCAACTCCTCTAAATCTGATTTCCTCTCTTGACGTTGAACTGGTTGTTGTTGATTCTAAAATCTAGGGGGATACAATGGTCGTGGAGCTTGTTGATTCTGATTATTATTCCACGACAAATTCGGATGATTCCTATTCCCTAATTATATGCATTCTGATATGTATTCTGAGGAATTCTGTTGTAGCTACTCATGAATTGTAATCGACTGGGGTTGATTATGCGATTGATCCGTCAAATGTTTACCCGCGCATAACTCATAAATAATTGCAACTTGTTGTGTCTGTCCCCTTGACCAAATGTCGAACTTCTTAGAGAGTGCTGAAATCTGTGTTATTATTGTCATCACTCCATCTACCTCTAACACTCCAGCGACTGTAGGTTGTGTCATTCTTGTCGTGGGCCACTAATAGTTGTTAGCAGCCATCGTCTCTATCAACTGATATGCCTCCTCATAGTTCTTTGCCATAAAAGGTCCCCCCGAGGCTGCATCAATACTCGTCCTGAGATTCCCATGTAGTCCGTTGTAAAATGTATTCATCTGCAACCACTTAGGCAATCCGTGATGTGGGCATTTTTTTAGCAATTCTTTGTATCTCTCCCATGCCTCGTACAATGACTCCCAATGTTACTGATCAAACATGGTAATCTCATTCCTCATCTTTGCAGTCTTCGCTGGCGGGAAGAATTTTGCTAGAAATTTATGAGCCAGGTCATCCCATGTCGTTATCGAACCCGCTGGTAGAGAGTGTAACCAACTCTTCGCCTTGTCCCGCAGAGTGAATGGGAACAAGCGAAGTCTAACTGCCTCATCCGACACCCCATTGTACTTGAAAGTGTCGCAGATATCCAAAAAAACTAATCAAATGCTCGTTAGGATAGTCATTTGCAAGTCCCTTAAACTGAACTGAATTTTGGATCATTTGAATCGTCCCAGGATTAATCTCGAAATTATTCACAGCTATTGCAGACCTAGTGATACTCGACTGCAGCTCAGTCACCTTGGGTGTAGCAAAGTCCCTCAATGCTTTCTGGTCTTTGGCAGCCATTGCTTCTTCTTTGTCAAAGTTTTCGAATTTGTCCCTTGTTTCCTTGATCCACTTACTTAACCTCTGAAACTGTCTCTCAATTTCGTCCTCAAAAGGAAGCAAGTCTAGATTTTTGGATCGAGCTTACATAAACCAACGTTAAAAACCTGAAATAAGAAGAACAGAACAAAACAAAAACTAAAAGTGTTGAAGTAAAACTGGACTAATTAAACTGATATTGCAAAATAATAAAATCTATAATAAAGTCCCCAAGAATTACGCGCCCAAAAACTTGTTGGGTAAAATCTAGTTATACGACAAAGACGCAAAGTATATGTGGTCAACAAGTAATATAATAGTAAGTAGAGTATCGTTCCCTCAGAGAATTAGTAAGAATTTAAACCTCACAATTACCAATTTCCTATTAATTCTAATTTTATTAAACTAATCAATTTTCAGTTGGTAACTAAGTATAAAGATTATTAAAATCACCACACAATCAATAAACGCTAAAATTGAATTTTCAAACAAATAATGGAGAATTAGGCTTTTGACTTCACTCTAAGCATCACTAAGATTATTACACCTTTATTCACTATCCAAGTTTATTAATCAAGAACACGTACGTAGAACTAGCCACCTCTCGATGCACTAATACCGTATTAACCCAAATTCACAATGAAGATAGAATTACGTTAAACACCTTAGTTAACTAACTCACTATATCTCTATGTGAATTACAATTAAAGAAGGTGGAAGTTCAAGTTCTTTTCCTGATTACATGCGATGTCAAGCATATTTCTACCCTAACATCCATCAAGATTTTGTTTATTCACAAAAGTCAAGAACACATGCCATATTAATTAAGTCTAGACTCGTATTTCATCTCTCGAGTTTATACAAGTCCACAAAGAATCGTTGATCAGGAAATTCATAAATTCAAGCTCAAATTAATATAGATAAACCGGATAATAGCTTATTAAACTGAAATCAAAGATTACATAAACATCATTCCACTTAAAGATCCGTCTTAAGCCTAAAAAGTAATTAATTCATAACGAATGAAATAAAAACTAAATCAAATAAAGATATCATCTTCTCAATTATAGAAATAAACTAAAGTAGAAGAATAACGCAGAACACCCTTCACTTTAGTCTCAATCTGCAATCAATACGATCGTTCTTCAAAATCTCCACTCTGTTGCTCGCTATGAAATTCTGCTCTCAATCTTCGTTAGTTGCTTCGCACGATGATTAATTCGTTGTTTGTTAAGCAATATATATCCAACCTAGAGTTTTGGCCGAAATCCCATGTCAAAGAGAGTCCATATGATATCCAAAGTCACACAATCCTCTTTCCAAAGAAGATTCGAATCAAACTAGACTACCGAAATCGGGACCCATCACGCCTATGGGGTATATAAGCAAAATAGGACCACCGGCCCCAAGTATATCTTCTTGTTAACTGACTTTGGCCATTTTCCATACTTGCTCCAATTATGCTCCAAATGCCTCATTTTCTTATCATTCACCACACCAACCACCTTATACATGAAATAACAAGAAACAAGTACGTATGAACATGAATGCAAAGAATTAACAACGATTATGCTTAAAATGGTCATCGATTCGTGGATATAAAATCCACTTATCAATAGACGTGCGTTACAACTTACTGGACTCAATTCCGACATACGGAGACGGAGTTATCGCCCAGTTTGTAAAACTCAACAACACTTAGGCAAAAAGCCAAAAAAGAGCCCAAAACTTGCATCGGCTGTCCAAACGCCACACAAACACACACATAGCACCGCGTAGGTAATAGACGCATGTTACAACTTACAGGATTCGATTCCGACATACAGAGACCGAGTTATCGCCCAGTTTGCAAAACTCAACAACATTTAGGCAAAAAGCCAAAAAAGTGCCCAAAACTCGCATCGGCCGTATGAACGCCATGAAAACACACACATAGCACCGTGTAGGTAATAGACGCGCGTTACAACTTAAGAGACTCAATTACGACATACAGAGACCGAGTTATCGCCTAGTTTACAAAACTCAACAACACTTAGGCAAAAAGCTGAAAAAGAGCCAAAAACCCGCATCAGCCATCCGAACGCCACGCAAACACACACATAGCACCGCGTAGGTAATAAACACGCGTTACAACTTACGGGACTCGATTTCGATAAACAGAGACTGAGTTATCGCCCAGTTTGCAAAACTCAACAACACTTAGGCAAAAAGCCAAAAAAAAGCCTAAAACTCAGATCGACAAATCAACACCACGCAAACACACACATAGCACCGCGTAGGTAATAGACATGCATTACAACTTACGGGACTCGATTCTGACATACAGAGACCGAGTTATCGCCCAGTTTGTAAAACTCAACAACACTTAGGTAAAAAACTGAAAAAGAGCCCAAAACCCGCATCGGCCGTCCAAACGCCACACAAACACACACATAGCAATGCGTAGGTAATAGACGCGTGTTACAACTTACATGATTCGATTCCGACATACAGAGACAGAGTTATCGCCCAGTTTACAAAACTCAACAACACTTAGTCAAAAAGCCAAAAAAGAGCCCAAAACCCGCATCAGCCGTTCGAATGCCACGCAAATACACACATAGCACCGCGTAGGTAATAGACATGCGTTACAACTTACGGGATTCGATTCCGACATACGGAGACCGAGTTATCGCCCAGTTTCCAAAACTCAACAACACTTAGTCAAAAAGCCAAAAAAGAGCCCAAAACCCGCATCGGCCGTCCAAACGGCACGCAAACACACACATAGCACTGCGTAGGTAATAGACGCGCATTACAACTTACAGGACTCGATTCCGACATACGGAGGCCGAGTTATCGCCTAGTTTGCAAAACTCAACAACACTTGGGCAAAAAGCCGAAAAAGAGCCCAAAACTTGCATCGGCTGTCCAAACGCCACACAAACACACACATAGCACCGCGTAGGTAATAGACGCATGTTACAACTTACAGGATTCGATTCCGACATACAGAGACCGAGTTATCGCCCAGTTTGCAAAACTCAACAACATTTAGGCAAAAAGCCAAAAAAGTGCCCAAAACTCGCATCGGCCGTATGAACGCCATGAAAACACACACATAGCACCGTGTAGGTAATAGACGCGCGTTACAACTTAAGAGACTCAATTACGACATACGAGACCGAAGTTATCGCTTAGTTTACAAAACTCAACAACACTTAGGCAAAAAGCTGAAAAAGAGCCAAAAACCCGCATCAGCCATCCGAACGCCACGCAACCACACACATAGCACCGCGTAGGTAATAAACACGCGTTACAACTTACGGGACTCGATTTCGATAAACAGAGACTGAGTTATCGCCCAGTTTGCAAAACTCAACAACACTTAGGCAAAAAGCCGAAAAAAAGCCTAAAACCTGCATCGACAGTCCGAACACCACGCAAACACACACATAGCACCGCGTAGGTAATAGACATGCATTACAACTTACGGGACTCGATTCTGACATACAGAGACCGAGTTATCGCCCAGTTTGTAAAACTCAACAACACTTAGGTAAAAAACTGAAAAAGAGCCCAAAACCCGCATCGGCCGTCCAAACGCCACACAAACACACACATAGCAATGCGTAGGTAATAGACGCGTGTTACAACTTACATGATTCGATTCCGACATACAGAGACAGAGTTATTGCCCAGTTTACAAAACTCAACAACACTTAGTCAAAAGCCAAAAGAGCCCCAAAACCCGCATCGGTAGCTCAATGCTACTTAAATACACACATAGCACGCGTGGGTAATGAACATGCGTTAACTTTACGGGATTCGATTCCGACATACGGAGACCGAAAGTTATCGCCAGGCCTAAAAACTCAACAACACTTAGTCAAAAAGCCAAAAAGAGCCTAAAACCCGCGACGGTAGTCAAAACGCACGCAAACACACACATAGCACTGCGTAGGTAATAGACGCGCATTACAACTTACGGGACTCGATTCCGACATACGGAGGCCGAGTTATCGCCTAGTTTGCAAAACTCAACAACACTTGGGCAAAAAGCCGAAAAAGAGCCCACAACCCGCATCGGCCGTCCGAACGCCACGTAAACACACATAGCACCGCGTAGGTAAGAGACATGAGTTACAACTTACGGGACTCGATTTCGACATACGGAGACTGAGTTATTGCCAAGTTTGAAAATTTCAACAACACTTGAAGAACACAAACAAAACTAATTTAAATATGCTCTATTTTTAAATTCGTTATTAATATTTTAATTTTGTAGGGTCTTGTTGATGAGACTTGGCGGGGAGGAGGCATGCATGACGATGCAAGTGGTGAAGATAGTGATGATGGCCGGTGGATGTCTTGATGAGACTATGGAGGTGAGGCCGTGATCGAATGGCCGGTGGGACCGTAGGTGGGACCAACGGCGATGATGATACCAGCATTCCTTATCTTGGGTTGTAGTACCCATTATGTTTATATTTTGACTTGCATATATGTATATTTATCGACTTTTTTTGAGTTATCAGACTAGAGTTTAGTATCTAGTTAAATGATGGTATATGTATCTAACTATATTGATTGTTTATGATTACATTTTGTATTTATATTGTACGACTTTTATCTATAATTTTATTACGTTGTTTACATATTTGATGGTTGATATAGCAAAAGCTATTATTGCTATTGATATGCGTTTGTGAAGAATTCTTTATTTTTCTTTAGTTTATAACAGATATAATTATGTATATGTAAATGAACATGGGTATTGTGCAAGCTTTAAAAAAATATCTAAAAAACGCATTGGCGACGGCAGTGCAGGGTCATTGGCGACGGCTATGCCGTCGACAATAACTCTTTTTAAATTTTCTGAAATAGCTATTACTAACGGTCTCTTCATCGCCACTGTCGTCGCTAATACATAATTGTCGATGGTCCGTCGTCGCCATGCACTGACCGTCAGAATGACATGACTTCAACGGCACGGAAGCGATGGGAACCAGGCTGACGACCAATACGGCGACGGGAAGGCGACGGACCAGTAGTAACCGATGACCTCATTCTTGACGGAGATAGGGTCATTGACGACGGCATGGGCCGTCGGCAATGACCTATTTTTTTGTAGCCACTTACAATTTTAAACACAATTTGAACAATTCACGCTTCATATATTCAAGGGTGAAAAAATTCAAATTGTTTCGGTGTCTAAGTACTGACCAAATTTATAATTTTTCACACTTTTATATTTATATAAATATTTTTGATAGTCTACTTCAGTTTCAAGGACAGGCCGAATAGTTCTCTAGGAGAAGTATTTCAGGGTCGATCAAGTATAATCTATTTTACGATATTTATATAAATAATAAATGTATGAGATACTTATATAAATATATTCAATAGACGACTTGAATTTCAAGGACAAGCCGAATAGTTCTCTATGAGAAGTATTTTGGTTCGATCAAGTATCGCTCTCACTTTACGATATAAAGATAAAACATAAATAAACAAGTAGGAGATTAGATAACACTTATCTTATCTCTTTAGAGTTGTTTAATTTGTTATAAAGCCTATCTTGTAAATATTTCAAATGATCCATGTTCATGTATAACACTATAAATACAATAGAAAGCAATAGAAAGTAAGAACGCTTTGAAAGCATCTTTTTGTTTAGCCTTTTTATGGTATCAAACCTTTCGACCAACGTCACAATGACTACTTCCTCATCCCTTTCAACCCCTTCCTCACTCCCTTTTTCTGTCAACCTCAACAAACCACCGTCTCTTTTCACCAATTCAGTTCCTATAAAATTGGAACGTGGAAATTACTTACTATGGCGATCCCAACTTCTTCCATTGCTTCGTGGTTATGATCTTGAAGAATTCATCACCGAAAAATCCACTTGCCCTCCTGAGTGGATTCCAACACCTCCTCCAACCACCGAGCAAACTACGGATCCAAACTCCTCAACTCCTACGGCAGAAACAATTTTAAACCCAAAATTTTTTCAATGGCGTAGACAAGATCAACTTCTTCTTAGCTGGATTTTATCCTCCCTCAGCGAATCTGTTCTCGTTAATGTCATTAACTGTACCACCGCTCATGAAGCCTGGTCCACTCTTGAGCGCATGTATGCATCTCAATCTCGTGCAAGAATCATGCAGCTCCGTTATCAACTACAAACACAAAAAAGGTTCACTCTCTATCACTGATTATTTTCAGAAAATGAAATCTATTGTTGCGATTTTTAGCCACATAGCGACCCATGGTGTCAATGATCAAGATCTTATTCTCTACATCCTTGCTGGCCTTGGTACTAAATATGACTCATTTGTAGTCTCTGCCACTACACGTACAAATCCACTTAGCCTTGATGATTTGCATGGTTTTCTTCTTACTCATGAATCACGCATTGAACAGATAAGTACCATGGATGTATTGTTACCTCAAGTTAATCTTACTTCTCAGAATCACCGAGGTTCCTTCTCCAGGTCGAATACTCAACAGCCCACAGGATATGATAACAATACTCGTTCATACTCCTCATCAACCACTAGAGGAGGATCCACTTCACGTAATAGAGGCAGAGGACGCAACTCTCAGGTTTTTCGCAATCCCAACATAAGTCCTCGTTTTGGTTCAGCTCGGATTCAATGTCAGATTTGTGGAAAAAATGGTCACAGTGCCCTTAAATGTTATTCACGTTTTGACCATAACTACACAAGTGATGCATCCCACCTTGCCCTGTTATCAAATTCATCATCTACCTACGACCCAGCATGGTACCCTGACTCTGGCACAACCACTCATGTTACCAATGATTTGGAAAATCTGTCAATTCACTCAGACTATTCTGGCAATGATCAAGTTCGCATGGGTAATGGTCAAGGTTTGAATATCTTGCATATTGGTTCCTCTCATCTTAAAACTAATACGCATCCATTATTTCTGCAAAATATTCTCCATGTTCCTTCTATCTCAAAAAATTTAATTAGTGTATCTCAATTATGTTATGATAATAATGTCTCCATTGAATTTCACCCTCTTGTTTGTCTTGTTAAGGATCATTTGCTTCGGGAAAGGTCCTACTCATGGAGACTCACTAACGGGCTCTACGCTTTCCCTCATAATACAGTTCTTCCCAATTCTTCTGCAAATAAAACCAACCAAGTATTCCTTGGCGAACGAGTCTCTCTTGACATTTGGCATGCACGACTTGGACACCCCTCTTCAAAGGTTCTAAATAAGGTGGTCTCCTCCCATTCACTCCCCACATGTGGCTCAAAGTCTTCATCCCTGTGTTCTCCTTGTCAGCTTGGCAAAAGTCATCGGCTCCACCTTCCATCTACTCATTCTAGGACTAGATTTCCTCTGGAATTAATTCATTCCGATGTATGGGGTTGTTCCCCAATTTTATCAAATAATGGTTATAAATATTATGTCTCATTTGTTGATGACTATTCAAAGTACACATGGATTTTTCTGTTTAGTTCTAAATCGGATGTACTACAAATCTTTCAAAATTTTCAAGCTCGTGTTGAAAGTCTTTTTAATACAAAAATAAAAAAATCTCCAAACCGACTGGGGAGGTGAATATCGTTCATTCCTTCACCTGCTTTCAAAACAAGGAATTTATCATCGTGTTTCTTGTCCACATACACCGGAACAAAATGGTTCGGCTGAACGCAAACACCGTCACATAATTGAGACTGGTCTCACACTTTTAGCCAATGCTTCAATGCCTCAAAAGTTTTGGGATGAGGCATTCACCACTGCAGTCTTTCTAATCAACCAATTGCCCACTCCTGTTTTACAAAATAAGTCTCCGTGGGAAATGCTTTTTCACACACAACCAAATTACTCGCTTCTAAAAGTTTTTGGTTGTGCTTGTTATCCGTACTTACGACCTTACAACTCTCACAAACTTATGTTCCGTTCATCTCAATGTGTTTTTCTCGGGTATCAAGAAAATCAAAAAGGTTACAAGTGTTTTAATCCCTCCACCGGAAAAATTATTGTTGCTCGTCATGTTCAATTTGATGAGTTACTGTTTCCTTTTGTCACCTTACAATCATCGGTTGTGTCCCCTTTATCAAATGTGTCCGTGCCGTGCATCCCTCCTCCACCATCTATATTTCCATCTATCCATTCCATGCCCATAACTCCCGATAGTTCCCTGACCACTCCTTCTAAGTCCTTACTCATTCCATCAAATAATTCTGCTCAACCTTCTTCATCACCCTCGCATACTAATTCGTCTTCTCCACAAAGCACCAATCACCATTCCCCCATTACACCAAGGGCAGCAGCCAAACTCTTCTTCTCCATCTTCTAGCAACTCCTCACATCAGCCCACCTTATCTCACTCCCTTAATGTCCATCCTATGCAAACTCGTTCTAAAACAAAACATAACACCATTCTACAAACAGAATTGTCCTCGCTGCCCATCGAACCTACTTGTTATTCTCAAGCCAAAATGTCTTCAAATTGGCGAAATGCTATGACTGATGAGTACAATGCTCTCCTCCGCAATGGAACTTGGTCCCTAGTCCCACCTTCCCAACATCAAAATGTTGTCGGTTGCAAATGGGTATACCGAGTGAAACAAAATGCAGATGGTTCCTTAGCTAGGTTTAAAGCACGTTTGGTTGCGAAGGGGTATCATCAACAACCGGGTATTGACTATGGAGAAACTTTCAGTCCCGTCGTCAAAGCCACCACAATTCGCACTGTCTTGGCTCTTGCTGTTTCTTATTCTTGGTCACTTCGCCAACTAGATGTCAATAATGCCTTCTTAAATGGGACATTGCATGAGGATGTTTACATGGTTCAACCACAAGGCTTTATTGATCCCGAACGACCACAATATGTGTGCAAGCTACACAAGGCACTCTACGGTCTTAAGCAATCACCTCGAGCATGGTTCTATGAGTTACACTCGGCACTAATAGCCATGGATTTTGTCCCTTCTACTGCAGACCCATCACTATTTATTCGAGTTCGCTCGAATTCAATCATCATATTATTGGTCTACGTTGATGATATCATAATTACTGGAAATTCTGCAGCTTCTGTTAATACCATTATTCATGGCTTAAGTTCGAGGTTTAGTCTCAAAGATCTTGGTCCATTACATTATTTTCTTGGTGTTGAAGTTACGCATGTATGTAATGGTTTGTTACTTACCCAGACCAAGTATATCCGGATCTTCTTTCTCGCACCACTATGGCTGGTGCCAAATCCGTAGGATCTCCAATGGCTACCACTCCTCCTTTATCTCGCAAAGATGGGGATCCCTTTCCGGATACAACACTTTATCGTAGCATTGTTGGGGCGTTACAATATCTGCAATTCACAAGACCCGACATCGCTTACTCTGTTAACAAAGTAGCTCAATTCATGCACACTCCAACTTCTTTACATTGGAAAGCTGTGAAACGAATACTACGGTATCTTTGTGGCACTTCTGCCCATGGCCTTCTTATTCAACCCTCCAAGTCATTCCAGTTAACTGCCTTCTCCGATGCGGATTGGGCTGGATGCCCTGATGATCGACGATCTACTAGTGGTTTTTGTATATTTTTGGGACCAAACTTACTTTCTTGGCAATCCAAAAAACAACATGTGGTTGCACGTAGTAGCACTGAAGCGGAATTACGTAGCCTAGCCCATACAACGGCTGAACTAACATGGCTCCAACGGCTACTTCGACAACTTAATGTTCCATCTCTTCGACCTCCAACTCTTTGGTGCGATAATTTAAGTACAACATATCTTACCATTAATCCGGTTTTTCATGCACGCACCAAGCATATTGAAATTGATTTCCATTACATCCGGGAAAAAGTATGTCAAGGAGCATTACATGTTCGTCATATTTATACAGTGGATCAACTTGCAGATGTTCTCACAAAAGCTTTGGGAATTGGTCGTTTTTTATTGTTACGTGACAAACTCATGGTGATTCCTTCCCCCTTCGTTTGCGGGGCATGATAAAGATAAACATAACATTGAATAACATTATCTTGTAGATAACACTTATCTCTCTCTTTAGAGTTGTTTAGTTTGTTACAAAGCCTATCTTGTAAATATTTCAAATGATCCATTTATTCATGTATAACACTATAAAATCTCCCATTTTTTGATGATGACAATAATTAAAAATATTAATACTCCCCCTTAGTAAAAACTCCCCCTTTGTATATGCATATTATATTTCATATTTCAGCATATCACTGTTATCCATCACATGACAGTTCACAATATTTTAGCAGAATATAGCAGTTTACTTCAACCAACATAATATAGACAGAATTTGTACTGTTGTCATACCATAGCAGTAGTATAATATTTTTCTTCTCCCCCTTTGTCATTATAAAAATAGGGGGAAAGTACTCTATGAAGGCAAACTTTTCAGATCCTGCAGAAAAAGTGTTAGTATTCTGAAAAAATTTCAGCTCCTGCAACTTAAAATAAACACAGATAGTACATCCATACCTTTAAATCGATAAAGTTAACAAAGTACTAGGTTTAAACATATAAGGTTATCAGATTAAGTTAGTTACAATACTCCCAAATAGTTAGTACCAAATATGAAAATATTACAATCTTCCCAAATAGTTAGTAATCTTCTTCATTGAGAGGAGAGAAGGTAAGACCAAGATTGGGAAGAGGATCATCAAGAGAAATACTAAGAAGAGGATCATCAATACTAGGGAGAGGATCACTAAGCAAGGATTTCAGTTTGGCAGAGCTGGTACTTGTAGTGAAATGGAAAGGGGGCAAAGAAAACTTTTCCATAATAGAATGCAACATGTTCTTAATATAATGCAAAGATTGTTGTATAACTTCCATTTGAATCATTAAGTTATTCTGATTAAGTAACAATAACTGATTCATGCTATTGATGTCATCCAGTTGAGATACATATTAAGGTTTGACTCAAGGGGTTCATGATCAGGAGCCTTAAAGACTATAAGTGGTCTAGGAGGAAGATTTAAATGAGAGACAAGATTGGAGTTTTGAACAAGTTAAAATTTTTGATCAGTGAGATCAACCTCAAGATATTTGAAAATACAAGTAAGAAGAAATCCAAAACAAAGATAGTTGTTGTTAAAACAGTATTCAAATGAGGTTAACAGAATATATGCAAGATTATATGGCATGCACTCATTAATGATACACTTTATGATTTCCATATCAAAGGGATGCATTGTCCTAGTTTCTCTAACTGGCATAAGATTTTGTCTAAGAATTTTACCAAGAAACTGACACTTAACAGTTGAGAATTCCAGACCAACATTGACATGAAAATCAAATAAGAATGAAGGGATGAGTTGATCAGTTGTAAAAGATAGATTTTGTTTAAAAGTAAGACAATCACTCATTGTTGTTCCCAAAGGATGCATATATTCATTTATCTTAGGCAATTCCAGCATAGATGGATGAAGATTTAATGCATGAATGAGAAGAGTTTCATCAATGACAACAATTTTACCCTGAATGCATGTACTGATACTTAGTCAAAGACCAGTGAGATCTCTATTGAAGACCATGTGAGTGAAAAATTCAACAATAAGACCAGGATATATGTGTCTATCAGATAATACAACTAGACTTTTCCATCCTATGGCTTTGAAATGTTTAAGTAAGTCAAGAAAGCTACAGAATGCAATACCTAGACCTGGAGTAAGGGTATGCTTCATTAAACAATATTTGGTTTGTGCAGTGTGACGCCCCCAAATTTAGGTACTTAGAACCCGAACTCGGTGCTTCACGATACCATTTCTTTGAGCAAAATAATAACGATAATATAAATATCAAACTTAATTTACATATATCAGAGTTTTCTAGTCCCAGGTACGCGACCTTTAATACATTTCATTACATGATAGATAATAAATATCATTGTCTTAATATACTCTAACTATTACATAAGATACCATAAAGTTTATCCTGCTAGCTTTCCCTTTCCTTTGTCCTTGTCTGAACCTTTAGGTTGATCACACTTAGCTGAAAAAATTTACATTTAAAGCAAGAATGAGCATTTGGGTGCCCAACAAGTAATAACAGACAATAAACGTTAGTTAAAAGAAGTAAATATTTTTTGTGAATGACACTTCTACAACGAATCAACAGTTGTGAAGTAAGTTGAACCAATAATAACAACATATCAATTCTATATCAAATTTTTGAAACTATGTACTGATTATAAATGGATAACAATCAACAGACTATGAACTTTGTTTTCGATTTTACGATATTCAATTGAATAACAAGAATTAATTATGCGCAATAATAAAGTGGAATATTTTCCAGAGTTTATGCTGAGTGGTCCCTAAGGATCTTGAACTTAAGTCTCGAGTAACTATCAAAGATTTGCTTTGATATACCCAGGTGTATCAGATAACCATAAAGATTAGTCATACCCCTCTGCAAGTATAATAAGTGATCAGCTTCATTATACACTATATTATGCATAATACTTACACGCGCGCAATGACCGAATATACGACCAATAGGTTCCCTTTATATATAAAAGGTTGTTCTTCTCAGTCTTACAATTAGAATTTGAATTATAACAACGAAATACTATGATTTCAATATCTAATCTCTTTTTCGATCTAGCCGAAACAATTGGCATCGATCTGTCAATAATAATTGAGTTTTATTCTCGAACCTATCAAGTTCTAACAAATATTCGTCTAGCCAGAATAATTAGCTAAGACATATCTCAATGCTATCTTTAAATCTATGTCTAGCCGAGTCAAATAACTTAGACAGCTTTAAATCAATGTATACATACCAGAATTTAATAAGTATGTATCAACAGGTACAACAATTATCCAAGTGATGACACTTGTATAACAATATTTAGAAATTAACGAACAAAATAAATGTCTAAATTATACAATAATATTGTATTGATAACCAATGATTGGATAGAATTCAAGAACTGGCATGTCTACAAAAGTATAGATACATGAACAATAACAATAATAATATAGTTTTGAAACTGGCTTACATATGTCCATTGCATAAAGTAATTGCAAAGGTTAGATACTTGTCTGGTCTGCTGCTTACAGTTACGCAACTTATTTTTATCTTTTATATCGAGACATATCATTAATAAAATCATTTTATCGATTAGAAATACATATCATAACACATAGTACTGCTATTTTCAGTCAACACATAACCTAATCATATTGTCACATATATTTAGCAGTCATTTGATCACAAACAGACACGTATATAGTCAAATTATCTAAGTCCAGATCAATTTCTGAAACATTTCGGTGTACCGACGACTTTATCGGGTAATTATCGAGTCTAAAACTCTATCGTGTTGTTCAATATTATTCTGGATATTTTAAATATCAGTCGTATTATTTTTCAGTGGCTTAATAATAATTTTTAAATAATTATTATAATTAATCATGATTTTTCAAACACTTTGAAATCATTATTAAATGATTTAAATATTAAATAATTCTAATATCATTAATAGTTAATTAATATTAAACTATTAATGAAACCATTACCAAAATATTAAAGTTATTTATAATAACTCAAAATATTTTAAAAACATTTTTATTACCCTTAAATGATTTTTAAAATTATTTTTAAATAATTACCATTAATATTTAAATATTAATGTACTATTTATCAAAATATTAAAAGTTATTTATTATTACTTAAAATATTTTTAAACCATTTATATCCTTTTAAATGATTTTAAATTAATAAAACCATTTTTAAACTATTTATTTAATATAATAATTAAATAAATCTAATATTAACATTAAATAATTAATAAAATTTATCTTAAAATATTGAAAGTTATGTTTTATAACTTAAAATATCTTTAAACACTTTATTTTCATTTAAAATAATTTTTATAATATTAAAATCATTTTTAATTAATTTATTTAATATAATTACTAAATAAATCTAATATCATTAATATTAAATAATTAATGAAATTTATCTTAAAATATTAAAAGTTATGTTTTATAACTTAAAATATTATTAAATACATTATTATCACTTAAAAGGATTTTTAATATAATAAAATTATTTTTAATTAATTTATTTAATGAATTTATTAAATAAATTAAATATCAATAATATTTAAATAAATACTAATATTTATGGAAAATGCCAAATTATTAAAAGTTAATTTTTATAACTTAAAATTATTTTTAAAATTATTTTTATAATTTTCAGAAATTAATTTCTGTTTTTAAATGATTTTTGGAAATTTAGAAAACTAAAATAATTAAATCTGTCGCTAAAGGCTTTAGCGACGGTTTCTGTCGCGGTTGGTGTTCTTGAGGCTCAAGAATACTGACAATCAGTCACCCACATGCCAGGTTTGACCACGTTTAATTCTCTAATTAACATGTTTCTGGGTCAACTTAGACTTTGATCTTGTAGTGTTTATGTAACACTATAATTATCACCAACAATCTGAGCCATACAACAACACACTTTGAAGATCTAAGCCCCCAAAGTCACTGTCAGAACGTTTCTGGATTTTCTAGGTAACACAGAAACCCAGGCAGTTCGAGTAGGCACTTTCTAGTTCAATTTAATCTAGGTTCTGGTCATCAATATGTTGTTCTTAAGGTCCAAGTCTGTAGTACTTATGTCAACGAACACATATGAATCAACAAAATAGTCTGAGTACATCACAAGTTCCAGATTCAGCCCGGTCAAACCTTGTCAGAGACTTAGTTCATCCGATTTTTGGAAATTCCAGAAAACAGAAAATATGACCGGATGGCCTACTTTGACCATCCACTACATTCAATCAATTGATAATTTGAGTGATATAAATGCACGGATCTAAAGTCCACATAGCAGGCTATAACATAGATACAAAAACATCATCAATACACATAAAACCTGACAGTAATGGGTCTTTGAAAATCTTGTCAGACGCGGTTAAAGGATTTCTGGGTTACCCAGAAATCACTTGGTCATGGTCGGTCAACCGACTTTGACCAACAATATCTTGTACTCTGAACATCGAATGACTATGATTCCACTTTCAGATTACAGTACTCATGGCATACTACAACTTAAAACATTTAAACAACCAAAATCATAAACAGACTGAGATCTATTAGACCTGACATTAGACTGTCAGACACATTTAAAAATAGATTCAGATTTTGAAAAACTTCAAAATCGAGCTTGTAGATGTTATGGATATACAAGGTACCAATCCAGATCACTTAGTTACACATCATACAACATGTTACAACACAAAAACATAACTTTTAACATAGCATGTGAGATCAAATTTCTAGGTTTAAGTTATACCTTATTATGAACAAATCTTGATTCAATACTTTTGATTTATTAGGGGGGTAGTGGGTATTTGTTTTGGGACTGGTCTACTACTATATTTCGTGGGTTAGAGAGAGAGAGGGGGTCTTGGATGAGTATGGTGATCAAATGAAGCTTGAATATGATATTTTCTCTCTCATAATCTATACATATAACTTAGATGCAATGTAATTGCTAAGATATAATGGTTGATGTGTGTATATTTTAGTCAAATAGAAAGTCAAGTGTAGTTAAACCACTAAAGTTTTGGCAAAATGTACAAGTTAACTTCAATTATGCAATGATAAGTGGATTTATATCTACTTATCCGGTATCTATTACTTGAATTATTGGCTTGATCTCATGTTTCTTAGTTACTTTTCATGCATTTTGTGTTCGTTTTGTAGATTATATGCTTCGGAGTTGAAATCGCAAAGAATTGGTATGAAAACGCAAAGAAAAGCAATCCGGACATCGTTTGGGCTTTCATGTTCATTTCATGTTATTGGCTTGGAACTTGGATTATATTGTAGAGCTTCTTCTTAGCTTTCCGGAACATCTTGAATCATTCCAATCGGAGTTCGGATGCAAGAGTTATGACATGTGTACCAACGGACATCGAACGTCACTATTTTGGATGGTCATTTGCACAGCAGTCACTTCCAACCCAATTTCGACATTCATCCATTCGTTATTTCTAAAATCTTAAAGAATGAAAGTTGTATATCTCGTCGATATCTTCGATTTGATAGGTGGAAGACCTCGTAACTCTTCCTGGATCAAAACTTATGGCCGTTTTCCCAAGAGACGTTAGAGTAGAAAATTTTCCGTCACAAAACCGCCGCCGGGGTGGGCGTACCAGCCACAAGTCAGAACCCTAGCCCACCGGGGCAGGCCCAAATCAAGCATAAACCCCCGCCGGGGCGGGGGTAGCCCAGACAATGCGCGAAAAGTGCGATGGTCCAATTTGAGTCCGAAAAGGATTGTTTCGATCCGATTGACACAAGGACTTCCAAGAGGACTTAAAGACATATGAAGAGACTTATAAAAGGAGGAGAATCACAAGGATTAGAGAGATTAGAGACTGGATATAGGATTCAATTAGATTAGATTAGAGAAAATTAGATCAAAACACTAGTTCTAAATAGTTTTGGAGATTGAAGCAAGTTGAAGACCATTGAAAATCAAGAGCAGGAGCTTGAGGAAGATGGAGATCTACTGACAACAGATTTATTCTTTACTCTACTCTTATTTTTATCTTTCAATGTGTATTCAATTGTGGATTCTTAGTTTTAATTCAATAATCATGAACTAATTCTTTGTTTGAGATTACAATGGATCTTATTGTGTAGTTTATTTTAATATGCTTCACTATCAATTATTATGTTCTATTGTGAGGATTGTCTATTGTGATTTGGACTTAATTTTTTAATTGATTGGCCATCAATTCCCGTGATAATCTATATGAACTCGAGATATGAAGTATTGATTTAGATCTTATCATGATAGCATGTGTCATGAATTTTGTCGATAAGCATTTTTGATTATTGTTAAGGTAGAGATCGCTTGACATCGCATCGCATGTAATCGGATAGAGAACTTATTCTTCAACCTTCTTCAATTGTAATTCACATAGAGATATAGTGGGTTAGTTGATTAAGGTGTTTAACGGATTTCTATCTTAATTGTGGATTGGCGTTAATATGGGTATTATGCATCGAGAGGTGGTTTTATCTGCTTTAGTGTTCTTGATTAACAATTCAGGATAGAGAATAATTGATAAGAAGTGTGTTAACTTAAATGAAGCAATAAGTGAAGTTGTGATCTTAAATCTCAAGTTATCTTAATTTAACTAGTGGTAATTAGAATTAGTTTAATTTATATAATTTGAAGTTCATTCGTTTAAATAAGATTGAGTTGGTTACGGGTTAGTACTTGGTGATTTGTATTAACAATTCCTCGTGGGAACGATACTCTACTTTCACTTTATTACTTGTTGACCACGTATACTTGCGTGTTGTGCGTAATTAGATTTTACCCAACATGCAACAAGGGCATTTAAGTCATTAGGCTTGAAAATTTAATGGCATTATGGTAACTTGTCCCAACTTTTAGGGTTTAACCCTAAGGTTCTATAATTTGGTTTCTATGATTTTGCAATTAGGGCTAAAATGAAAATTAAAGTTTCTAAAAATACAAATTAGGGTTCCCTAATTAGATTAGGTTTCCTAATTACCTAGACTTACAAATTAGGTTTAAAGAGTTACTAATTGGCATTAAGATGACTAAATTAGCAATTATAGGGTTTCTAATAAGCAATTAGGGTTACCAATTAGAGTTTCTAATTAGCTATTAGGGTTTCTAATAATTAGGGTTTCCCTAATTAAGATTAAATCCTAATAATACATGTCCTTAATCATAGTAACACAATCTCTTATCGATCTTAAACTCCGGCTTGAGTTTAAAATTAGGGTTTTAACAAATTAATAATAGGGTTTTAATCAAGATATACCATAATTTACCAACCATTATCAGTCTACACATACAATATATATTTATAGCACTGAAATATAATTAATATAATATTAATATTCTCATCCATTATTCAAAATTCAGAATTAGGGTTTTAAATCAATATCCTACATAACTTTCAAATATGCCTTTATTAAGTTAAAATAATTAACTTAATTCATCTGAAAAAAATTCATATAATAAAATAAATATTATAATAATTCAAATAATCATTCATATATTATTTAAATATTATATAATCATATTTTCATGGAAAATAAATAAAGATTAATTTTTCTCGAAACATATTTTTGAATATTATGGTGTGGATTTGATATAATGTTATAGTTGTGGGTAATGTTTATAAATTTTGCAAAGTATGCAAGTTGTTATAAAATATTCAATTGGTCGGGGAATATTCGTTTTAACAGGGAATATTCGTACGACGGCACAATCATTGGTGTGTTAGAGTTTATGCCCTAGAGGCCAATTATTTGATATAATTGCTTAACATTTTGATATTATATTTGATTGAATAAATGAATGATTTTATTATGGTTTTATTTACTGCGTTATATAAACGTTAACATAATAAAAATTCTAAGAATATTGATACAAATTATATAGTTTCAAGTATGTGACTTGAACATGAGATTATATATTTATAATTAGTATCATTGTTCTTAAATGTCCCTAGTCGAGTATCATTGTTGATGGGATAACAATGATGCATTAAGACTAGTATGTGGATTGACTGATGACCAAATCTCATTGGTCATAAATATATGAGATATTAAGTCAATGCATAGGTACATGTTAGAGAATGATGTCTTTGGATGGACCCACCATGAGAATTTTATGTGGAGCATTATGCGAAGTGTCATTAGCAATTCTCATAGTGACAATGATGTAATGGTCCTCCGACCTGAAATCACTATATTTCTACACGGGAATTTATGTACTTTGATATCATCAAATGTCACCTTTAATAGGGTGGACTATAAAGGTGATTATTGGGTATATCATGGATTGTGTGAGGAATATGAGTGATCTAGATGGAATTTAACCATCCTATATATTAGGGGTGATATCCATAGGCCTCTTGATTGAGTAGGACTATGAAATGCATAGCCATGCTCAAATAGTGATTTGTTTCATATAGTCTACTCATTGATCAAGAAACACTCAGATTAAATTATGAAGAGTATGACACATTCCATGACTCGATTTTAATCTAGGATATTAAGGTTAAAAGGATTAAATTACATTGAAACATTGGTTAGGAAAAGGTTGCATCGAATCATCGATCTTATTATTACTTGGGTAGCAGTGATGCATTCTGAATGCCAGCTCACCGTTTATAATTTTATAATATGATTTTAAAATTATTGCCAACGTAAAAATAATCTATAGGGTCACACACATGTAAACGTAATTAAAAGGGAATTAATTTAAATTGTAAAGATTTAAATATATCAATATGATTGATAGTATTTAAATTACAATTTAAATTAATAGGATAATTTATATATAGGTATATCAATTAAGTAAGACTTAATTAAGATATATATATATATATATATATATATATATATATAAAATTGGATTTTATTTTAATGAGATTAGGGTTTTGATTAATTACGATTTCTTGCTATATATATGATATATCAAAGATTAGGAAATTAATCATAACCTAAAACCCTAACCATTTGAGAGAGAGACTAGAGAAAAGCATTTGAAAATCCTCATCCTTGGTGGCTAGTACCGCAATTCCTTTTTACTGCAGATCGTACGACGGTTCGCGGGGCGTTCGTGTGGATACCATAGAGACGCAGTTCGTTTGGATTGCGTTGGAGATTCGATCGCATCAATTCCAGTTTCTTAATCGCGGATTGCGTTGGAGATTCGATTGCTTCAATTTCAGTTTCTTAATCGGTATAATTTCTTACAACTGAATTAATTGTTTTTCGCATGGATCCTGTTTTAGGGTTTCGAAATTGCCTTAAAATTATTTTATTTCCGCTGCATTTTTGTGTCAAAACCCTACATGGTGGACCCCACAACGGGATTATTGTCGGAGTTAGAAAACGGCAGAAATATCTTTTTATATAAATAAAGACGAAAGTTTTACCGTTAACTGTTGAAACACCTTGTTAAAAGTATGCGATGTCTGGCGTGGTTGCATAGTGGTACACTAGATTGATTATTGATGCTTACGTGAGAAGTCACCGGTTATACTCAATTATTGCTTCACGATGGTTGTTGCATAGTATCTCACGTTATTTGATTCAATTATTGTCAATATTTTATATATTATTAAATCAATAATTGAGATGACGAGTTATTCATATTATTATCTGCATAATTAACAATGTCTAGAAATTTCTATCGAGGAAAGGGGTTTGGTCACCTAATTGCGTGCCAATAGGGAGAAATCCTTATCGGAAAGCCCTCTCTTTCTTGGGAACGATCTGGTTGTTAATATTGTGAGTTATAATAATGATGAATAAATGTTGTTAAAAATATTGAGGGGATTTTTATGAAGTATTTGTTGTAAATTTTGTTTATTTTATGGACCCCCATTTACCCATTTTCAAATTAATCGGTAGAAAGTTATTCAGTGTATATATATTATAAAAGGTGGGGTCTACATGTGATGATGACATATGGTGGGGCCCATAGGTGGAGGACTTTTGGGGGAGGAAGCTAATGGAATTTTGTTCAAGGGAAGTGGCGTATATATATGTATATATATAATAATTTTTTTTATATAAAAAATAAAATATATTATATTTTATTATGCATAGTATTTGCATAGTAAATCAGAAAATTAAAATTTTCATACGTTCGGCGCCCGTGAATATGGTTATTGTGCAGTTTGTTCCTAAATAGTATCCTTCCATTCTCCTATAAATAGGATGCTTAGTTAGAATTGAAAAATACATTAGAATCAGAGAATTCTTCTTATATAATATTGAGCGTATTTCTTTAGTGTTTTAAGAAGCTTTGAGCGTAGAAAACAGTGAAAGTTTTCTTCAAGAATATCCCTGCTATATCAGTTGGAATACTCTTCTTTTTAAGGTAAGGGATATTTTTTTTGTTCCGTATTCGTATGAAATAATATTTTCTTCTATACTCTATAGTATGTAAGTAATATTATTTCGTTTCAGATTCTGAGTTATACACTCATTTTGTTAAGTTTTGGCTTCTATATTCCATGAAATTAGTAGAATATCCTTGATATTTGCGCTTCATCCAGTATCTTTTCATGAAAATATTATTCTAAACATTCTTGATAAGTTTTAACATTTTTATGCCAAAGTACTATTCACGGGGTACTATTCTCGAAGTACTATTCACGGAGTATTATTCACTCGGTTACTATTCACCCAGGATACTATTCATGACAAAAATTGATTTCTTTTCGGTCCAAATCATTTTTGATACAATATTATTCTTGAATTTTACTCCACAAAGCAGTATCATGTTGACAATTTGGACGTTTTGAATTCTGGATAAATTAAATTGTATATCTTTAAAAATTTATCATTTGATTTCATTTAATTAAATTCTTATATCATTGTCATCATCCTCATGCTTATATTGTTATGAAAGTCATCTTTGGCCCGTAGTGCATAGATGGACTGTTGATTGGGATGATTATGACTATGGATTATTCGGTATAATCATGACCGTAATATTACAAATAATGTGGTAAAAGTCCTCATTGACCCGTAGTGCATTGATGGACAGTTGTTGGCATGATCATGACCATTGATGATTACACGAATATCATTGGCCCGTAGTGCATGGATAATTCATGGACATGATACTAATGAATATCATTGGCCCGTAGTGCAAGGATGATTCGATGATGTGGATTATTTATTAAGCTGAGTCTCAGCGATAAAATTAATTATAAACTTTTTAAATCATAAAAGATAGTAGATATCATGCTCTACTTGACTCTTCTAATGGATTGCTTGTTCCACTGCAGTTAAATTTGATGTTTATTATATTTTATCAGTTTAACACTGTTGAAGGCTAACGATAATTTATTCTGCATTATCTTAGTCATAATATTTTTTACTGGGCTAGTTGAGCTCACTCTTTTGCTTTCATTGTTCTATTCAGGAAATGAGAACGTAACCGGGACTAGTCGGGGAATGGAGTGACGGTCCGAGATGGTTGTTTTAGTTGTTCTCACTATTTAGTGTGATAATAAATGTAATGAGGATTGAATTTGAGTTTGGATACTGTCTATAAGACAATATTCCTGTTAAAACTTTCAGCTATGTTTTGTCGTATTTTACATGGCAGTTGTATAATTAAGTTTGTATTTGAATTATATACCATGTATTTGGCGACTCAGAATGGGTGATGTATACCTATTTTAGGGGTGTCACAATAATATTTAATGCAGATAAAATAATGCAGTTAGGTATTATTAATCGGGTATTCTCCATAAATATTATTAGTACTCACACATCAATATTATAACAGTATTCAATATTAAATGTCTATTTTTCTAACATTCAATTTTTTTTCAAATTTCTGAGATGCACAGTTAATTAATTCTCATTGTATTAAAATATCACACATGATTCTATTTTGCTACTTAGTACTTCATACCATTAAATATACTCTTATCATATGATTTCAATAATATTACAATAATGTTCCATACTATATCCCAGTAATAACCAACTTTTAAAATCTTGCCACTTTCATGAGATGCCAGGTTTTATCTTTATGAAGAAGAAGCGATTCTTGGCTGGGTCCCTGGCAATAGGGGTGAGCATGGTGCGGTTTGGACCGCTTAGGTGTGGTTTGAAAAATTCAAAACCACACACGAAACCGCTTGTGATTGGTGCGATTTGGTTTTAAAGTGTGCGGTGCAGTTTTAATTGGTGCGGTTTCGGTTCCAAAACCAATTGAAACAACAAAAAAGTCTAAGCCTTCAATAAAATTTAACATAGAACTTGCATCGAACAATTAACTTAGTGACAAAGTCGACAATGAGAATTATATCAAGCATAGAACCAAAGTCCCTTCTGCCAAACATGTCAAATTCACCATCAAATCATAGAACAGTGAGACACGTAAAATAATTTTAGTTTATAATAAAGGAATGATGCTTTAAAACTAAAACATACACTATATAAAACAACGGAGACCATATATTCGATAACAAGCAAGAAGGTTTATCTAGTTCTCCAAAAATTAAAAGTATATACTGGAGATAGAATGAAATTATATCTTATATATTGCAGGGAGGACTTATAGAATATAATCATAACTATACCTAATTTGAAAAATAATCTATTAGGCTATTACTATTATAGTATTGACCTTAACCAATGCATCAAGTGCTCGAACCAACGAATTTGGCCCCTTAGCTATAAGCCCCTCCAATAACGCATCAAACAAATTCTAAATTCCAAAACCCAATTGCTTAATTTTTGACTCTATAACCTCTAACAATCTTCTTTCAATTGGTAAAAAAATGATAATGCAAGACTGGGGTTTTCTCTGAGCGTGTTCAAGTGAAAAGTAACTTTAGAATTTACTAGAGATAATACATACATACACACACATGGTGCGGTTTCGATTTTATGCGTGCGGTTTTGGCTAGTAACCAAACCGGAACCGTAAATTTGGTTATTCAACCCACCTAAAACCGCCATATACGCCGGAACCGTTGGTGCGGTTTTAATTGGTGCGGTTCGTGCGATTTTTGGTGCGATTTCGGTTCCAATTTGGTTACTTGCTCAGCCCTACCTGGCAGTGCCAAACTGATTTAGCTACATGGCAGTTCCAACTTCTACTACCATTCCAGTTTCACATAGCATGAATTAAATCCTAATTTGATAATATTACTAATTAAACATCATATTCATTTTTCATGCATGTAGTTACTTTATCATTCAATTATATACAATTACACATAATAAATATTAATTAATTTTTCTCTTATTAAACCGTTTTTCTATTAATTCATTTAGTGAATCTCTTAGTCTTTCATTATGCCACACTAGGCAGTTCTTATAAGCTTTACGTTAAGCTCTTCACCAATTTTACCACATTACCTTACTGTCATATAGTTCTCAACACTTAACATAATTGAATAGAGTTTCTATAACTCATGTCACAATAATATGTAATTATATTCAAATAAATATTCGACTTTTATTATTATAATATTCAGAAATTCCTCAGGTATTACAGTGTTGGTTAGGCGTTCGAGTTAGACAAATAAGGTGTGCGACGTACAAACGTCGAAACACCGAATCAAATATTAATGAACTTAAATAATGTTCCATTTCTTATGAAACGGACATTATAAAACATGTAAAAAGAGTTAAAGTAAATCATGAGTGACATTTATATGTGGCTAATTGGTATGTATATGTGCACTAAATGTGTAGAACTTTCAAAGACGATTAACGTCAAAACTTAAAGACCGCTAAGGCAAGTATTCTAACTCCATTCAATTTTTGTTGAATGTTAGTTTGAAGTATGTGGATGTATATTCTTATGAATAATCCTTATTTATGCTTCGATTTACACAATATTTAACGATTGTGCAAACTTCAGACTTATACAAAGAATATTGTATAAGTGTTCAGCTATACTATAATGCATAAATTGTTTAAGATTTGCTATAATGCATGAATTGTTCAAGTTTTCAAAGTTCTGATATGCATGAACTATTTAAGAATATGTCAATGTCATTTGTATCGGCTAAACACATGTTAAAACCTTTCAATGATCTAGATATGATCTTTTGAATTGTTATTGAGTATGAGTAAAGCTTCCAAACCAATTTCTACTTGGTGCGGATTCAGTTTGAGAATGAACAACCTTAATATTGGGAAAATATTTTAATATTGTCGGCATACAATTTCGAGTGACAGAAGAACGCAAAATAAGTCATTCGTCATGTAGTATTGATCAATACAGGATACAAAGGGTTGGTCACCCAACGTGCCTGTAACAACAGAATAGTTGTTCAAACCCTTTTTGAATGAAAATAAAAGTTTGAGGTTTTATGACTGCTTATCTAAAGTTAGTATGTCGTTTCAAAAATATGTTTTGAAAATAAAGGAAGTAATTTCCTGTCATTTGAGATCTCTTCACAACTTTTGTTCAGTTGTTGAAGGTTTAAAAGTATAAAAGTATGATTCTTAATTTTGTTATTTTATATGTAATTGTTATACTTGTTGGACATGTAAATACTCATTCTTCTTTTAAATTAAATGTTTTCAGCAAAAACTGAGCATGTAGAAGGTTCTGGAAAGGACAAAGACAAAGGCAAGATGAATGATTAAGAGGATGTGAATCTTATCTGTAATAGATAGGTTTATTGTAATAATTACTGCTTTAATTATTATGTTAAGAAGATTTAAAGGTCATAGAATCTGGGTATGTAATAATAGGGTTGTAATAATTAGTAATTATTTCCCTATTAATATAAATGCATGATTAGATGTATGTTAGAGTTAGTACCGTGAAACACCATATCCGGAGTTTAAAGGTACTCGGATTTGGGGGCGTCACAATTTCATTCCTTCAATACAAACATAGCATTAGAGTCTCACATCAATCATGTTGTGTTAGCTCCCCTCAATAAAATGGAGTGATTGAGAGGAAGCACAAACATTTATTAGAAGTTGCTAGAACCTTGAGGTTCCAGTCCCATCTTCATATGTCATTCTGGGGAGATTGTTTGCGCACAACTACATATCTCATCAATAGGATTCCTAATTCTGTTCTCATAGGAAAATTTTCTTATGAAATCTTGTTTGGTCATCCCCCAAATTACAACCATCTTAAAACATTTGGTTGCTTGTGTTTGCTAGCACTTTGTTACATAATAGAGACAAATTTGATCCTAGAGCTGTTAAACATTTGGTTACTGGTAGTCATGTTTCACCTTTTATTGCTCCTCCCAGGCCTATTGGACCGGTTGCTAATTTTTTTTATTTTTTTTTTGCTAGTGATTTCCAAAAAAATATATAGTATTTATTCTAACAGGAACTGTATAACCTTGTATTTGTATATGTATCCAAATTATACCTAAAACACTATATTTCATAAAAATTCATGTTATAATAAATACTATACATTTTTTGGAAGTCACTAGCAAAAAAATAAAATAAAATAAAATAAAATAAAACACAATCCCAATAATCCCGTCCCAAGAACTTATTCTTTTCGTATTGTTGGTACAGTTATGTACATTTTCTTTAGCCAGGGTATAAAAGCTATGTACCAGCTCATTCATCAGTATGATATAGGGATAAGGTCCAAAAATGCCCCTGACATTTTTCCCAATGTCTACCGAACACTCTATACTTTTTTTTTGTCCAAAAATACCCTTAACGTTACAATTTTGGGTTAAATTCGTTGCGCTACTTAGTTAATTATGCCAACTAGACTAACATCCAGTCCAAATTGATTACGTGGCGACCACATGGACATACTAAAAATACTAATTAAAAATATACTAAAATACTAATAAAAATACTAAAATACTAATTTAAAAAATACTAAAAAAAAAATTAAAAAATACTAAAATTCAAATTATTTTGTTAATTAAAAAATACTAAAATACTAAAATTATTTTACTAAATATTAGTATTATATACTTTTTACTAAATATTAGTATAACATATCAAATTTTACTAAATATTTGGTATTATATTTTACTAAAATACTGAATTTACTAAAATTTAACGTAATTTTTTTTTTTTCTATTACTAACTCTTTTTTTACTAAAATACTTAATATATTTAATATTATATTTTACTAAAATAAAAATTTACTAAAATTTAACGTTAAATTTTTTTCAATTACTAACTTTTTTTTTACAATTTAACGTTAAATTTTTGTAAATTAAGTATTTTAGTACAATATAATACTAAATATATTCGTATTTTAGTAAAAAAAACATTTAGTAATTGAAAAAAATTTAACGTTAAATTTTAGTAAATTATATTTTAGTAAAATATAATACTAAATATATTAGTATTTTAGTAAAAAAAATTTAGTAATTGAAAAAATTTAACGTTAAATTTTAGTAAATTAAGATTTTAGTAAAATATAATACTAAATATATTCGTATTTTAGTAAAAAAAAAATAGTAATAGAAAAAATTTAACGTTAAATTTTAATAAATTAAGATTTTAGTAAAATATAATACTAAATATTTAGTAAAATTTGATATGTTATACTAATATTTAGTAAAAAGTATATAATACTAATATTTAGTAAAATAATTTTAGTATTTTTTAATTAACAAAATAATTTGAGTTTTAATATTTTTTTTAAAAAAAATTAGTATTTTAGTTTTTTTTAATTAGTATTTTAGTATTTTTTTTTATTAGTATTTTAGTATATTTTTTAATAAGTATTTAGTATTTTTTAATTAGTATTTTTAGTATGTCCATGGGCTGCCACGTAATCAATTTGGACGGATGTTAGTCTAATTGGCACAGCTGTTAACGGCAGGGGCACGAATGACCCAAAATTATAACGTTAAGGGTATTTTTAGACAAAAAAAAGTATAGAATGCTCGGTATACATTGAAAAAAATGTTAGACATTTTTGAACCTTATCCTGTATGATATATAGTTTACAATTTTATTCATTTCTCTCTCAAATTATCAATGTAGATGCGTTAAATTGTCCTAAAATCCTTGCCAAAAACACTTTCGAACAGAGGAGACAAATTGACAGCGAGTGCAATTCAGTATTAAAATACTGCCTCATAAGTCGTTTTAGAAAAACGTTTTTGTTCCTTAATATAAATCGTTTAAAAATTTCAAATAAACATTTATTGTTTAATTTCCTATATTACCCCAAGTATTAAATATAACTTTAGTTCTCTCACTATCTCTATCCAATAAATAATATTTTCTCTTTTCAATACAAGGACAATATAGACAATTAATATTATATTTAATGTTTTACAATCATTTTCTTAATACTTGTGCACAACTCTAAAACGACTTAACGGAGGGAGTAGTGAATTACGACAGCAAAATACGGGTTTCTGGTCAGCTGATGAGCTGATTTCCACCGAGTTTCAGTTGCACTGTGTTAGACGGCAATGACAAGATTAAAGCAGTACCATAGGACAATCAAAAAAATCTTGCTTATATGTATAGTTATTCACTTAAATGCACAGATACCTAAATTTTATAAATAAACTTACACACAACATTGCCTTGTGGGCAGGCTAGCCTCTGCTCATTCTATAAATGTCACATATAGTACCATAAGCCACTTATCTACCATATGGTCCAAAGCCACAACATTGCCTTGTGGGCAGGCTAGCCTCTGTGCACATTCTATAAATGTCACATATAGTACCATGAGCCACTTATCTACCATATGGTCCAAAGCCACTGTCATGAGGTTGGAAAACCGTATGCCTGCAATTGTCTTTAATCTCTATACAACAAACCAAGCTCTATTTGCACATATGATTTACAATGTCACCCTCCTTCACTGCTTCACAATCCAAAGAGGTGAAATTTTGATGCCTAATTTAAAGCTTAAAATTCTGGAATAACCTCATGAAGGGATGGTGGTGAAGAACCGCCGCTGATTTTGCTTGGGACTGGTGTATTTCTTCGTGACTGTCGTTTTGTGGGTACGAGCTCCTGCTCCCATTTCTCAAGAACTTCCCCATCATCATCAGAATCAGAATCATCGCCTCCTTTAAAAACGGGGTGGACATAAGCATTTTGAAGGTAGCCTTTAAGATTCAGACTTGGTTCCCTTGCTCGTTCCAGAGTATCTTTCATCATGGCTTCCTAAAATTCCACCGCATAACAAGAAATCATTAGAGCAATTTCAACTTTTTAAAGTTATATGGCGTAATTAAGAATAGCAGCATTAGAAACCTCAAGAGCTGAATGGATGTTGTTCATACTAAAAACCTTGAATACGAGAACAACCAAAAGCCGTGAAAATGGATACACTAGCATATGCACACAACCAGTATTTGTATGCAACTAATCCAATAATTTACAGATTTTTAACCTGTTGTCAATACTAAGATAGAATTCAAATTTCAGATTCAATCATCTCGCAAAGTTGATATCTATTTTTAAAAATATCTGTCAATTTAAGCACCATACAAATTTAGATGGACAAGTATGAACGTTCACATAACATGCACATATGCAACTAACAGAAAGCAAAGCATTATCAGTTTACAAAATAAGACAAATTGCAGAGGTAAATTCCAGTTTTACTTTTTTTGACAAGGCACATTCAATTTTTTATGCCACCAAGACGATCTTTAGCTGTCTAATATTTGGGTCAAGCTTGGAGATGAGTGTTGGAAAACTATTCAACTGTTTAGTAGTATTTTGGTAGGCTTCACTTGTTTTGACATTTTCAACTAAAATAAATTCACTTCATTTTTCGTTTGTAAACAATCGCAAAAGGTCCTGTTTGCATTTCAGACGTAACATATCTCACATTTTTCTCCTTAAATCAGCACCGGAAGTCTCAACCTTCTCTGTAATACCCAAAAAAAATAATAATTAAATAATAAATAAATAACTTTTATATCTATATTTTAAAATAATTAATTGGGCTTTTCTTATGTTTGGGTCAACTTGTATTTAATTTATGTGGACTATAATAAGTAAATTATTACACTAATTTGGACCTTTAAACTAATTGGGTCTAAATTGTATATATGTAATTTTTAAATCCTATTAAAATAAGAAAATTAATAAAGCATATATAAAAAAAAATAAACCCTAATCTTTCTCACATACATCTCTTGCGAACTAATTGAGAGAACGAGAGAAAGAGAGGAAGCGGCCGCAAGAACAGAAAAAGAAAGAAGAGAGAGAGAGTGGCAACATAAGAACCCAAGAGGAGGAATTGAATTCTTTTTGCCATACATGTAAGTCTCTGCCTTTGATTTGTTATTAAAGTATTGGGATAGTATGGTCATCATGGTAAGAATATTTATATATTTAAGTGTTAACACCATATATATGATTAACCTATTTCATGTTTGGTATATGTACACATGGGTCTAATCTTGTTTCTTACTTTATTTATTCTTCTCCATTCTTGGCTTCTGTCAGGCATGTTAGTAAATATGCATACTTTATAATCAATATATTATGCATGTGTATGTAATGTGTTTATACATTATGTCAAGCATGTTGGTAGAATTTCGGATTTTTCTACAGCAAATTGGGTGTGGGCTATCAAGTCTCGTGCATATTAGATTTTCATCATATGCACAATTTATCATTGGGAACTGAAGTGATTCATGGGCAAGTATTCATAGTTAAACTATTCAAGTCAGTAACAAATTGGGCTATGAACATTGTTTTATTAATTATAATTACCTTTTGAAATTTATGAAACTGACGCAAGTTCAATTCTTATGCATATGTGTGCATGTTCTTAAAGCTATTGAATTATTAAGTGAATCATGTATGAAATTGTAGTGACAATAACAGAGTGCATAAAATAGGAATTTCATGCTTATTATTTTGGAACGAAAGATAACATATATTTTTGGCCTAATCTGTGTAAATGGAACATGAAGTTACAAATTATTTTATAAAATAATAATAAATATAATAATAAGGCATGTACATATAAGTCCCTAATTAGATTATATTGTTAAAATCTTTCTTAAATGGTGTAGGTGTGATTATATTATAATATGTATACAATTGATGCATACATAGTGCTCTGATTTGTATGACATATAATCATGAACGTTAACAGTTAGAATTTCATATTATAAAATAATATGTGGAATTAGTTCCTCAATTTATATTGTGAGCAGACACATATAGTCAAATTCTTGTCACTTTAAAGTTTGCATGATAATAATAATAATAATATTAATAATAACAAATCATGAAAAAGGGAAATTAGTAATTTAATATATTATTATTAATTTATTTATGTTAATTTGTGTAATTAGTTCGAAGGAAGGGGATTTAAAGAATTACATTTGGAATATAATTTCTAGGTACTACCTTGCTTACTTCAGGTACGGATTCCGTACTCTTTCAGCGATGCTCTTGTTAAATTTGATTTGTTCGTTTTGTCCCTTGTTTTGAATTCTGTTATGATTTCACATACTGGAGTTGATACATATGACTCGTATTTGTACTCTTTGAATTAGGTTATCATGTTTAGTATTTATTTTTGATAATTGTAGAGCGGTACATATTGCTACCTTCTTTTTGAGATATTGTGACTATAATTTGATTTGGTTCAACATGTACATATAGAACCATTTTGTTGGTATTATGTCGCATGTGTTCTGACATGATATTTTTGTTAGAATATACTGTAGGGTATACCTGAGCTATAACCACTTGTGGGGGTACCACAAGCATGTCGTCTTAGCACGGGAGACATGACACTTTCCGTGGCGGTGTGATTAGTATACGGCGTCTCCGTTTGGGCTCCGGAGGAAGTGGGCCATTTGGTATTTTGTTTTGGGAGGTGTATGGGTTAACCCTAGTTTTCTGTTCTGCGAATTTGTGATGTTATGCCAAACACACCTATCCGATTTGCATATATTTGGATTCGCGGTCAAATATGTGATTTGCCTGTGTGGCATTATTTTGGTTGCTTGTATGACATCATTTGATTTGTCTGTGTGGCATTATTTGGACTTGTCTGTGTAGCAATGTATATTTTTGAGCTCAAACGGTATGATATAACACCCAGCCATTTGATTCAACCTATTATTTCATTGTATTAGTTTTGTTTGTTTCTGTTCTGTTCAATTAATTGAGTTAGTTAATTCAGTTCATTATTTTTTTTTGTTTCGTTAATTCTGTTGAGTCAAATATATTCTATTCAGATCTTTGGAGAAGCTTAAGGCATTGTTCAGTATTTTGTCTAAATTGATTTCGTATATCATTTGGATATCTTTTGTATATCTATATCTGTACTGGGCAATTGGCTCATGCTGTGTTTTTCTTCCATTAGGTTTGCAGGGGTGATTCAGGGCTAGTGTGATGAGAGTGTTGTCTTTGATCATCTAGGTTGATTCGATTTTTTGTTTTGATTATTTTGACTCTATTTGGAGAATTGTATTTAATACTTTATTGATGGATATCATTATTACATATTTGAAGCCATTAGTGCTCTGTTTACTTATTTTGAGGTTTGTTGTGCTTTGCACGTGACCTCCCCTTCCTTTTCGGGAAGGGGGTGTTACATTCTCTAGATAAACAGCAAAACAAACACTTTCAAAATGGTAAAATCTTGCAGACCTGTAATGGATATTTGACAAATGCAGGTTCATAGCGGCCTTTGCAGTACCTATGGAACCATATGGTCAGAACTGGTAGCGCAATGAGAAATGGTGTTAACTGAGCATTTTCTTTTGTACTTAATAAACCCATCAGAAGAAGCTGGGAGATAATTAATGCACCGATTACACGTCCATGAACATCAGGCCAAAATGCTGCACCACTTTCATACTCTTGGTTGTAGACATTTATAATCTGCATTGTGAAACAATAACTCATAAGGACTGGTAACCAAATGAGAGCACGTGCATATCAGTATTCAGTAAGACAAGAATAGTCTGAAAAAACACATTTTATAGCAACTCCTACTATAAACTATGAAGTAATTTCCAGCAACATAATAATGATAACAAACATGTAATGATAAATAGACTTAAAACAGTTATACTCGATACAACATAAATTCCAAACTACAAGTAAACCGTAAATCTTTTTCAACAGGAAGTCTCTCTCATCTCCAAATAAAAGCATAATCATGTAATCAGTACCTATTAAAATGGAGAGTGGAGATTGTAATCGCACAACTTAAGTTGCTACCAGCAAGAATGAAGTGCAAATGAAGCACAGAAAATGAGCAAAAACCAGTTATGGTGATAACAGGAGATTTGAAAGCAGCATTATGTTGATATAACAGATAATATGTAGAATTCACATTGTTCTGTCCACAATTCGAAGATGATGTTTGCACTATATCCTGGGATACCCACATACTATATGTTTCAACGGTAAAGCAAACCCTCACTTCCCAACCTTTTGATTCATAGAAAAGAGAACTTTCTCGTTTCCATAACAATAATGTCATTCAAAAACAGTCAAGAATAACACTATGCAAGAACATCTTACATAGTTCACCAAGTTGCCAGCATAGGATTTCGAGATCAGGCAGAAACAAAGAATTTAAACAATGATGCCTATTAGAAAGTTGATTGAATTTTGATTTTAGAAAAATTAATATCAATATAATATCAGAAACTGATGAAAAAAGAAACCATAATGTTCCCACCAAGGAAAATAAATGGAAAACAGGGTATAAAATGTTTTTAGGGTGATGTATGTGTGGAAGGACTATTGGATAAGTTGTTCAGGACTTGAATTCAGGAAATTTTCTGATTTTCTCCCAGCCAAGAGTATGCAAATGATGTTTTGAGTGTCCTGAGTCAATAGAAGTCCTAAATTCTTAGGCCTTCTACAGTCTACTGTAGTAACTTGCAGAATTTTCCATCAGTAATTTACAATCAAGAATTCAATAACAGTAGAATTGTAATATGTCCCACAATCATATGCTTTCTTAGTTTATGCTCCAAACTGTAAAATTTATAATACCAAATGTCCTCTAACTTGTACTGTTTTTTTTCTGACAAGTAAAATATGCTTAAAATTTGTTTACCTGATGGCGGAATACAACATAAGCCAGGGCAAAGAAAATTAGTATGAATGGAAGTAGAAATGGTGTAACCACGGCATAGACAAGGCCTAGTAGAAAGTAAAACTGTATTTGAGGTTCCCCAGTGTTGAAACCAAGACTTCCTGGATCCATTGCTGCCTCTCTGTCTTTTTCAGTCTTCACTAAGAAAGTATTCTTCAAGTGGTAAAATATTAAGGGTTTCAATCTTAGAATCTCCCCAGCAACACCAGCCCATCCATCAACCATTATAAATGTTATGAAGAAAGTTGCTTTCATGGGTATAGCCACACCGATGGTTTTTGGGATTCTGCAAAATTAAGCACTTGTGCTTAATCTACAGAAAATAAAACTAAAAGACAGCATCAGACATGACAGAAATGCTAAATATAGATAAATATACCACCACAATGGAGTCCAACATAATAAAATTTTCATAAAATAAATATAAATTTCTTCTCGGCTTTGGACTTTTGGTCGCCATCACATAGCCAACCAACACATTAATTTATGCATAGGTGCAACTATTGCCAAAATCATGAATAAGTAATACATCGCTAAAAGAAGACGCAAAACAAGGATACATATAACTTCAGTTAGAATAACATACTCGCTTGCCGACTGCTTAATAAAAGTATTTAGCTGTTCAAATGCAGTTCCTGCGATTATGCTCCCAAGGAAAACATTTACAAAGTTGAAAATATAGTATCTAGATGCAGATCTTCTCTCCAGAGCCGATAAACTCAGAAAGCCTTCAAACTTGGACATAATCATCAATATTGTCGGTAGAAGTATGAGAAAAATTTTCAAGGCAATCCCAGGTAGAAAACCTTGGATGAATGACTTGATGAACTTTCTGCATAACAAAATCCATGGTAGTAGTAAGATGTAGCAGAACTAAGTACTGAGAAGTAAACATTATAAAGAAAGTCTAATCCTTAATATCAAGCAATACCTTAGCTAATACTGTTAACTGAAACCTCAATTGCAATTGAACTAGTAGAAAATAAACCACAACAAAAATATCTTGCCCTGTTCCATTTTCTTTGACATCATTTCTGTTTGGGAAATTTTCATTTTATTGACATGATGTCTCATTTAAATATGAGAGTGGACATAGTGAACCCACCCATTCCTTTGCTTCAAGGGTACAAGAGAATGAAACATTAAACATCTTTTTGTGTTGTGCCTATGTCAATTGATAAAGTATTGGACTATAGTTTAAGAGCTCAAACCACAAATAGTTCGAGCAGATTACAAGCATACGACTGCTAACCATCTTGCAACCCTTTTTTTTTCGCTTTCAATACATACATATGACATCAAGAATTCCTGTTCATTATTCAACCTACTTTACTCATTATGATATGCATCTTGTATTTGTTCAAATAAATGGTGTTAGCAGACCAACATAAAAGTCCTCTAAATATTAAAGGTGAAAGTTTCTCAAATAAACAAGAAGAAATCATATTAAAGAAAAAAAGAAGGAAAAAAACAACTAGTTGAAAAGTTGAATGCCCTACGGAACATGTCCTTTAAAGTAATTTGTGGATGATCAAATTTCAGTAATGAATACTTGTCTATGGCTCTATGCATGAATATTGAAAATTTGCTAATTCAATGACAAGTCTATGAACAAATATTAATAAACTTACATTTCAATTATAGGCTTCAAAAAGGGAGCCGCTTTCTCAATACCCTCAATGTTTGCAAGTGATTGTACCATTGCAATAGGGATCATGAAAAAGAACGTCAGAAAAAAGAAGGAAACGGCAATTATGAGTCTTTTAACTGTTAGTTGAACATAAGGAACTGCCAGGTTTGGCCAATACACATCACGAGGTTCCGCAGCCCATCCTGTTAACCATAGAGTTGGGTCTCTTGATTGTTGTGTTTGGGCACAAACAGCAGCACCCCAGCGAGTTTTAAAGGACACAAATGCTGCTGGCATGATAGCCTTAGGATCGGTTGTTATACTTTCTCGCTCTGCAGCTATCTGAGTGTGAAGTAATAAGAGCATAATTAGAAATTGGGTTCCATTATGAATAAATTGCAGATGGAAATAAAGAAAGTTACAAAAAGGCCTGATTGTGAATGCAGGACACATTCAACTAATGTCTCTGAATAAGCAAAGCATTGCTATGATATAGAAAACAGACAGTGTGTGCTGTAAAAGAAGAATAAAGAAACAATAAAGCACCAATAAAATGTTTTCAATGAACATTATCCTCTTGAAAAAGTTAAATTTGAGATTTGGAACCTGATAAACGGATTTCAGCTGCAGAAAAATATTGATGATTTTGTGTGCTTTGTATACTGCAATAGAAACAGGGTATCACTTTGTTTTTTAAGCAGCAGCTTTTCTAAAAAGTTGTGGCATATGCTTGTATAGGTATTGGAAAAAATAAAGTTTCTAAAAAGTTGTGGCATATCACTTTGTTTGTAAAAAGTTTTTAAGCATCAGCTTTTCTAAAAAGCTGAATAAAACAAAATGGACACCAGACACTGGAATTAAACTTTGTTGTTCAACCCTTCATATAGAGAAGCCTTTTCATGTTAGATTAGGAAATCTGCCTTCTGCAGCATTAATTAACAACAGAAGAACTGGACTACAGTGCTTCAAAGAGCTGAAAAAGATGATTCATGTGAAGGTTGGAAAGGCTTCACATCGGAGTGCCTGTGGCATTTCCCCTTCTATCACTTGATGGGGATCCTACATGCTTGGACTCATATAAGGCCCAACAGGGTGGATGGGCCCTCTAAAAAATAATATTTTCACGATAGGGGGTGTAAACAAAACATAAATAGAAGTGTAGTGTATAAATGTAATATTTTGTGTATTTAGAATTTTAGTTAAAGGTCCATATTATGTTAAAAATTACACTTTACACCCTATCATTTCATTATATTACAAGTTACGCCTAATGTTACCCAGTAGTTATTGATTCACACTAAACTGTTAAAATTTATCTCATCAAATTAATAATTTAACTTGTTGGAGGGTAATTTTCAGTTCCCTTGTTGCTGTTTTTCTATATTTAGAAATTATTCTTCAATACATTGATTCAATATTCAGATACACATCAAAGATATTTTTATTTTAATATCCCAAACCCAACCTAAGTTTTTCTAATAAGACCCCAATTCGAACAAAACTAAAATTTCTATACTCATATCTGTTAACAGAATAAGATTTAAAACAAGGCAAGTTAATAAATGGAAATAAATCCATTTTCCCCCTAATTTTATAATATTTCAGTAAAAAAAAAAAAAAATTTATCTTTCTTAAATCTTGAACACCTAATAACGACACATATCTTTATTACTTTTGTCATGTTTAATGTTTCTCTCATATCTTTTGGAATTTGTCTTTATTTCAAGGCTTTATGCTGTAAACATATATTTCATATTGATATACAATTTTCTAATGTTACCATAGGCAAAAGACTAGTCTTTATTATGTAACGCCTCCAATCAAAATTTCCAGCTTTCACTAGTCCAAATCAAGATCCTTAGAATTGGCTTTACATGTAAATGCTGGTAATATTTTAATAATTTTTGCAGTAAAGTGATTCAGAGATACTCTTGTGTATATAATATAGAAAGGTTGAATTTTTTTTACTATGTTCTCCTTTACTTGTTATGTTTTGTTGCCTCTGAGTATACAGGCTTTTAACAAAAGAGTAACATTCTTTTTAAGGACAAAATTAGAGGGTAAAAGCCACACTCTTTGAGAGTCAGGGAGTATATGGAACAAAGACATACATACTTGGTCAAGACAAAGCAGCACGAACAGACTTTCAAAAAAATTGCTTATACAAGTGTGCGGATCTCATTTCAGTCATTTCTTTTGCAAGAAAAGAACCAAAGTCTATGAACCCCTTGAATATGCATATGATATTTGTCATTCGACTTGGCCAAAAACCCAACTGGCAAATCACAGGATTTAGACAGATTAGAACTGCTACGCTGAGCATGTGAGTACATGTGTGCATATAAACCTAGTACCATTTTTGTCTCATTTATTGAGAGTACTAGGAGCATGATAGGCTTAACCATGTTTCTTATCTTCAATGCCCTCGAACTCCCCGGCCAACATTTTAATACTCCCTCCGTCCCAGGATAAAAGTCCTGGTGGACTTTTCACGCATATTAAGAAGATGAATGAAATGACAAAATTGTCCATAATAATGTCATTAAATATGGAGAGAGAATTAGAATTAGAAAAGTATGAGATATTTAATGCCACGGGTATAATAGGAAAATATGTGTAAAAGTTTGGTTATTAAAGGAAAATGGACATTTAACATGGGACTACCCAAAATAGTAATAAGGACTTTTATCATGGGACGGAGGGAGTACTTGTTATCCCTGAGTTTTAACAATTAAAGAACCAATAATGCCCTTTATGATGTTCTGATTTGTATTACTTCAAATATTGTTTTTAAAAGGATAACATAGTAGAAAAACATTAATTATGAAAGAAAAATTCAAGGATTAATAATTACCTCTTTTGATAGTCTCTCTAAGTCTGATGTGTAATAATCAATCGCATCCACTTTATTTCCGCAAAGTCCAAGAAACCCAGTCTGCCAGATGGCAATGAAACAATTTCAGTACTTTGAATTGGCACAGTGAATCTCCTCGGCACAAATGATAAAGAAAAGAAATTGCTAGGGATCTAAGAAATATAACAAATCTGGCAAGGAATAAAGATAAAACCCTTCAAACATCTCGGAAAACAACAGCACCTTCGTCATGGGCCGTTTTGATTGATTTCTCGAATATTTTAATTGGTAGTAATCAAGCCAATTTCTCTTTTTTTTCTTCTCTTCGACCAATTTCGCAAGTTTGTTGGCATTGTATACAACCTGCATAAAAGGTTCTAAAATAAGACAAACAAGTGACAACCACAAACCGTTCTTTCTAAGCCAATTGTTGAAATAGTTCAAGAGGATAAATGATAAACGAACTACAAGAAACATCAACCAATTCAACTTTCTTCCACTAATCATCAATTTTAACTTGCATAATATTGAATTTAGATGTATTTTCCAGGGACAAATATCGTGGAATGTTGAGATCCGCAAAGTATTTATAGCCATTAACTCAAAGAAGCTACTTATCATCATCTGGAACATTACATAAAATTCCTTCACACTCAACACCTCCCCTCAATCAAATGGGAAAAAAAGGAACAAAAGGAAAAACAAAGGCAAAGAAGTCCTCATCGGAATTGGAAACAACCCAAAGAGACTTATCCATACTAGCAGTTGGATATTTTAAATATATGTTACTCACACATTCATCAAACATGCAGACCAGAAAGGAACCAAATGAAACAACTGTGTAGATTTATGAATAAAAATAGACATTTTTTCTCCTCTGCATATGTAGATATGAAATGTTAACATTATCTGACCTGATGAGTAGGAAGCTACTCATCATCATCCAAACATTACATAAAATTCCTCCACACTCAACACCTCCCCTCAATCAAATGGGAAAAAAGGAACAAAAGGAAAAACAAAGGCAAAGAGGTCCTCAATCCTCATCGGAATTGGAAACAACCCGAAGAGACTTATCCATACTAGCAGTTGGATATTTTAAAACTATGTTACTCACACATTCATCAACAGACAACATGCAGACCAGAAAGGAACCAAATGAAACAACTCATGTAGATTTATGAATAAAAACAAACATCTTTTCTTCTCTGCATATGTAGATATGAAATGTTAACATTATCTGACCTGATGAGTAAGATAGTGATCAGGATGGTTAACCAAGAAAAAGTGCTCAACAAGCTCGCTAACTGATTCGTCAGGGTCTGATGGCATGTTCTTTACAAGAACCTGTGAACAATCAATGACATCACACAAAAGTTGTACTTGAGAGGAACATGTCATTCAGAAGTTCACTAAAAATAGTGAAATGCTAAAATTTGAGCTTGTTAATCAAATGATACAAATAAAAATCAACATTTTAAGCAAAGTTTTTTGCAGACCATAAAAGGTATCACTTAGATGTCCAAGAACTTCACTGAATTAGTATTGGCTTAGTGTTCTATGCATGTAGAAACTTAACCATGAATAATAATAATTGAATACGATGATGTTCAATGATGCCAGGCACTATCCAAACCAAAAGATAGAAAAGATTCAATTATTTGGCAGCTCTTCCCAAACCACAGATGCAGCGATTACAAAACATATGATACCATCCTAATACTTGAGATGCCAATATCATTCAGCATTTCAGGCCAGCACCAAACAAACTGGAATAAATACTTTTAAAAATGAGCCATCACAGTTACTACTTTTCAATGCTCAGGGAGGTTGTCAGAGAGCAATAGCCAATATGTAGTTCTCTAAATCCGAGTTCTGTCTGAGCACGACTGATTCTCACAGCTATCCGTTTCCTCTAAAACAGACATGAGCAATAATTATAAAAGTCATGAGAACTGTTAATACTTCAACAGGAGTGTAATTATAAACATCAAGTCCAACGTCAAATGAACTGCAAAAGACAAAAGATATTATCTAATGCACAGGGTATGATTGAAAGCACATGAAGCTTCAGAAAATCTAAAACTTCAAAATTTTGAGTTACTTAAGCTGGAGCCTCCAGAAAAAAAGTCCTTGATATACTCCCTAGAAGTTAGAACAAACTTGCATGCTTCCCTTGACTTTATTTGAGCATGGACCCTTAGCTAACTGGGCCATCTACATTCTTACCAGACAATAGATCAGTTCGTTTGTTACAAAACGAGCTTGAACCCCTACGGATGTGCCTATATTTGTTTCACATGACTTTGATAGGTTCATATGCCAAGAACTGGGAAAATGTCACAATATCTGTGATTATAGGCAATATGGAATTTCCAACAAGAGCATGCTTCAGACAGTTGTTATTAACATTAACTTAATTGTGAATACCAGAATACAAAAGTTTCCATATTATTCATAGTTTCATACCATTCAGAAACTTGAACAACTTGAGCACAACCACAACAAGTATCTAAAAAATGAGCCTTCTCAATTCCCAATTGGGGGGAAAACACACACATACACGCACAAACTTGGTTCTAAATAAATCATTGCAAAACAGATGAATTGATTCAGTAGCTAGATAAAGTGCAACTTACTGTAAATTGATCAGGTCGGCGTTTTTCTGATGCAAGAAAGTGCAACCGCATTGCCTGAATTGTTGCATACTCCTTTTGCAATACATAGCATGTCCAAAATGTAAAGGCATAGGCCATCACTATATGAGCCCAAAACCTGCAATCATCAAACAAGCATTACTCTCGTCGCGCCAAGTGGTAAACTTCTTCAGCTAGAAAGTAAATTACTTAGAAAATAAAAAATAAAAGTCCTTGTGTTATGCCAAGAGAGTCCTACATAAATAAGGAATATTGTGCTGATGTAAATTATATTTTGAAATTCAATCATCCAATTCAACTTATAGTTACTCACAGTAATAGAATACCTAGTTTACAACTATCTAAGACTGTTAACGGAGTCCGAAGTATCCAATATTTGTTCGAATATTATTCATAGTCGTATCCAATATTAATGAATACAAATATAGGCACATCCGTATACGCTAATTTTCGCACCACTCTTAAAAGTTATAATATCAGTTTTACTTGATATTAATATTGTTGTTAAATACTATAATGAGATCAAAATAAGAAATGCAAGTTATTTTGTCTTAAAATACATGCTTAATTATAATAAATTTGTTATCATGCATTTTGAGAATTAGTAACATAAATTTTTCATTTAAACTTTATAAACAATATAATAACAATAGTAATTGTGTTATTTTTTCTAGATGTGTTATGATTTATGATGTACTTGACAATATAGTGAATGAACATTACTCTTTAGTTTTGTTATCCGACATCTATCCGAAAATATTCGATTACGCGGATATATCTGGTCGAAGCCGATATTATCCGATATCCAGTCAAAGTGGATAATATCTATATCAGTATCCATTTTCAATGGACTCTTACATCCCTATATCAGCATCCATCAACACCACTACAGGTGTCAACACATAATAATTGGAACAAACTATCAAAGCTGAGTTAATTATATGCTGCAAACATTTATTTCACTTCTGCTATTAGAGAACAAAATGAAAATCCTTGACAGTCAGCCCTGCTAGTCAGAAGATTTCAACCACCGCCACCACCAGGAAACAATTCGAACAAATTATCAAAAGCTGAGTTAATGTTGCTTGAATAGTAACTATGTTGTTGGATATGCTGCAAGCATTTATTTTCAACCACCACCAGCAGGAAACAATTGGAACAAATTATCAAAAGCTGAGTTAATGTTGCTTGAATAGTAACTGTGTTGTTGGAAGCATTTATTTTCATTTCAGCTATAAAGAAAACATAATGAAAATCCTTGCCTAGTCAAGTCGTGTGAATAGGAATATCCCCCCCCCCCCCCCCAACCAACCACAAACAACAACAAAAAAGGAAGTAGAAAATCCAACCCAAGATGAACTTGGGCTAGGTGTTTTAAGGTTATAGCAAAGTAACTCACAAGGTCTCAAAGGATGTTGACCTTGAAATAGACATTTGTAGCAACTGGATGATCTCCAATTTAATTACTTATTAAATAACGGGAGCCACAAATTCTTAGTGAAGGGAGATTTCATTAATTACTTTGATCAGTCTAACAAATCAACAAGTGGACAATGGCCTCAGTCGAAAAAATAAATCTTCTCTAGCAACTAAAGTATAATACACTTTGTTCTACAACATCAGATTGCATATAAACCTGTGAACCACCCCCCCAAAAAAAAAAAAAAAAAAAAAAAACTAAAATTTTGGTTGCCTGCCATAATTAGATGAAGACAGTTTTTGCTTGTATCATATATTTAAAAAGTTTTAGACCCAAAATATGACAAGAGATAAGAAGGGAGATATATTGAGCGTATTAGATTAATATAATGCCTAAATCTGTTACCCCTTTCATTCAAAATTGAGTTGCATGTAACTACGGATTTGAGACGCATTCATAGAAGTCTAAATAATCTTCATATATTCTTTCAATAATGCACTTAAGATTTAAAAATATAATTTTTACAAAGCTATATTTGATAATAAAATCAATAAATGTGTCCTCTCTAGTTTCAACATTGTAATCTGAGCCAAGAAGCATTATTTTAAATAACACTCGATTTGGGAAACAAAGGTGCATCATTTTTCCTTATATATTTACTTTGGCCCCCATCAAGAAGATGTCATACTTTAACTGAATCTGATGCAAACCTACCATAAAGGGAGAGACCTCTAATCAAACCAAGACATTTTTCCAAAGTGATATATAAATTAGGAGTGTTAAATGGAACAAGAGTGACCAAAGAACCGGTAACAGAAAATGAGTACTAAAAGTAGACCACTGGCTGGTGTGGATGGAGCAAATAAAGAGTGGGACCCCAGTCCCCACGATATTTTAATGCCTGGCTACAAAGTAGCATTCCCTACCTCTGTTATTTAAGTGGAATAGGCTTGAAATTGATTAAATAAATTGCAATTGCAGCACTATATAAATAACACAACAGGCTAATAAACGAAGCATATGGAATAAAGGAACACTCAATATTATTGAAGTAGATAATTTTAATGCTTTGAAACAAAGTACAGTTCCTACCTCTGTGATCCAAGTGGAATATTTGAAATAGAAAGCTTATCAATATTGCTGAAGGTTACATCTTTGGCCTTCTCTAAAGTGTCATTTGTCACGTTAACTGGTACTAGGATAGCCCACGCCAAGAACATAATAGGAAAAAATATTTTAAGTCTGCATAAAAAATGTGCAAAGTTATCAGAAGATGGTTGATTCCAGAGGAGCATCAGCTAAGAAGATGATCACAGTACAAAAGCAATACCAAATACAACCAATTGCAGAAGATTATACTCAGCGATGCATGAGATCGTCTAAGAAATAATTTTAACAAAATCTATTTGCACTGATCAACATACACAAAAACACAGATTCTATTTGTACCATCCATACAGGTTTAGATAATAGTTTCAAATCTACACAATACAGACTTAAAATCCATGGTAACATATGTATACATCATGTATGCATAGCCCAGAATGACTTTAGTTGCTGACATATTCAATCAGTAGACGAGATAACCTGATTATCCAAATAAGGTGAGGAGTGCACACACAAAAAAAAATTGTATTTCCATTATCATTAGTTAATAAAGACATCTACTTGTACGTATTTTTGTCATATTAATTTTATATCTTTCATATGTTGACACAGGGACCATGATAGAGATGTGCCATACAAGAGGATTTGAGAGCAAAACAGACTCTTTTTTCTTTTACTTTTTTTGACAGGTAATTTTGGTCCGAAGTACATAAATGAATGTACAATTGACTTGCACAAAAGTTAGTCCCAAAATACTTAATAGTTTTAAATATTGCTTCCATATATATGGTTGAATAAGATCAGAAATGATGATATTAGAATTAGCACTTAGAACCAATTGAGGAGAAGATGAGGGAGCATAGGTTGAGAGGGTTAGGTCATGTCCGATGAAGGCCTATAAAAGCATCGGTCCGAACAGATGTCTTGTATAAGATATAAGGCGGAACGACATGCCGAAAATTACTATGGAGAAAGAAGTAAGAATAGATTTGAAGAAATGGAATATAACTGACAACATGGCCCGTGATAGAAGCAAGTGGAGGAATGCGACGCAGATAAAGGCCTGGTAGATTTTTTTTTTGTCCCCTTCTTTTCCAATTTTTCCTTTCATTTTTGTTTTTAGCTTTTTATATGTGCATGTGGGCATATGTGTCTATATGTAGATGAGTTTTTATTTAGCTATTTTCATCTGTTTTATATTCTTTTATTTTTATCTTTTTTATCTTTTCTTATTTTGTATGTTATATCTTTTTATTTTTTCATTGTCTTTCTTCTTTTACTCTTACACACGAGTTCATTTACACCTACACCAATTAGTTTTGGGATATAAGGAATTGTTGAGCTGGAATTCTGTAGTTTTAGAAATTCTATATTTAGGTTTCAGTCTACCAGTATTGTGGGAGTTCTACAAAATGCAATTGAGATGTTTGAACTGTAACAAATTGAATTTCAGATTATTATTTTTTTCCCTTCCAAAATCTCCCTATTTTCCTTATGTGCTTCTTTATCTCTTTATTTGGTGTTCTTCTTGTTCTCATTTATCTTCTTGACCTTTGCTTCTCCGCTGGCTACTTATTCTAATAAGCTGACGTCTTGAATTAATTTAGAACGTTTACTTCGGAGAATTTAAGGTAAGAAATTTTTAAGCAATATAAATTGAAAATTTCTTCCCCGTCATAACTTTCCCAGCTTTTCTAAAGTTACAAGTTTTTCTCCACTGGAGGCTTACTTGTTTCTTGGAATTTGATTAATTCATTACTTGTTTTATCAAGCTTCATATGGTTTCTGAAAAGGACAGGAAAGTGAAGAAGATGTCTAGATCATAAACTTACTTGGGGGATAAGCATAACTGTAGTGATAAGAGAAGAAAAATTGAATTGCATACCCTAGCAAGTAGATCCGCAAATAAACAGCTGAATCCAACCCTGCATGCTCAATAAGCTCAAGTTCTGGCATTTTCAGTGCATCTGGAATCCAATTCAGAAACCTTACATATGATTTCAGATCCAAATTGACTAACTTGCTGACAAACGTCCCAGAACGTGTTGGGCTGGTTCTTAATCGTTTAAGATACCATTTTGGGAAATAGACTCTATCATTGAAAGGTTGAAGTCGTAGAAAGGCAAATGCTAAAAGAAAAATAAGTGCAGTGATGATATTGATGGCTGCAGCAAGCCCAATATCCCCAAGTGTAGCCATCTAGCTCTTCTGGATGAAAGTTATGGATTTCCTGTTCATATAAATGGTGAGTCGTCATGCATGAAGGGACATAAGCAGCAAAAAACTAGCACATTCAAGAAAAAAGGATAACTGAAATGAAAACCAAGTTGTAGCATGGTTTATAAACAATGTATACAGAAACATAAAACTAAAACCACAATATTCTAAATTAAGCTATCTTTAAAATTTCCTTTTCATAAACCCCAAATTTCTCATCCGCCACATTCTGAAGCATATGTTCACTTGCTCCTTCAGCTAAACGTAATTCAAAACCATAAACCTATGCACAACAATACTTCAAAACACTTGACAATTTCATTGCAAATACAAAATAGTTTACCCAGAAACAACTCAAACAAGAAAGATAACAAGAATTTCTCAAATAATATGCATATCCTCCCAACATTATCAACTGTAAAGATCCCTTCAGAATACAATCAATATTATTAAATTACAAATCAATTCAGGAAAAACATCAATTTGACATAATTACACAAAATTAGGTAGCTTTTGCGAATTCTGGGAATAAAATAATAGCACCAAGATAAAATAATTTACTTGATCACCAAAAAAATCACAATCAAGAACCAAAAAAAAAAAGCTTAAACTTTTAAATTTCCAATAAATTAATATATTCATACACAAGCATATGCATTTAATAACTAAAAAAAACAAAGTCTTAATGAAAGGAACTCAGCTTTCATGAGCCATAAAAATAAAACTTCAATTTTCAACAGAAAAAAAAATAGTAATAATCACACACAAATTCATATTTAGTTAAACCATAACCAGAAAATTAATTATTTTTCTTCATAATGAAGTTTCAATCAATTTCATGGCTAACAAAACGCCTTTCTGAGAAATATAAATATGAACACAGTTGTTACAGAAGCATCGAAAAAAAGTGGAAAAAAGGCAAACAAACAAACACAGACATTTATATATACATAGAAGAATGGAAGCAATTTCATACTCTTTGCTGTTAAATCTTCGGCCTCCAGCTCCCTTCAGTGATCAGCATTCCAAAAACTGAAAATTCGGATTTGAAAGTGATAGAAAATAGAGAATTGAGAGATCACAGTAAGTGTTTATAGATTACTTTACAGAAATCTCAAAGGCAAGAACATTCCCCAATTCTCTCTTGCTAGCTAGGTTAACTACAACGCACGCTGCTATTAATTGATTGAATTCCACTTTTCTATTTCTATGCTACTGTTTAGCTGTAAAGTAAATGAAGCATGAGAGAAAGAGGAGAGATAAAATATTTCCAAAATTTTCAATTTTTGGCGTTTAATATGAATTGACGTTTTTATTATACCAACCCTGACCCGAGAAAAATAAAATAATATATATATATTTAAAACCAAAAAAATCAACGAAATAAATATATATATATATATATATAATGAATCGAGTAGGACTTCCTTACTTTTTAAAATCACGATTTTTTTTTTTTAGTTTTTTTTTTAAATAACTAAAAAAGTTTAATATTTTATGAAATCGAAATTTTTTCATAATATGATTGTTTTGGATGTGATTTGGATCACGATAACAAAATGCGGTATATGCATAAATGTGGAGATCGTACCACAATTTTTTGATATAGGTATTCAAATCACGCACAAAACATTATATTATGTAAAAATATCAGCCCATAAAATATTAAATTGTGCTTAATTTCACAAAAAAATCTCATTTAATTTCTTATTTTTAATCTATTTATAAAATTTAAAAATAATTTTATGTGATCTTGATTTATACAATAATTGTTTTTAATTACACAAAAATAATATTAAATACAGAGTTTATTTTTTTGAAAATAAATAAATAATTCACATTATAGTTTAAATTTAAAATTTTCATAAATTTTTCAAGAACAAAATCAAATGTAATTCAAGAACAAAATCAAATGTAACACATTCCGTGGAACGAAGGAATTAGCATAAATGACTAGACTTCCTAAAAGAAATCATAAATTTACGGATTAGGAATTTCTCATTACATTTATATTTCAATTTTTTTCAATACAGATGCAGCTAAACAAATATTATTTTTAGCCACAATTCAACGACATGATTATTTGTTAAAAAATTGATTGTGTTGTTAATTTTTTATAGCGTATTTTATTTTTTTGTTAAATGTAATATTTGTATGACACTAAAAAAATTGAATGATGGGTGTAGTGGAGGGGATTCTAACCCCAAATTTATTTTTAAACTAACAAATTCGTATTTTTAAGAAGGGTTAAATATGAATTAGTACCCTAAATTATAGGCCATATTTTATTTCGGTGATCCAACTTTCAATTTTGTCGATTAAATGATTAAACTATTAAATTTTTCAATTACAAAAAATTGAACATCCGTCGTAAAATTCTTTGACGTGGCAACTTGTGAGGCTTTTATGAAATCGTGTGTGGCAAAAAAAGTGTTTTTTAATCATAATATTGTTTGTTTTGAATTAATTAGTTATGTTATATAATTTGTTGTTTGACCATTTTATCCCACACCAAATCGTATTTGTTTATTTTATGATTAAAAAACTCTTTTTTTGTCACACCACCGCTTCCTAAGGCACTATGAAGTTATCACATCAAAGAATTTACGTGACATATTCAATTTTTTGCAATTGAACAAAATTAATAGTTTAATCATCTAATTGACAAAATTGAAAGGTGGATCACCGAAATGGAATATGACATATAGTTTAGGATACTAATTCATATTTAAGCCTTTTAAGAAAATATATATAATTAAATTTATTTTTAATATTTATAATTTAAATAAAAAATAAAAATATAAGAGAAAATAAAAATTAAAAAATATTTTTATTTTTTATAAATTTTACAATTAGGACTTTTTTTTGTGTGACGAAGGGGAGTAATATTAATTTTTTATTTTTTGCAGGGTAATGAAAGTGAGTGTCGGCAAAGGAGTAGCTGGGAGTTGTAACGGCTATTTTTGTTGTTACGAGTACGAGGGATGGACTAATGCTTTACTCAAGCGCGTGAATATGACTGTCCAATAAATGCTGATACTTGTGAACTTGATAAGGCGCGGATGTGTAACAAGCGTCTAGTGAGAGTGAGGACTGCTGTGGCGCTACATGACATTGTGGGCCGCGTGAATTTAGCGTTTGTTGCGTGGAATCCATGAGTATTTGATACACTTGTGTTTAGACTCGAATAAGAATGCCGTGGCTATATTTAACCACTATAAATATTTTATTAAAACGAGGTTTATTTAATACTTCTTCCGTCCCTATTTAAATGATGTTTTAGAATTTTTTATTTATTTTTAATTAATTAACGTTTGTTTAAATCTAGGAGAATTAATGATAATTTTTTTAAAATTACCTCTCATTACTCTACCTATTTTTTTGGTAGTTTAAACTCTTGTGCTATGATAAATTAATGATTTAAGGGTATTATAGACAATTGAGTACTATATTTAATATTTTCCAATCATTATCTTAATTCTTGTGTCCATCTCTAAAACGTTATTTAAATAGGGACGGAGAGGGAGTAAAATAGTTATGATTTAGATGTTGATAAATTTTTTGGCAAATTAAATTATAATTAATGTCAATAAGTTAATAGTATTTCATTCGTTTCACATTATTTGATTATTGTTAATTTTTTAAATTTAATTTAAAATATTTTAAAACTCAAATTTTACATAAATTCTTTTGAGTTTAATCAATACAATAATGAATGTTGCAAACTATCTAAAGATTATTACCGTGACAACTTGGATTTTCGGAAATTATTAAAATAAAAATTTAATAAATAAATTTTTAATACTTTTTTATTATTTTTTATTATGTTATGTATTTTGGAAAGAGAAATATATATTCATATATTGGTAGAATGAGAGTTGATAGTTAATTAAACTATTAAAGAAAGTGAAGTCAAGGATATTTGTAAGACCCCAACTTATTATAAATAAAATTGAATTTCCTCTATTCATTATTTTGAATTAATAAGGTGTTAATTTGATATAATGCTTTGGTTATGAGTGAAATGTGCAAATTTTACAAAAGAAGTAAGTGGTTATAAAATATTCATTGTTTCGGAGAATATTCGTTTGGTCGTGGAATATTATTTATGTCGAGAAATATTCGTATTTACTTCAGCTAGCGATAATTTTAGGGCCCCATAACAAAAAACGGTCGGATAAAAAAAACGACAAGTTTGAATTTTTATAAATAATTTACGTAATTTTTTCCGTTAACACTGCTGGAATACCCCCTATGGTTAAAATATGATGTCTGGCGTAGTTACACAAAGAATAATACGATATTGCATAATATTTTTGAATTATTGATTCTTACGTAAGAAGGCACTACTCAATAATTGATACAATAATTAGTGTTCAATATTTTATTTTATTGATTCAATAATTACTGTCTTAACATGATAATAACTACTTCTGTTCACTAGAGACTCACACAATTGAATTTTAGAATTTAGTTATAGAATGATGAACTTTTTCAAAATTAATAGTCTAATAAGACTATATTCTTTTATGGGATAATTGTGTACTTATGCCTATATATTTAATTTTAACAGCTATTTTTTTTTAGAATTCAGTATTTTGATATTTTAATAACAGCTTATTTAAGTAAAATCACCAATTATGAACTTTTTTGGTAACTCTTGCTCAATCTAGTTCTACACAAAAATATAATTTTGGTGATAATACATGATTTTAGTTCCTTAATAATTTGGTAATTGATGATAATACTTTTTGCCACAAAATATAACAAACATTGGAGCATTTCAAGTTTTCAACTGCTCCCTCTATTATAAAATTAGAGATACATTCTCAAAATATTTTAATTTAAGTAAAATGTTATCTTTTTAAAAATCTCTATAACATTGGCAAAAACAAGATAAAATATAGTAGTAGTGCACAATAAAATATAAATAATGATATATTAAAAAATTCATATCACTTTATACTCTATATTTTAAAAAATATATCTTTAATTTTAATATAAAATAAAATAGAAGACATATTTATATAGTTTTAAAATGGAGTAGTATCTTTTAAGATATCATAATTAGAAAGTTTATTGGCATATCTTTGTGATGGTGTCAAGTAGTAAACCTTTTTGACTCTATTATTCGGAATGACACTAACAATGATGTAAAATATTTGGTCCATAATCATGTAGATGATTTTGTCCATATTAAAAGCTACCAAAATAAAAGACAACCACATTGGGATAAGGTGATGTAACAGTCTTGTCTTGGACTAACACATCACCATGCTAAGGATCTGGTTAGATAAAGCTGACATCAATTAATGTAATAAAAAAGTAAAAAATTTATTAATATAATATTTTTTATAATACATACAATAAAAAATTATATAAATTTATTAAGATAAAATTGGTGTCAATTTCACATTAACGGATACCCAAACTAATGGTTGCATCATTAAGGTTTCACTAGTTGATAGCCCGTGCAATGCACAGATTTATTTGAATAATGAATTTAATAATTTGTTTTGGACAATATTAGAGAAAAGAATTTAAAAGAAATACATTCATTGAACATTTATTAGTAAACTGACTTTTACCCCTTGTCTTTAACCGTAAAAGAAAATTACTTTTTAAAATAATTATGCCTTTTTCTTCTTTTGTAAAAAAAGCACCATCATATTCAGGTGAGCTCCCAGCCTCATTGACATCCTTGGTCAATTATAACAGCTGTGAAATGAGATCAGACAACCGTTCACTCCTCAAAACAACTGTACCAGTTAAACTTAAATAATAATCAGTGTATTTAAGGAAGTAACATTATTAATCAGCAAAAGGCATATCATGTATGCTATAGCCAATAAATTAAGCCCCCGTATCATACTCAATTCTGAAATGTAAAACTAATTCTTGTTGAAAATGACAAAACCAATCATCAATTAACTTAATCTTAAACTCCCAGTCACTGGCATCCATTCAACAGAGAATGCTAGCACAACACCACATATAACAATATAATTAACATTAAACATCTAATTTAATTTTAAAATAGAAGCAACCAACAAATCAACTATGCATTTTTGTCCGCAACTAATCCAAGATAAACTTTTCCCAAGATTTTAAAGTAAGAAAGATCCATCTATTTTCATCTTGACCACCATTGAGTTTCTTGAAGGCGCTCTCACCATCATTCTCAGTCCTACTTTGTTTGGTGGTGAGGTTGGTTTGATTTGATTTCATGAAGAAAATCTCTCTTCTGGAGATTCGGTTTTTTTAACATGCAGTTTGATCAAGCATAAATTTAGAGTAATTTATTGTCTGACATTCACTCTCTTATAAGTTTATACAACGGTAGCTAAGCTAAAATTGATCATATGGAAACGACTGAGCTTTGCTTACCTGAATGAGAGACTTTGCTTACCAATCTTTTCATAGCATCATGATTTTCATATGGAAAGTCCAATTGATCATATGGCAACGACTGCATCCACCTAATGACGGAATAAAATTGAGAGCATAAATTGATGAGTTTTTGAAAAGAACTCCCACTCAAACAATGAGAAGTCCAACATAACTTTTCAGTTGACATGAATTAATGTACTTATTATGTCATGCATGCATCAATGATCTCAAACATGTTGGACTTAATGAAACCCTTTTTGTTGGTCAATCAATAAGATTAAATCAAAACTATGCTTTGAGACATACCAAAATATATCAGCATTCTTGCTTATAGCTCACGCATACCTTGTTTTGTTGTTACCTATATAAATATACATTGGCTTATATTATCTCTTTATATAAGTATTACTTACCAAAGAGTTTAGTAAAATTTAATTTTCTTGACTAATTAATCAAACAGCTAGGGGGAAAAAGAAGAATTATAAAGTAATGGTGTCACATAATACATTCCAATTAAAGCAGATACGATGGTGCTTCCCAAAACTCAATGCTGAGTTTAAATTCAAATTTAATCGTGAAGTTACATAACTTCGTCCATTCCACAAAAAAGTCTCATTCATTAATTTTATTTTATTACACAAAAAGAGTTTATTTTTAAATAATTAGAGCTATACATGGAATAGAAATATATATCAAGAATATTCACAAATTTTATAAATAGGACTCTCTTTGTGAACAGAAGTAGTACAATGTAATGCAACTAAAAATTAAATATATTCAAGATTTATAAATAATTGGTAAACTCTACTAAAAATTCATTAACAAAAAATTGGACCAGAATAATACACTTGACTCTGCAAGAACTATCAATGAGTTATAATTTATATAGATATATATCCTATATTAAGTAGAACATCAATAAGGTAGACGATATAAGGTTCTTTGAGTTGTTATGGATAAAGACAGACAACCTTAGACTAAATACCATTTTATGTAAAGTAAATAACAAATAAAAAGTTAAGAACTACTCCCTCCTTTCCACAAACAGAAATCCACTTACAAAATTCATAAATAATAAGATTTTTTTTGTTCCATATTCATCCAAAATTTATTTTGCCTTTCTTTCAAATTAACAAAACTCAACTACTTTACTAACTTAGTATTGGAGATAGAACTCATCCCTATTTTGAGCTTCAATAGCAGCATGTGAACATATGGAAAATACACAAATAAAAAGAGCCAAAAGACATGACAATATCATAATCACATCTGATATGTTTACTCAAGGTTCACACTCCACTTAGTTTAGTTCAGAGAACATGTTTTGCAAACTGGCTCAGTCATCCAATTATGTAACGAATTGCAACAGAATTCTACGGCTAGTTTTCGCTCATATAGACCAATTAACCCAACATTTTATAAACCATTTTCTTTAGGCGTCCCTAATGGAGACAATCTTCTGTTTTCTCCTCCTGATTTTTCTGAACCAAGCACTAAGTCAACAGTTTATATTAATACCATGTTTTTTAATTTTTCCCCTGCCTTAATTGGGGATTCTAATAATCCATAACATGAGTTCAACAACTTCTCAATGAGTTCACCAAAAGAAATTCAAGGAAGCATAGGCACAGAAGAGGCTGATGCAGGCTCGACAAAGATTCGTAGTGCAACACATGGAAATAACCAACGGAGAAACATCCAACCAATAGGATTTCCTTTCATTTTTGTCGTCAAACCTGCCTAACGTATGGAAACTTAATTTGGCATGGGACTCTCCCCCTAGTCCAAGTGAGGTGTCCACTACTTATAATAAGTGTTATACTTGATTGAACTGATATACATGTAAGGATTCTACTTCTAGCTAGCTTTGGCAAGAGCAAGGTGAAAATCGCATCAAAAACATTAATTGTATAGTAATTAAGTGTGTTCTGGTGTATATATAAGCTTTATAAATCTAGACTTTAGTAGACATTTTCGTATTTTAAGTACAATACCATCATTATCAAATAATATCATGTACAATCGGAGAAAAAAACAGCAGGAAAACTAAAACTAATGTGAATTATGAAATATCAAAGCTATAAAGTTTCTACAGTTAATAAAAATATGCAGTTCCAGCCCCTAGGCATTAAAACGATGATAATATTGAGCCCGATTTATTTTTTAGAATAAAAAGTTTTCAACAGGTAAGAAACAAATTGAGATGTACCTGGAATGGAATGATTCATAGTCCAGCCGACCAAATAATTTCAAAAAATTATATGAAATGAATCATCTAGCCTGAGAATTATCCACCGTAGCGCACATAAATTATATTCCATAGAAATCTTACCTGAATGAGAGACTTTGCTTACCAATTACCATTCTTTTCATAGCATCATGATTTTCAGTCGAGGATAAATCGGAATTGGTCGTCTGATTTGACTGAAACTTTTATCAAACACCTTAGTTGCATGATGTAACTATTATTGTTTTGCCAAATCAATTGCTCTTTGGCCTTTGCAAGGAATTTGAAAATTAGATATACAAATCAAATCAGATGGAGAAATCCAAAATATATGAAGATGGAGAGAAGAAAAATAGCTCACCTCTATTTTTTTGCTACAATACCCCCAGATGTCATATTTATTTCTCCTTTAATACTCTGTTTCTCCCCTATTTCTTCATCCCTTTGCCAAGCAAGGTGCAGGAAGAAGCTTTGTTTCAAAATTTTAGAGAGAAAACAAAACAGAGAAAAATAAATAATGGGTTCAAAATTTTATTTTATTCTCAAATGCCGTATATGTTATACCAAGTAAAAACGAGATAAATACATTTTTGGTACCTTTACTGGGACCCAACTTACAATTTGGTACCCAAAGTGAAAAAACTTACAAACTGGTTATTGTACTCGAAAATTGTTGCAATCCGTTAAACAATAGGGGTTTCATCCATGTTCCGCTTTGAAAATTTGACAGTCGATGCAAAGGATGACATGGCGATGATCGGGCAACAAAGTTTAATTGATGTATATTTCCTATTTATAAAAGATGATCAAGAAAACCGAAGAGATCCAAGCTCGATATTTGGGGAAAATTTTTTTAGGTTCTTCTCATTCTTCCTTCTTCTCTCGCTCACCAAAAACCGAAGAGATCGAACAGAAAAAACAAAGAGCTCGATATTTGGGGGAAAAAAATTAGGGTTCTTCTCTCATTCTTCCTTCTTCTCTCATTCTTCTTCTCTCATTCTTCCTTCTTCTTCTTCTTCTGTTTTCAGTGGTTTAATTGAAAGGATGAGCTCATCTTGGAGTGGAATTATAAATGAAATCGGGAAGAAGATTGTAGTTCATGCAACAAAAATGAATGGATTACACCAGACTTCCCAAGTCGGTGTCACTGTGGAGCAATGGTGAAAATGTGGGAGGCAAAGAAAGATGGAACAAAACATCTAGAAGGCGATTCATCGGGTGTATTAATTATCGGGTAAGATTTTGGAATGATGTTTTTTATTTCTTTTCATATGATTCACGGATCGAAAATGGCCGGTGTGTTCTTGTGTAATAGACGAGAGAGCTTATCATGGCTTTTAAATGGTACGATCCACCATTTCCCTAACGAGCCAAAGATGTTATTGAAGATTTGACATTAAAGTTGAAGATGAGTAGAGAGATGTTGGTTAAATTGAAGAATGAAAATAGTGAGAAGACCAAGGATTGGAAAGAGTCAAGCGAACTTAATTCAGTGAAGACATTGGAGAGGAGTTTAAAAAGCTAAAGAAGATTACCGCCAAAGCTCAACAAAAGGAAAATGTTTATGGTTTCTTTTAATTTGCTCATGGATGTTAGTCAATCGGTGTTGTTGGGGTTAGAATTTGAATGAATGATGCTTTGTTTTAATGTATTAGTTAAGTTGAAGGTTTATTTTTGGTGGTGTTTCAATGGATTGTGATGTTTAGTGTTTTAATGAATGCAGGATGTTGTTGTTTCAATGAATGAATAATGTTGTTTGCTTTCAATGAATGAATGATGTTCTTTTTAATTAATGAATGAATTGTATGCCTGCTTTCTTGTCTTTTTAGTTTGTTGTTGTTTCAATGCTCGCTTTTTGCAAATTAAGGATGCTTTAACAGAGGTTTGGTGGCAAAGTATTATGGTCACCATATCCCACAAGATATATAAATAAGACACAAAGCTTAATTAATCCGACTACTACATGCTCGGAAGATTAAAATACTAAAGAATGTGTCTAGCAAAACTAAGTTAAAATTCAAGAATAAAGATAAGCTCCTCAAGTTCATCCACATTGCATCCTCATTGATTGAATTAGACTAGCCAACATCCATTAAGCTCAAATTATTTTCTTCTTCGTCATAATACGATCTACTTGAAAGAGCACTTCATTGAAAGAGAAAAGGAAAGGGGTAGATATGTTTCCTATTTTAATCAGCAAAATGCACTGCCAAACCTCACTCAAATTGACCAACTGGTGAAAATGTTAGGAAGGCCTTATTGGTACTTTGCAGAACATAAAAAAAATGTCATCATTCAATTCAACCATAAAAATGAAAAGGATTCAAGCCAACCATAAAAGGATTCAATTCAACCATAAAAATAAAAAAAGCTGCCATCAGTCATGTTCTTAAAACTTGATATTAAACAATACATTATCTTAAACAAACTTGAAAAAAGCTGCCATCAGTCAATCATTTCAATCAACACACTGTCCAAACTTGATATTAAACAAAGGTCATAAATATTAAACAAAGTTCTTAAAAATTAAACTTGGATATCTCATGTCCCTACTGACTTCCAACTTAATCTCTCATGTTCTCCATTGTGCTTGAAGTTGGTGGATTGTTGCTTGATGTAAGTAGGGTTCTATACATTCTTGTAGCAGGAGGTGTGTTATTTCTGCTTGATCCATCATGATATATGACTTCTCCTGGAGGTGTGGAGCCTAATCATAACCTGGGTCCTTATTTCTTCTAACATATCAATACAATTCATCCATCTTGCTTTCACAATCCAAGCGTTAAAGCATTCTGAAATATTATTCTCCACCACATCTGATTTGCATACAGTTTTAAAAAAAGCCTTGCTCCATACCTTAGGATTTAGTTCTTGAAGTTTATTATGTGCATCCTTGTTGAGTCTATTCACCTCTTTCATGTTTCTCTTGAACTCAGCTTCATATGTTGACATTGATGCTGCCCAAAAAGTCTTCCTTAATGCTAAAGATGAGAATTTTTTTTCTGAAATTTGCGTATATGTGTCTTGAACAATTCCTATGTTCAGCAAAAGGAAGAACCTCGTCGATAACCACTTTCAACCCTTTTTGTTGATCACTGACCACTGTGCACCCAGACCCATCACCTCCCTCCAGGTTTTCAACCAACAAATTTAGAAACCATATCCAACTATCAGTGTTTTCAGTCTCCACAATAGCCCATGCAATAGATACATTTGATTGTTCCTATCTCTACCTACTACCGAGATCAATTGTCCCCCAATGAGCCTTAAGGAAACATCCATCTAGCCCAATTATGGGTCTACATCCTCAAGCCAACCCTTTTCAAAGCATGAAGACATACATAGAACCTCCTGCAAGTAAGCCGATCTGTAGGATCGCTTCTCCATGTGGGAAGAACATCAATCAGATTGTTTTTGTTGGACTTGATCAATTCAAAGGTATAATCCCAAATTTTTTCATAATGTTCCACTAAGTAAATCCCATACATTGCTTAAAGCCCTCGCTTCTAATCCTAGAACATTTACAAATAGTAATGTCCAACCGAAACTTCCTCTCGATCTCATCTTCGCATGTCTTTTAACTTCCAATCGAGGGTTTTTTCTAATTTCATTTGCCATAAAACTCAAATTTCGAATTTGACTCGATCCTTCCTATTTTTGAAAGCCCCGCTACATGTATGTTTTTTCCGTATGTCTTAACTCGCAGTTGTCTCGGGATGAGCCATCCATTCCGCTTACAAACAAATCTCCCAATGACATTTTGGGTTTTACACTTTAATCAAACTTTTTCCCAAGATTTCTAAGGTTACATCCTTTCCTTTTCCCAAACAATATCCTCTAATAGCCTCTCCGAATTGCGAGAGGCCCAATCAACATCATTCCAACACAGTAAGTCAATATCTTTTCTCTCGGTCAGGGGTCAAATGTTATCATCACTCTTTCCACATTCTTTTCCTACTTAGCCTATCCGGTTGATTTACTTCTTCAAAGATCTTCACTCTCTTCATCACTGTACATCCATAGACCTCATCCGATCCGAATCTTCATATTCACTAGGTGACCACTCCTTATCAAGATTATCTCAGATCTCTTCCATCATCATCGAATTTGCGATCATTGTTGTTAACATTTTTCTCGTGGTACCGAGTGTAGATTAGTCTCATCTTCATGTGTACTTTTTGTACATTAGTCTCATTTTCACCTCCTTTTCTCCCACCTCTTGCAACTCATGTAGATCAATACCACCAAAGATCATCAGGATCTCCAACCTCTCATCATTTGTTTAGTATACTTCCTTAAATTTTGTTCTTGCATTTTGGTACTCTTCATCGCCGCTTAATTGTTCATCATCACCACCAAGTCAAGATCGTGAGAGGCCTCTGAACTTTCATCACTAGTGAAGTCACCATTCATAGCATTGTTCCCCAAAGATTCACCCCATTGTTCTCCCTCATTTTCATTTTCTTCGAGCTTACTAAGTAGATCAAGGTTCTTCGATAATCGGTGATCCTTGTCAAGTTTATGATCCATAAAAACTTCTACAATCATATCTTTTGCGTAAACTTTAATTAAATCTCTAATCTAATCATCATCATGAATTAATCTAAACACTTCACCATATTTAAAGAAAACCTAGCAGTAGTATGGTACCTTAATATATGAGCCATTTGTTCATTTATACGCAGTAAGTGCACAAGAAATCGGATCACTAGGGACAACTTTTTTTCAACCCTCCTACATAATATGTTCTCAGGGCTCACCGACAAACTCTTCACCATAGTGCACAATTAATGAAATCATATCTCACACCGTAAAAAAACAAAAAATAACATAGAGTAAGCAATGAGATTAAGTAAGCAATCCGACAAAATATAAAATCTAATTCTCCAAAATAGAAAACTAATATATAAATGAATGATATAATTCAAATCATCAAGAACAGTGATACAGAGCACAAGAGCACAAGAGCACAAGAGGTGTTCTTATTTGCAGATTCAACACATATCATTAATTCAACACCAAGAGCACAAAATTTGGGGAAAACAACCACAAACATCCAACAAGGTGGGCATTAGCCACATAAAGTATGCATAAATAAAGATTAAGTTCAAAATCAAGTGCACAGAACAAATCTTTAACACTCGAAATAAGGGTTTGGGTGCTTACTCAAAATGGAACACACCAATCAAAAATAAGGGTTTGGGTGCTTACTTTTTGTTGTCGAATCTGCATTACTTTTGAATCTCTGTAAGGGTTGAATAGACTGTAAGGCTTGAATCTCTGAATCTCTGGATGAGATCGACTTCGAAGCTCTTCTCTCTCTGTATTCTATCTCTCGCGTTTAACCCTTATTTCTTCCTCACTTGGTCACGTGAGAAGTATTATTCCCTCCAAAACTGATGTGTCTAAGGCCTTATACATATCATTATCCGCGTCCATGAGGAAGCCACATCGAATTTTTCCATCTACTCATTAATCAATTTTAACGATTATTTCAAAATTGTAAAAGTACAAGCACCAGATCTAAACAATTTTCGAAGACAATAACCTTAGGTTTGTAAGTTTTTTCACTTTGGGTACTAAATTGTAAATGGGTCCCCAAAGACATGCATTCAAAGTGTATTTAACCCAAGTAAAAACATAGCATAATGAAAATCTTATAGAAGTTTCATAAATTGATGAAAATATGGATATATTAGTTTCAAACAACAATACAGTTCTGAACAAAAGAAAAGCGAATTAGGGAAGTAAATACCTCTCACCGCCCCCAATGGCCTTCTATTTACTATTCAAATAGAGGGCAAATACCAGATAAACTACCTCAAAATAGACAACAAACCTGCGGACTATTAGGTTCCTCCTTGTACATGGACCAACACAATTCTAGAGTTAATGTTTTACCCCACCCTATTCCTAACTCTTTTGCATCCACATGAGTTGCTGAATTTTGTACAGTCTAAACTAATACCATTTTAAAAATATATAGGAAATATAGGCACATCGGTAGAAAAGCACTACTCTTTGTGTTATTCAGTCAATCAAATTAAGGATTTAAGTTATTTAGTTCACTGGATCAACTTTTAGTCAATTGGGACTAAAAGAATATCTAATATAGTACATCTCATCCATCTCAATTTTCAAGATATACCACTGGAATCACTTGATATCACCACATAGTAAATCATAAAGCAACCAATAGCATTTTCATTTCATTTCTATCATGCTCCATTCTATCATACGGACATAAACAGAAATTTTTTTAAAAAAATAACACACACAAACATTTAATCAAAAAATTATGCAGATATATGGTTGCATGTGTATAACAAAATATTAAAGTAAAATTGATGATAAAATAACAAAAAAATTAAATAAAAATACGGTAATTAGAAAATAGAAGTTTTGGCTAATGGAAAGAAAGATATATATATATATATATATATATATATATATATATATATATATATATATATATATATAGAGAAATGATCCTAACATCTATTATCTATTTGCTATGAATCAAAAAATGTCATACAACATTTATACCGTAAATTTAACAAATAAATGGTTGAGATTTGATTTGGGTACACGCCGTACTAGCTACTAGCGGACGTGGTTATGATAAATTATGGACGCTTGACAAATCGAAAAAGGCAATTATTACGCAGCATCCGCTCGTCTCAGCACCTTATTCCTCACTTTCTCTCTCCTCCTCCTCATTCCTCTTGACGCCGGTGACGACGCAGCCGTAATGGCCAAACTCTCCTCCTCCTTCATCCCCTCCCCGCCCGGCTGGACCGGAAAATCCTACTGCAACTGGACCGGCGTCGACTGCGACAGCTCGTCAGCTCGAACCGGGTCACTTCCATTAATCTCGCATCCAAATCTCTCTCTGGCTCACTCCCGTCGGACCTCTCTCAGTTATCGCAGCTCAAAAACCTCGCCCTTCAGAGAAATTCCTTTTGGGCCTTACTAATTTGCAAACTGTAAGCATTAGCGATAACCCAAAACTTTCCCCATGGGAAATTCCTCCTTATTTGATAGAAAATAGTAGTTCGGGCACATTCACGGCTGGTAATTCAAGCATTGGTGGGTTTCCAGCATGTTACGCAATTACCGGAAATTCCCAACATTGGTGGGTTTCCAGCGGTGCCTTTCCTTGTGTCAGTTGGTTCTGTTGTATTTCCACTACAGATTGAGAATCCATATGAAAACCTGACCTATGGAAATGCTGATCAAGTGAATAATGCATCCCTGGTGCTTTTGCGCCCAATTCCGATTTTTCGTATGACTAATCCACCACCAACAAGAGCAGAGGTTAGCTCAAGTCAGAAATTGACAATCGAGGATTCAACTCTCTCAAGCTGTCGCTGTCATCCGATCATCAAAATCAATTGTCATTGAGACATTCAGTGTTTCAGGTGATGCCAAACTTCAGCAATCGAGATGACATGATCAGTGTTGCATGATGAAAATGAAATTCAAGACCTAAAGAGATGTTAATAATTTAGAGAAAGTGGATTAAAAGAAGAAGAAATTCATTTTTTTTGGTTTTTTAGTATTTGGGGAAAGTAACTGAATAGCACCAGTAGTGCCTTTTTTGTCGATGAAGATATTAGTTGGGTGGTGGAATTGGTCTAATGGTTCCCATAACTTTGTTACACTAGAAAATATCAAGTGAAGGGTACTGGTGGAGAGTCAATTGTATATCTTATGTGAAAATATAATTGATTTTGTTGGTTTCTTGTTTTATGTGATTGATCTCAGTTCTTTAAAATTTCATTTATGGGAATACTTGAGACTTCATTTGGTGGTCTTTTTTGCTTATATAGTCCATAGTCATAGACTCAATCCAGTGCAGTTTCCTTTAGCCTCTTATATTTCAAAGGTCAATGTTCCTTGCAAATCAGGGTGTTTGTTTGGTTATTTGCTCACAGATCTCTCTAACATAATATCCTTCCTTAGATTTTAACAAAAAGGTACAATGTTTGGAGTGTTATTGTAACACCCCCTTCCCGAAAAAGAAAGGGAGGTCACGTGCAAAGCACAACAAACCTCAAAATTAGTAAACAAAGCACTAGTAACTTCAAAATATTAATAATGATATCCATCAATGAAGTACTAAATATAATTCTCCAACTAGAATCAAAATAATCAAAATCAAAAATTTAATCAACCTAGATGGTTAAGGCAACACTCTCATCACACTAGCCCTTAATCACCCCTGCAAATTTGCCGGAAGAAAAACACAGCATGAGCCAATTGCCCAGTACGGATACAGATATACACAAGATATACAACTGATATACGAAAATAATTGAGACAAAATACTGAACAAAGCCTCAAGTGTATATACTGACAAAATATAGTCTCCAAAGATCTGAATGGAATATATCTCGAATCAATGTAAATTGACGTAAACCAATAAGAGTAAAGAAATAACAAATCAAGTAACTAACTCAATGAATTGAATCAATGTAAACAAACAAAACTAATACAATGAAATAATAGGCTGAATCAAATGGCTGAGTTTAATTTTATACCGAGTGAGCTCAGAAATATATATCTTGCCACACAGGCAAGTCAAACTAATGTCACACAGGCAAATCAAATAATGCCACACAAAAAATCAAAATAATGCCACATAGGTACTCAGACATTGGACCGCAAATCCAAATGTATGCAAATCGGATAGATGTGTTTGCACAACATCACAAATCTGCAGAACAGAAAATTAGGGTTAACCCATACGCCTCCCACAACAAAACACCAAATGGCCCAGTTCCTCCCGAGCTCAAAGCTGAGACGCTGTGGACTAATCACACCGCCATTTTAAAGTGTCATGCCTCTCGTGCGAAGACGACATGCTGTGGTACCCCACAGTGTGGTTATAGCTCGTATACTATACTAAGATATTCTAAAAATATCATGTCACAACACATGCGACATAATACAAATAAAAGGGTTCTATATGTACATGTTGAACCAAATCAAATTATAGTCACAATGCCTCAAAAAGAAAGTATCAACATGTACTGCTCTACAATTATCAAAAACAAATACCAAACATGATAACCTAATTCAAAGAGTACAAATATGAGTCATATATATCAACTCTAAAATGAAACTATTATATGAATTTCACAAGAAACAATTATGTGAAATAATAACGAAATTCGAAACAAGAGACAAAACGAACAAATCAAATTTAACAAGAGTATCGCTGAAAGAGTACGGAATCCGTACCTTAGTTAAGCAACGTCATACCCAAAATTATAATCCGAATATAACTCGTTAAATTCCTTCCGTCCGAACTAATTAAACAAAATAATAAATAAGTACAATTAGTGAATTATTATTATTATTACCCAAAATATATTCCAAATATAACTTGTTAGACTCCCTCATTCAATTTAAATAATTTAATAAGATTTTATTACAATCTCATCATTAATAACATAATACTATTAAATTTATTATTAAAACTTTATAGCTATGTCGAAAATTAATTAATTCAAATTAATATACATAACTTCAATTTAATTAACTAATTTCATTTATATGTTTATGGCCAAAAGTTTATTAACATATAATAATATATAACCTAAATTAATGAAACATAACTTAAATTATCGAAACATAATATATATATATATATATATATATATATATATATATAATCCTACCGATCATGTAACACATATATATACTAATCATGAAACACGAATTCTTTATTATTATTATTATTATTATCAATCAGAATTTTGCCTTTAATACATATCAAAACCTTATAATCTTTTACTGTTTAGTGCATGTTTTACTCTGAACATATACATCACTCGTATACGAGAATTGCATATCCATGAGCCAACAGTAATGATATACAAAAACAAAAAGAAAAAGGAAAGACACCTGCTTTTGTTTCTTTTTTTTTTGTTCTCTCTCGTCGCCGCCTCCTTTCTTTTCAGTTCTATTCCCACGATTGTCTCATCAGACTTAATAAAGCATAATTAGGTTTTAGTTATTTATTTATTAAATATTAACTCTCCTAATTTAAATAGGATTTATTATTACCCACAAATATAAATTAAACCCAAATTTTAAAGCCCAAATTGTACTAAATTAATTTATCCATCACTTATTAATATTTATTAGCCCACACAAATTAAATAACTAGTTTGACCCAAATAAATGACAAAGTCCAAACAATATATTTTAAGAATATAAATTTAATATTCTTTTTTTTTTCGGGATATTACAGTTATGACTGAGGAAAGAATTCATGTGTACTGGGTTAACCCAATATTTGTTTTACAACGTTAAGACTGAGGAAGGAATTCGTGCAGTGTTATGACTGAGACTACTAGATTGAGACTAGAATTACTGATTACTCCCTCCGTCTCAAATTAATTGCTTAATTTTGACTTTTTAAAGTCAAATTAACCATTTTTAAAACTAATCTTTTTACTATTTTTGCTAAAATATAGGTGAAGAGATTATAACCAAAAGAAAGTATATACAATTTATCACTAACCCCAATTTTTATAATTTTAAAAATAAATTTATATATGCTTAATTATTAATTTTTAAAATAGTCAATTTGACTTTAAAAAGTCAAAACTGAGCAATTAATTTGGGACGGAGGGAGTATATTATAACCGTCCGCTACTATTACTAGCGGATGACTTTGTAATAGCTGTCCAGTGTTTGGCACATAGGGGCAAAATTGCCTAAACTTTTCACATACTACGTCTGTTAGTAAGACTAGCGGACAGTGTGTTCAAAAATAAATCACAATCCTTCATTAATTACACGGATGGTTAAGATGTTATATGTCACTTTTTGATCCATAACAAATAGATGCTATGGATCATTCCATATATATATATATATATATATATATATAGAGAGAGAGAGAGAGAGAGAGAGAGAGAGAGAGAGAGAGGAACCTGGCGACTTTGTTGTCATTACTTTCAACCTCATGACTTTTGGCAAGAAAGTTTTGAGAAGTAATTCATCGTTGACGGTGGTTGTACTGGCCTCTCCCATCCTCTCCCTCTCACACACGCAAAAGAGCAAAAAAAAACAACCCAAATTGACTTCGTATTCGTTTGTCCTACAAAAGAAGTTTTGGATAAATCAGAGATAGAGAAGAAATTTGAGATGCGTGTGAGAGGAGGGATAGATATAGAACAAAAGAAAAAGGGAAGGGGAAGAAACTGAAGTTATGAGGAAGAGATCAGACCAATACGTAAATAACTCAGTGCAATTGAACGATTAACTCAAATTGATTAAGAGTCGACTCTAAATTGTGATCGCTTTTGCTGACTTTATATATAAGGTATTGATTTGAAATTTAAAAAAAATATATAAAAAAATAATTAACATATAAAACCTAACTATCTATAATATTAAATAATTTAATATTAAAAACAATCTATCTAATAAAATATAAATGATTTTAAATTTCTCGCTCACTCAATAAATTATTTGGGCCGTCCAAAGTTTGGGATAAATCTCAGTCCATACAGTACCGGAGGCACGGGACACATCTAGTGTTAGAATATAATATAAAAAATGAATAACTTGGTAAAATAAAATTTAGACATTATTTCCTTGTCCTTTTTCTTTCCTTTTCATTCGAGTTTTTCAAATTCTAAATGGTGCCTAAGCAGAGGCGAAGCCACATACTACGGCCTAAGCCTCGTTTTTGTATTAAATTTTCATATGTTTTAATAAGTTCTCATGTTTTTTTGCATATATTTGTTTAGATAAGAATTCCATTTATCAATGAGTAAGATCCCTGCATATTAATATTGTCATGTAATTTCTTATGCGGAGGCAGTAATTTTTTTTCAGCCTTTAAGAATTTTTAAAAGTACATAAAAAGTAAATACATCTAATAGTTCTACTAGTAATTATCCGTACTTGAAGACACGACGTAACGAAAAATTAAATTAAAATTCAAAAAATACTACATTACCTAAAGACTTTTTGCAATCTAAAATAACTTACAATCACACATAACAATTATCATAATTCACCACTCCACCACAATAATTAATTTTTCTTTAAAAATAGATATCTAGAAAAATCTAAACCTGTCTACAAAACTTACAAATCATCAATAATAATTTTCATAATTCACCACACCACCACAATAACAATTATTTTTATTATTATTATTATTATTATTGTTATTATTATTACTGTTATTATTATTATTACAATTATCATAATAATAATAATAATTATTAATATTATTATAGTTATAATAATTATACTTATAATTATTATTGTTATTATTATTATTATTGTTATTGTTATTGTTATTGTTATTGTTATTGTTGTTGTTGTTGTTGTTGTTGTTATTATTACTATTATCATAATAATAATAATAATTATTATTATAAGTAATATTACTATTATAATTATTATTACTATAATAATAATAATAATTATTATTATAATTATAATTATTACTATTACTATTACTTACTATTATTATAATTATTAGTGTTAGTTCCCAAAGACACAATAGTTATCTAGTATAAATTGAATAGATATTTTAAAAATTTTTTCCTTTTCAAAATATTTGTCTGATTTGTTAATAAATTAACCACATCGGAATATATGATTTGTTTGTTCCCCTTTAAGATAAAACCAAGTTTATATGTGATAAACAGTTATGATAGATATAGCAGTTATAACAGGTATATATAAGACACAGTGATTTTAAGTGGTTCAGAGCACTCAAGGCTTGTAGTCCACTCTTCTACTCCACGAGTAGGAAATCTATTAAAGATATCTTTACAATCTTTGAATCACTTAGATTCCTTTAAGACCAACAGTCTTGGAACTTCTTAGTTCACTTAGAACTCTTCAAGTCCAGCAAACTTGGAATACAGTTGATGAAAGTTGAGTTCTTGAGTTGTGCTACTCAGTTGCAGTTAAGCATACGTTCAAAAGAACTGAGTAGCAGTGCAAGCTTTTCTTTCTTGATCAAGTTTTGGACGTTGAGTGTTCATGAGCTTCTATTTTGTATTTGCTTGTTGTTGCATCTATGTTTGATTTGCTTATAAAGGAGCCTTTGAAATGTGCCCGTTGAAGGCATCCATTGTAGCATTTAATGCATCAGACATTTCTGAGCACTGATGTCGACTTCCTGGAAATCTGTTGTTTTGTTGTCTGGCCCCCTGACACAGCAAACTGCTTTCTCACCTAACACCTGAAAAGATCATTTTTAGCAGGCATGCAATCCTTTTCTTAGCTTCTTCTATACGCTTCTTTGATACATATTAAGGATGAGTGTTGGATCATTGGGATTCCCAAAATCTCAACGTCTATAAGCCATTCTTCATTTGTTATACTTTCATCCTTCAGCAAATGGAAGAAGCTCGGTGCTTCTGATGCTGACTGGAGAGACACCACAATTATTGTCTTTGTATCACGATCGTTGTGTCTTGTCATGCTCGTGCTTGATTTAGCCTTGATCGAAGAGAACACTACAATTTCTCTTAAGCTCTGATAGACTACAATCTCTACTTGCTTGTTTTGCAGACTCTACGATTCTGAGAGCTGACTGCGATTCTTGACTTGGCTCGGTAGGCGCTCGGACTATCTTCACGATTTTGAGTGTGGCTTCCAAGACAGACTACAATTCTAAAGCAACTTTTTCGATACTCCACGATTCTGCCTTGGCTTCTGCAATCTCTCGGCTGGCTTGAAAGACTACGATTCTGTTGAGGCCTATCTACATTTCAAAATAGATCATCCTAACAACTTTGATCTTTCTTCTATACATTCATTTACAAAATGATAAACATTTAGCACAGATCAACCTAACAATTTTGATCTACCATCTAAGTCCTTGTACATATGTTTTTTGAAGGACTTTACACAATAAGCATATTTATTTACTTTCAACATCAAATTTTAATATGCAATTCCCAACAATCTCCCCCTATTTGATGTTGACATAACCAATGAGATTTTCATCATAACACCAATTTCTAAATGCAGGATGCTAGAAAGTAAATATGACTTGGTGTTTCAGTGAGCAACTGAAATCTCTAGAGAATAAGCATGAATTTATTGATGTTGTGAAATAGATATTACATTTTAGCGTAGTTACATCAATACGAAACAAATTTCAACTTATCTCTATCTCCTCTGCCTTTTGCTCCTTAGAGGATTGTCATGCTCTGCAGCTCTCCTTCTTCTGCTGGCTTCATCTCTCCATGCAATATCTTCCAACTCACTTTGACTTAGCCTCTCTCCATGATCATGTCTATCCATAAAGGCAGGATCTCCAATCGGCATGTTAAAGCCAGTAGTGGTTACTCCTTGTGAGCTAAGAGATGACCCTTGACTCCTTAACTGTTATGCTTAATGAGAATTGGTTCATGCCATCGTTGTTCGGGCCTGTGAGTTTGATAGCGATGTTATCTTAAGGGAGCACTCCTTAAGGATTGAGCAATTTGTTTTCCTTTGCCTCTGCCTTTGCCTTTCTCTCCTTCCTCTTTAATCTTCTAACAGACGATTCATGCCCTGAATAAGTTTGTGGAGTTAACTCCTAGACTGAACAATGTCTTCACGATTTTCTTAAACTAGAGAATTAGTTTAAAATTTGTGTTTTTGTAGAATGGCCAAGACATCGTTCGTTTGTTTCATCTGATTCATAGAATATGCTTGGAATTCAGTCATAGAAGATTGTAGGCTAGAAAGGCTTTCCGTAATAAGCTTGTTTTGAGCCTCCTGAGTCTTCTGAAGAAGGATAACTGTTTCCTTATGCTTCTGGATAGATCAGAAGTGAATTTGATCCCTTTCATTTATGCTTCAGATTATTTCTGTGATGATATCCCGTAGCTTCTTTGTGAGCTCAGAGCTCAGGTTGCTAGGAAGAGTGTTGGCATCATCGATCAAGTGGTTTAACTGTTGATGAACGAGCAGAGAGTGAGTTTCCAGATTTTCTTGAATTTCTGTGGTCACTTTATGTGATGCGTGAGATAACTCAGATTTGGTGTGAAGAACTGAGAAAAGCTCAAGAACTTTCTGAGTGTCTGTAAGAGAGTCTCTTGTATTTTGTTCTTGCAGATTTGAGAGAGCAAGAGCAAGATTGAAATAATAGTTGTTTGAGGAAGAAGGAATGTCTGAATGAGGTGCAGGAATAGAGGTTTGAGTTGTGGGAAAGGAGGCTGTTGAAGCTAGTAGAGCAGGTGACTCCACGATTTGAGTAGGAGCGATGTTCGTGGTGTCACGTTGTGACACCCCCAAAATTCAGACCACACTCGTCTCAAATTTGGTTGTCACGTGCTAACTCTAATAATCAATCAAAATCTCACACAACGGAATAATAGAATAAATTACATTGTTATAACATAATTATTCGTGTCCCAAAGTCTCGCAACCGTTACTAATACAATACAACTTAAATTAAACATAGCTTAATATAGATAAGTTCTTCTACAACAGAATAATAGTACATTCCTAGTACTAAGAAACTAATTACACCAAAGCCTTCTCTTTACCCTTGTCCTTGCCAGAGGGTTCACCACGTTCTGCCTTAACTAAAAGTTTTAAGGAAAGCAAGGATGAGCAATAGTTTTGCCCAACAAGTAATATAGCAATAAGAGTGTTCAATGTAGTTTTAAATTTCTCAAGGGCTCAATTATAATGATAGTTCAAAGATAGCAAGAAGTATCAATGATTCTCAACAATAGTCACTAAGGACAGAGGATATCAATAATATTCATCGATTAATAAATTCAAGATTTCAAAGTAATGAATACTGAGCAGTCACTAAGGACTATGAACTCCTGCTAGAATCAATAGTAATAAACTATAACGAGTACAACAGGTGATCATCCTAAAGTACCCTATGTCATGCATAACATTTAATCATTCTCATGTGCGCACGTCGGTTTCCCGACAAGTATATAATTCCCCTACCAAGAGGGTTGTTGCGACGCCCCCAAAATAGGTATACATCATTCATTCTGAGTCGCCAAATACATGGTACATAAATCAAATACAACTTCTTTTATACAATACGACAAAAGCGTAACTTTGAGTTTTTACATGAATATTATCTTCTAGACAGTATTCAAACTCAAATGGAGTCCTTATTACATTTATTATCACACTATTTCACTGAATAGTGATGACTACTAATGCAAACATCTGGACCGTCACTCCATTCCCCGATTAGTCCCAACTATATTCTCATTTCTTGAAGAGAATAATGAAAACAAAGGGTGAGCTCAACTAGCCCAGTAAGAAATATTATGACTAAGATAATGCAGAATAAATTATCGTTAGCCTTCAACAGTGTTAAATTGATAAAATATAATAAACATCAAGTTTAACTGCAGTGGAACAAATAATCCATTAGAAGAGTCAAGTAGAGCATGATATCTACTATCTTCTATGATTTAAAAAGTTTATCATCAATTTTATCGCTGAGACTCAGCTTAATAAATAAACCACATCATCGAATCATCCCTGCACTACGGGCCAAGAATATTCATATAATCATCAATGGTCATGATTATACCGAATAATCCCTGGTCATAATTATACCAACAACTGTCCATCAATGCACTGCAGGCCAATGAGGATTTTTTCCACATCATTTGTAATATTACGATCATGATTATACCGAATAATCCCTGGTCATAATCATACCAATCAATAGTATATCTATGCACGTAAGCCACATATGACTTTTATCACAATATAAGCATGAAGATGATGACAATGATATAAGAATTCAATTAAAAGAAAGCAAATGATAATTTTTTAAAAATTTATAACTTAATTTATCCAGAATTCAATAATATCTAAATTGTCAACATGATACTGCTTTGTGGAGTAAAATTCAAGAATAATATTGTATCAAAAACAATTTGGATAGCAAAGAAATCAATTTTTGTCATGAATAATTCCCTGGGTAAATATTACCTGAGTGAATAGTACCCCGTGAATAGTACTTCAGGAATAGTATCCCGTGAATAGTACTCGTGAATAGTACTTTGTGAATAGTACCCGTGAATAGTACTTTATGAATCATACCACGTGAATAATACTTTGTGAATAGTACCGTAACAATGAATACTACTCATGGATAGTACTCTTGCATGAAAAGCTTAAAATTTTACAAGAATGTGCAGAAAATATCTTTGTGAAACGATACTAGATGAAACGCAAATTTCAAGGATATTCCACTAATTTCACGGAGTATAGAAGCAATACTTTAACAAAATGATGGTATAATCAGGAATACGAGACAAAATAATATTACTCACATACTACAGAGTATGGAAGAAAATATTATTCCTTATGAATACTGAAAAAAATAATATCCCTTACCTCAAAAGAAGACTAGATATTGGAATAGTGAAGTAGCAGACTTCTCTTCTTCTTTCTCTCTTTAGCTTCTCTCTCTATAATTGCTCTTGTGAGTCTTAGTGAATTGGTGAGAATTAAAGAAGAATGAGCTTCTATTTATAGGAAAATATAGTTTCGATAATTGCACGTTTTGGGGCTCGGAATATTACAGTATAATACCTTCATCTTTTCCTTCATTTTTAATTAGTCCTGCAAGTATTATCAAACTTGCACCACCTCCCCTAATAGTACATCTTGTGAATCAATAGTACTATCATGTGAAAAAAATAATTACAGTATAGTACCTTCATCTATACCTCCATTTTTCATTTAGTCATGCAAGTATTATCAATCTTGCACCACCTCCCCTAATAGTACATGCATGTGAATCAATAGTACACACATGTGAATAAATAGTTATAATCATGTGAATTAATAGCAATTAATTGCTCATTTATCCGATTAATTACCCGATTGGTCAATATAACCTCCAGACATCCATTATTATCGAAATAGATGTCAATTTCTACTAAACACTAATAATCCCAACACAATGGAAATATCAATTTCATCTTTAATAAACACGAACTTATTCATCATTAATATTATAACTCACAATATTTAACAACCAGATCATTCCCAGGAAAGAGGGGACTTTCCGATAAGGATTTCTCCTTATTGGCGCACAATTAGGTGACCAAACCTCTTCTTGACAGAACTTTCTAGACATTGTCAATATTGAAAATAATAACATGAATAACTTTGTCGTCTCAATTATTGATTTAATAATATAAAATATTATGCAGATGATATTGTGACAATAATTGAATCAATAATATGAAAGATATTATGCAGCAATTACTGTAGTAATAATTGAGTATAACTGCGTGACTTTTCACGTAAGCATCAATAATCAATACAGTATGCTACAATGCAACCACGCGTATTAGTGTACTTTTACCACCGGGTAGTTCAACAGTTTAACGATAAAACTTTCGCCGTTATAAAAAGATAATTCTGTCGTTTTCTAACTATGACAATACTTCCGTTGTGGGGTCCACCAATGATTGTGCCGTCGTACGAATATTTCCTGTTAAAATGAATATTCCCCGACCAATCGAATATTATATAACCACTTGCTTACTTTGCAAAATTTGTAAATAATACCCACAACTATAACATTATATCAAATCCACATCATAATATTAAAAAATATATTTCGAGAAAAATTAATCTTTATTCATAAAAGTTGGGGTCTTACAGTTGTTCATCTCAGTTATAAGAGTCCGCACCAAGTTAATTTGGTTTGGATAGCATTCGATCAAATATCAATAGTCTAGCCGAAGTAATGGCTTATACAATTTTCTTTCACAGTATATATATGAACAATTATTATTCGAAATCAAGGTTTGAAAACCATTTCATTTCTAAACTTAAGAAAGTATTAAGTGAGATATGAATCATACTTTCAAGAATTTTCTTGTACAACCAATAACAGTACAAGCTCAAATAATGCTCAATAAAGAGTAGGGTTCAATTACTTGCCTCAAGCGTAGTTTACCAAAGTATAGTTTATCAACACTTTTCAAATCCTAACATAATATAGTTATGCATATAGGATATTCATTAGTTACATATACTCAAACATAATATGTAAGTTTAAACACCTACATAAACGTCTATCTTAGTTGTATAATATATACATACTACATCACATATCTTACATAATCATAACACACAATCAGTTTATAAGTAACCATGAAGTCAAATAACATCGCTTCTAATCATTACTTTATAGCTCACAAACATCTTTTGGTCTTAACATTTGAAAGGTATAATCACTCATTAAACATTCGATTCAATTATCTAACATGCTTCTTAACACATTGGATTGTGTACTGGTCATATAATACATGTTAAATTGACAATATAAGCATGCCTTGTACCTTAGATTACAAACAGAATATAGAACTCACTGCAGGATGGCGCAGATGCGCCCTGGTTAGGCTTAGGGACGGCGCAGCTGCGCTGTCCTCTAGCCTGACTAGAGTTGAGCTTCTGCCCTTCTAGTTTTAGTCAAATCTTTAACATACCTAGACGCTTATACTTAACATGCATACATACTAGAGGCATTTACATACTTGTATGACCACTTTAAGATCAACTTATATGTTAGGGACTTTAGTTTAGGATTTCCATGGAATTAAGATCAAATAGGGCCATGTAATCGCAACGTTTTATAACTTTGGTCATATGTTCTCATAGAGAGATTACATAATCGGTATTACTCATGCTTATAAGTGTTCACATCTTTTGTTCATAGCTAACATCGTTAATCACTTTAAACCATGTTAAAACTCATGCTTGAATAACTTCAATGCGTTTAACCAAAATGAGCATACGTATATAATATGTGTGACTACATAAGACATATAAATCACACATGTTCTAAGTTCAGAATATGCATCTTATCATGTTTATTATATCATAACACATCCAAGTTTTTAGTGAAAAGTTATTTTAAACCAAATGGGAATTACATCTTATCACATTTATATATTGTAAAGCCCCCAAATTCGGGTACTTGAAACCCGAACTCGGTGCTTCACGATACCATTTCTATGAGCGGAATAATACTAATACTAATAATAATAATATAAAGATCAACTTAATTTACATATTCATCAGAGTCTGAATCCCAAGTATGTAACCTTTAAACATTTATTACAACCCATGATAGATAATATATATCATACTTGTCTTAATAAAGTTAACTATTACATAAAATAGCATTGTGTTCATTCAGCAACCTTTCCCTTTCCCTTGTGAAAGTAGTATGCACACAAGCCAATAATGTTTGATGATAAAGCATATACTTTGTAACAATCTTATTCATTTATTAAAAAAAGTATTAATTAATTAAAGGGTTTTAATTATCTACATGATGCTATTTTGTAATATGTGATAAACCCATAGTTTTAAGCAATGCTTTTAGAATAATGATGATGATCATTCTAATGAGATCTAAATTCTTAGAAAGCTTAAAACCAAAATAGTTCCCAATCGTTGGATTACTAAATTGGGGATTAGTGAATCCGGATAGATTGGTACATATGTTGCTTGCTCATTGGATGAGGATGATTGATCTCATGATCATTTGTATGGAGACACTAAAGCAAGTATGTAGGTGCTTATTAGAGAATAAGTTCACTGAACGTGACTCGCTAAGGAATACCTAATGGAGTTTTACTTACCTGTCAATAGGAATTCCTGTAGTGATAGTAGTACAAGTGATCCTTGGACTTGAGATCATCATAGTATCTTGTGTATGATGAGTTATACTTTGACTTATTCCTTAAGACCCTTAGGGTATATCAAAGGTTATGCTTGAGTATAATAAGTTGTACATGGAGATAATGTATGATCAATAAAGAATCTACCACTTCTAGTAAAAGAAGAGAAATGTCCTATGTGATTCGATAAATGACAACTCAATAGTCCTTGGCCAAGGCAGAATGAAATTAGAATTGGAGTTGTGCATTTAAGAATCGAAATACATATAATTAAATAAAATAAGACTTGACAGTAATTCCATGTCTTATATTTAATTGGGACATTGTATGGTGGAAGGATTGAATTGTACGGTAACTATTTACTCAAAGGTTCTTTTATGATTAATGTCGAAATCTATATTATCTGAAAAGTCGTTGATCGCTAGGGAGACTTATCCCTATTATAGAATAAATATTATTTATTTATTTAAATAAATTAATTATTTAATTTATTTATTTAAATAAGATTAGAATTGTTCTAATTGATTTATTCACAACCGGTTTAATATGGAGAACCTAAAGGGTCACACCATAAAAGGAAGATTAATTATTTAAGAAGTTAATGGCATAATCGTAATAATATGTTAAGTATATTTAATTTAATCTATGGTGATAGAATAAATTAAATAGCTTAATATTTATTATTTAATATTTTAAAATATTAAATATAAATTAATAAGAGGAGTCCTATTAATATTATTACAATTATTATTATTTTAATTTCTAAAAGAGTTTAGGAATTAATTTAATATAAGTACTCTCATTTATTCCTAATAGGATTAGGAGGGAAAATTAGTTAAAGGAGTTTAATTAATTATCCCTAATAAGATTAGGGAGCCCATTTAATTAAAAGAGTTTAATTAAATAAATAATACCTTATTTTTAATTAAATAGGGTTACCTGATATCTTTATAAGGAGAGTCATATATCAGATATCAATATACGTAATTTCAATAGTTGGGAAAGTACGCTTTTTCTATATAGATAGAAAACTAGGATTTTGCCAAACACCCATCTTCTTGAATTTTTTGTTCTTCCTTGGTGGATCATCTCTAGAGGCCAAACACTTGGGTGGCTAACGTTGATCAAAGGAAGGAACCAAACCCGGTGGATTCAAGTTGAACGCAAAAAAGATTGGAGGTGAACTTGTACTTGAGGAAGCTCAAATCTTCAAGGGTATAATTCTTGTTCTTCATATTTTCTTTTAATTAATAATTGTGCATAAAGGGTGATCCGGGTATATGGTTTATAAAAATTTAAAACTCTGATTTTTACACGTTTTCGCTTATTTGTGCAATTTGATTGCGTTCATAATTATTACAAACCTAACACCTTGTTCTTAGCAGAGCTCTCTGGTTGTTCACACTTAGCTGAAAACATTTAAATTAAGCAAGGATGAGCATTTGAGTGCCCAACAAGTAATAACAATTATATATATATATATATATATATATAAGCTGAAAGAATTTAAATATTTTCTTTGTACTACCCTTCTACAATAAGTCAATAGTTGTGAAGTAATCTGAACCGATAATAATAACATAACAACCCTCTTTCAAATTTTTGAAACTACGTATTGACTATAACTAGGGTTAAGGTGACATGCTATGAACATTGTTTTTAATTTTTGAATAGGTTTAAACAGAAATTCATCTGCAAACCGTCATAATTTACGGGCACGGGGGTGATCAGCCCGTTGTACCCTGTATTGATCAACACTACATGCAAAAACGAGGGTATTGTTCACTCTGTCCACCTTGGGTGCATAAAAAGTTTTCCGCGTGTAAGGGATGTTCATACTTGTCTGGGTTCCAAACCAAAGCAATTTAGTTGGATAATAGTAAGGTTTTATCTTGTTTAACAATAATCTATAATTCAACATACGGGTAATTAACAAAGGTGTATCAACATGTGATTAAATACAATGATTATCCAAGTGGGGACACTTGTATAACCATTTATAGAAATTAACGAACAAAATATATATATCTAAATTACCATATACTAACATGTTGATAATCAATGAGCGTATATAATATAAGGTTAATAATCTGTACAGTAATAATATAATTCAAAAATATTCTTACTCATGTCCATTGCATAAAGGAAATGCAAAGGTAAGATACTTGCCTGATGCGCTGCTTACAATTTGCAACATAGTTTTATCTTTTATGTAATCACCTATCAGTAATAAGATCATTTTACTGATTAGAATAACATATCTCAACACACAATACTACTTATTCCAGTCAGCACATAACCTAATCACATTGTCACCCATGTTTAACAACCATTGAATCACAAATAAACACATATCTAATCAAATTATCTAAGTTCAGATCAATTTCTGAAACATGTTGCTGATTAATTACAAGCGATTTTATCGAGTAATTATCGAGTCTAAGACTCATCACCGTAACTTAGTATCGATCATTTTTTTTAAATGACTTATAATAATTTTTAAACATTTATTATAATTTATCGCTTAATTTTCAAACATCTAATCATTATTAAATGATTTAAATATTAAACAATTCTATTATCATTAATATTTAATTAATATTAACTATTAATAAAACCATTACCAAAATATTAAAGTTATTTATAATAACTTAGAATATTTTTAAAGTATTTATATTACCCTTAAATGATTTTTAAAATATTTAAAATCATTTTTAAATAATTATCATTAATATAAAAGTATTAATGTTTTATTTATCAAAATATTAAAAGTCATTAAGTATAAATTAAAATATTTTTAATTCATTTATATCTTTTTTTAAATAATTTTAAAATTAATAAAACCATTTTAAACTATTTATTTAATATAATTATTAAATAAATTTAATATCATTAATAATATATTAATAATCATTAATATTAAATTATTAATGAAATTATCCTTTAAATATTAAAAGTTATATTTTATAACTTAAAATATCTTTAAAAACTTTATTTTCATTTAAAATGATTATTATTATATTAAAATTATTTTTAAACTAATTTATTTAATATAATTATTAAATAACCTTAATATCATTAATAATAATTAATTAATGAATTTTACCTTTAAATATTAAAAGTTATATTTTATAACTTAAAATATTTTTAAATACCTTATTATTATTATTTAAAATGATTTTTAATGTAATAAAATCATTTTTAATTAATTTATTTAATTCATTTAGTAAATAAATTAATTATCATAAATATTAAATAATTAATGAAATTTGCTTTAAAATATTAAAAGTTATATTTTATAACTTCAAATATTTTTAAATAACTTATTATCATTTAAAATAATTTTTAATATAATAAAATCATTTTAATTAATTTATTTAATGCATTCAATAAATAAATTAAATATCAATAATATTTAAATAAATATTAATATTTATGAAAAATATTTCAAATTATTAAAAGTTAATTTTATAACTTAAAATAAATTTTAAAATAATTTTTAAAATAATTTTTGTAATTTTCGGAAATTAATTTTTATTTTTAAATGATTTTTGGAAATGAATTTAATTAATTTTAATAAAACTGTCAAGAAGATCGCTTATATGATGACGTAACTGCTGCTATATAGTGTTCTTCATGAAACCCAGATCTTCATGCTTGGTTTTAAAGGTATCACGTTTGACCAATCATAGATCTTAGCTCGTAACGTTTCTGGGCATGTTGTTAGTCAGATATTGTAGTACTAATGCACGACTACAAGATCCAACAACAAACATGGCCAAACAACACATAACAAAATAGATTTGGAGTCATGAACAAGCTGTCAGAGCTGTTCTTCATTTTCTGGGTTACCTAGAAATGAAGAACAGTTTGACAAGCCATATTTGGGCTTCCACAACTTGCAATATATGTGATGTTTTAGTGATTTAAAAGTTGCAGTGTGTAGCCAACATGTAGGACAAGAGATATATCACATAAAATCATTACAACAACAACAAAATAGCAAGATCTTGTCCGGTCAAACCATGTCAGAAGCCATGCTCATGAACTTTCTGGGTTACCCAGAAAGCTCATCCGTGAACTTCTACTTGGTTTGACCATCCCCCAAAATCCAGTATGATTGTGATAAAAGCGATCTAAGAGCATTATCACGTATTATAACTACCATACTATAACTTTAATGCAACAACAAACAACATCATGCAAGATCCGAGGCGTCAAAAGTCTTGTCAGACCATTTCTGGGCAGTTTCTGGGTTACCTAGAAACGCCTAGTCATGGCCGGTCAACGGCTTTTGACCTCAAATATCTTGCAATCTAAAATTGATCTAGGCCTGATTCTTGTTCCAGATCAAAGACTACATGTCAGACTAAATGTTTAAACCTTTAAACAACAAAAACCAAGATCAGATAAGAATCTAAAGGCACTGACATTAATTGTCAGACCACCAAGAATTTTTTTTCCATATTTGGCAAATCTTCAAATTCGAGCCTCTAGATGTTATGGATCTAACATCTAGCAACCCAGATCATCATTATACACCATATGTAACATGTTTAACAAAAAAATCTAACATCTAACAACAGATTTATGGTCAGATTATAGCTAGGGTTTTTATACATTCTTTGATCAATTTCTGATTCTGGCTTCTGATTTGGTTAGAGATGATAGTGGGGCTTGAATATGGGACTGATTTGTCTTATGATTTCGTTGGTTTAAGAGAGAGAGAGAGAGTCTAGGTTGAGTACTTGTGCCAAATGGGGTAACAAATGAATTTTTTTCTCTCTTTAATCTATATATAGAGCAAGGTGTAATGTAATGGCTGATCCTAGTGGCTGATCTGCTGAGATTTGTCACATGGAAAGTCAATGTTAGCTCAACCACTCCATTATTGCTAGATATACAAGTTATCTCAAATAATTCAAGAAGGGTATTTTGTTCATTTTGCTTGGAAATTTAATGGTATTCTTGTAATTTTGCAAACCCTTAGGGTTTAACCCTAAGGTTTAGTACATATCATTTGTAGGATTTAGCAATTAGGGTTTGAAAAATATAAAATTTTAGTTTCTAAAATTTTTAATTAGGGTTTCCTTAATTAGATTAGATTTTCTAATTACATTATACATGAACATTAGGGTATTAAGTATTTAATAATTATTGTTAATCTTGCTAAATTAGCAATTAGGGTTCACAATTATTAATTAGGGTTACCAAATCCCAATTAGGGTTTCTAATTACTAATTTAGGGTTTCTAAAAATTAGGGTTTTAAATTACTAATTAAGTTTTCCATAATTAGCAATAAAACCTACTATGCATGATATTAATCACATTAACACGATTTCTGACTGATTACAAACTCCAGTTTATGTTTCAAATTAAGGTTTCTAATTTCAAAAATTAGGGTTTTCGAAATATTAATTAGGGTTACTAATTTTAGAATTAGGGTTTCTAGCTAATTAGGGTTTACCTAAATAATCATTTAATACACAACATAAATCATATAACACAATTATATAACAGTCTTGACTTTCCCACTTGTATTTAAAAAAATAGGGTTAAACAAATTAATGCTAGGGTTTTGACATTATACATCATAATTGAACAACCATTGTCAGTCCACAAAACATACAGTACATATTTATAGCACTAAAAAAAATCAAAATATAATATTATTATATTATTATTCTCATCCATTGATAAAAATCCAAAATTAGGGTTTGGATTCCATATCTGGTTTATTCTTCCATATTTAACCTTAATAATTAAGGTAAAATAATTAACTTAATAATATGTACAAAATTCATATAATAAAATAATTATTATAATTATTCTAAAAATCATTTCATATATTATTTAAATAATATATGATTATAATTTCATGGAAAATAATTAATAAAAATATTTCTACTATAATATTAATTATTATAAGAATATACTTTATAATAATCAATAATTCTAAAATAAAATTATTTATAAATATTCATGTAATAAATATATTTTTATTTATCACATAAATTCATATACACATTATCTTGTACAAATCCTCATCCTTAAAATAATAATAAAAAATTTGTACGCAAAATTTCTGATTTATTTATATAGAAATATCGGGTTGTTACATTCACCCTCCCTTATAAAGATTCTGTCCCCGGAATCACCGTTTTAAAACCTATACATACCAGGTACATAACATACACAATCATTTCAAGTAGATCTCGATCATAATTTGATCGAACTGATCTTTAACTATTCACATAAAGCTTGTCTTTCTGATTAAACGGAAATTTGATTTCTAAAAGAATTCAAATTCCTCCTAATTTTTTTTTATATAAAATAATTTACTATATATAGGAAAATCATGTAAAAGAAAATAAAAGTTATACGAATAATACCTGGAGTTCCATTGCCAGCTGCCATCGTGTCTTGGACAGTCATGTTGTAAACCCTTGCTGTTGATTTTGTTGGCTTGCTTGATGATGTAGGTCCCATGATTGCCAGAGTCCCGCTGCCCTTGCCAGTAGTCACACTCCCTGCCTCCGTCCTCCTTTTTAGACAATCCTTCACCTTGTGTTCAGTCGATCCGCACATAAAACACCCACTATTCATCCTAGGATTAGGGTAGTTGGGAGAGATATGGCCCTCCTGCCCGCACTTATAGCAAACAAATTTTCCCTTCAGACATTCTCCAGAGTGGTTCTTTCCACAAGTCTTGCACTATACCGCTGGCTTCTTAACACCTTCTTGTTTCACCTGCACACTTCCAAAGTTGTTCACCTTCCTCTTTCCATCTCCACTCCTGCTCCCACTATTAATTCCTACCTTCCCAGCTCCTTCGATCATACCCTTATTCTTCCTCTCCTTGTTGTAAAGGCTCATGGCCTCACTCCCCTCCTCAGCAATAATCGCTTTCTCCACGAGTGCTGCAAATGTAGGGATCTGCAACACTGCCACCTTGTTGTAAAGCCAGGGTTTTAATCCCAGCTCTAACCTTCTCGCTTTTCTAGCCTCCGTATCAACTTGATGCAGGGGAAACCTAGCCAACTCATTAAACCTAGCGGCGTATTCTGACACCGTCATATTTTCCTGCTTCAATTCCAGAAATTTTATCTCCATCCTAGCCTGTATACTAGATGAAAAATAATTTTCGAAAAATAAAGTTTTGAACCCATCCCATATAACTACACCTTCTCCTGCCCTCGCCTGATTTGCTTCCCACCAAAAATTTGCCTCACCCTTCATCATGTAGGTGGCAAAAGCGGTCTTTAGCCCCTCAGCTACCCTAGTTATCATGAATGCTTTTTCAATCTCTTTGACCCAAGTTTGAGCTTCAACAGGGTCAGTTGTACCTTTGAATTTCGGCGGTCCCACAGCCTTGAAATCTTTAAAGTTCGCCAAGCGATTGTCTGGCGGGTTCCTCATGATCGGTATTCCTATTGCATAGCTTCGAGCTACCATGTTCATGAAGTTCGCATCGAATCCGGGTTTTTGTTGTCCTCAAGCATGTTGTTGTGATTCTTCTGCCCTTTGATTGCGAGTTCGACGTCTTGGCGGCATTATCTGATTAAATAAAACCATAAATTTAACTTACATTCTAAACCTTATCGCATAAGTTTAATATATTAAACTTGTTTCATTTCTCAAACTTAGATTCATATTCATTCAACAATTTCAAAATACTTTACATATTATAGCACATATTGCTTTAAACATCAGCTATCCCTCTATGACTACAAAAGTCAGGATTTACAACCTTGATTAATACAAAAGTTTTAGAATATTACATTACACAGACATACTAAGCATACATATTACATTAAACACACCCACATCACAGAACCTATACTACCTATTCGCTACGCCTTTTTCCTTGGACAACGTTTTGCCTGATGACCTTCTATCCCACAGATAAAATATGCTCCTGGTTTATAGTCAGGACAATACAGAGTGGTATGTCCCTCATAACCGCAAAGATAACATATTCTTTTTCCTTTCTTCTTATCGGATTTTCCCAAGTCCTGGTCTCCTATGTGACGCCCCCAAAATTAGGTATACATCACCCATCTTGAGTCGCCAGATACATGGTACATAAATTCAAATACAACTTAATAATACAACTGTCATGTATAATATGACAAAACATAAGTTGGGAGTTTATACAAGAATATTGTCATCTAGACAATATCCACACTCAATGGAGTCCTCATTACATATATTATCACACTCTTTCACAGAATAGTGAGGACTACTAATGCTATCATCTAGGACCATCACTCCGTTCCCCGACTAGTCCCTGCTGCGTTCTCATTTCCTGAAGAGAACAATGAAAGAAAGGGTGAGCTCAACTAGCCCAGTATGAAATATTATGACTAAGATAATTCAGAATAATTTATCGTTAGCCTTCAACAGTGTTAAACTGATAAAATATAACAGACATCAAGTTTAACTGCAGCGGAACAAGCAATCCATTACAAGAGTCAAGTAGAACATAATATCTACTATCTCTTCTAGATTAAAAGTCCATCGTTGATATTTTATTCATGTACTACTCATCAATAGTTCTTTGTTATACTCAAGACAAATAGAACTTTCATCACTTGTCTTCACCTGAACCACCAAAGATGTTAGTTAAATTCACAATTCATATTTATAATAATGTGAATTAACAGCCTCCTTCTTGCCACAAAGGCTTAATAAAACGCGTTTACTCAATATCCTTACCCCAAAGGTGAAGATATTCAAATGTAATAACAATGATCATACCAATCGGGTTGTCTATCTTTGCACTACGGGCCAAAGATATTTAACTATAAAACCAATGGTCATGATCATACCAATCTTACTGTGTCGATTACACTACTACCAAAGACATTCAATCGTTAACTAATGGTCATGATCCCGCCAATCACATCATTGAATTATCCATGCACTCACGACCAAGGATATTCGTTAGTATCACTAGTGGTCATGATCATGTCATACACCGTCCATCTTCGCACTACGGTCAAAGCTATCAAACAACAAATCATCTTTTGCCACTACAAGCCAAAGATATTCAACAACATATCATCTTTGCACTACAAAGGCCAAAGACATACAACCTATAAAACCAATAACCAACAATATAATAAGGAATGGAATAATAAAAGAATTTCACCATGTATGCGAAAGATTACTTGCATGACGAGTTATTCCAACATAATAATAAAGAATGGAATAATAAAAGAATTTCACCATGTATGCATTATTGTGATGTAGACAGTTATTCCAACATAATAATAAATAATGGAACCAGGTCCGGCGTAAACGCACAGACAGGATATTCCGACAGAATAATAAAGAATGGAATAACTATTCGATATTCCAGTCAGCAATACTGCCCTTTTGAGGTAAGGGATTGTAAGGGTTATTATGTTTTTCAGTTTCGTAATTTTTTCGACCCTAAAAAATTTTGGAAAAATTTGAAATGATAATTTGATGAGTTTTCTAGATTGTGTCCAAAAATGGCGATTTTTGGATGTATAGATTAGGAGTTATGAATTTTATGGGAAAAGACTATTTTAAAAATAAACCCTTATAACTCCTTGTGGTTAACTCCAAAATTGGTGAAATTTTTATTGGGAGTACATGTATAAAGCAGCAATATACTCTGTAAATTTCGGAATATTTGGACAAAAGTACAGTTTATGATAAATGTCTAAATATTCGGCAGTTTTGGCTATATGAAAAATAGTAAATGAAATTTAAAAATTTCGAGAAAAATATATGTTCAATATGAGACTATATTCTGCTAAATCCTAGAAAAGAAAATTTTCTGGGACTGATTTGGTATTTTTTATGAAAATGAACTAGTTATGAGTAAATGAATTAAATATGTTATGTGAAGTAAGAAAATTAGAAAATAGAATTTTATGGCTTGAGAATCCTATATAAGGTATTTGCAGATTTTTGATGAGGGTTTTGGTTATTGGTGATGAAATCTTATGAGTTTGGCATTTTAGGATGATTAAATGCATTAATTAGTAAAGTGTGAACAATATGGAAATAAATTGTTTATAAGTTTAAAAAATGATTAAAATATTGTGGTAATATTAATAATATTAGTAAATGAATTTAATGTTATTATATAATGAATAATATTAAATGGAGTTTATAATATAATGAATAATGTTATTATCTTCGTTAAATATTCGTTGAAATATTATTTTCTGTTCAAATCATTTTTGATATAAAATTATTCTTGAATTTTACTCCACAAAGAAGTATCATGTTGACAATTTGGATATTCTTGAACTCTGGATAAATTATATTATAAGTGTTTAATATTTATCCTTTATCTTATGTGATTGCTTCTTTATATCATTGTCATCATTCTCATGCTTATATTGTGTTGAAAGTCATCTATGGCCAGTAGTGCATAGATGGACTTGGTATGATTATGACAATGGATTATTCAGCATAATCATGACCGTAATGTTACAAATAATGTGGTAAAAGTCATCTTTGGCCCGTAGTGCATAGATGGACTTGGTATGATTATGACCAGGGATTATTTTTTATAATCATGACCGTAATTGAAAACACGGATATCCTTGGCCCGTAGTGCATGGATAATTCGTGGTCGTGATACTATTAAGTCGAGTCTCAAAGATTATTGGTTTTATAGATTGTATATCTTTGGCCAGAAAGGTAAAAGATGGATCATTGATTATTAGTTTTATAGATTGTATATCTTTGGCAGTAGTAGTGCAAAGATGGACTGTTGGTTATTAGTTTTACAGCTTGTATATCTTTGCTCAGAAAGTAGTGCAAAAGATGGATTTGTTGGTTATTAGTTTTTCATTGTATATCTTTGGCCTGTAGAGCAAAGTTGGACTGTTGATTTACTCGATTATAAATATGAACTGTGATTTAATTATAATCTATGGTGGTTCAGGTGAAGACAGGTGATGAGAATTCTCTTTATCTGGTGTATAGCAAAAAACTGTTGATGAGTATTATAGGAATGAAATATTAATGATGGACTTTTAATCTAGAGGAGATGATAGACATTATGTTCTACTTGACTCTTCTAATGGATTGCTCGTTCCGCTACAACTATGGTTGAAAAGTTTTATCATCTACCATATGTTCTAAATCTCTGATTCATAACTGACGAAGGCTATGGATAATTTAATTATCTTTAGTCATGATATTCTTTACTGGGCTAGTTGTGCTCACCCTTTTACTTCACAATTCCTTTCAGGAAATAAGAGTGTAGCTGGGTCGAATGGGGATAACAGAGAATAGAATAGAAGCTATGGTCTCTAGTCATGAAGGTTCTCCTAAACAAAGATAAAAAAGTGTGTTGTATTTTATACATTATTTAGTAGTTATATTTGGTGAATCAAATAGGATGAGGCGAACCCAACTTTGGAAGGGTGTTTTGCCACTATCATACAAGATGTCTAATGACATACAACCTCGTGTCATCATAAGACAGGGTTGTGCACATCCTCTTGCTGAGTATATCTACGAGCACTACCTATATAATCATGGAGTTTGGTTGAAATATAATTTTCAATTGCAGACAGTGGAGATAGTTATATGTCAAGAGAAGACTCACCATTGGAAAGAACATGATAGTAATTGTAAGACCCCAACTTTTATGAATAAAGAATAATTTTCTCGAAATATATTTTTTGAATATTATGGTGTGGATTTGATATAATGTTAGAGTTGTGGGTAATATTTACAAATTTTGCAAAGTAAGCAAGTGGTTATATAATATTCGATTGGTTGGGAAATATTCGTTTTAACAGAGAATATTCGTACGATGGCACAATCATTGGTGGACCCCACAACGAAAGTATTTTCGTAGTTAAAAAACGACAGAATTATCTTTTTATAAAAATAACGGCGAAAGTGTTACCGTTAAAACTGCTGAACTACCCTAGTAAAAGTACGATGAATACGCATTGGTGCATAGTAACACACTTGTATTGATTATTGATGCTTACGTGAGAAGTCACCCGCTTATACTCAATTATTGCTACATGAATTGTTGCATCATATCTCTTATATTATTGATTCAATTATTATCATTTGTATCATCTCGCATAATATTTGATATTATTAAATCAATAATTGAGATTTAAAAAGTTATTCATATTATTATTTGCAATATTGACAATGTCTAGAAGTTCATGTCGAGGAGAGATTTGGTCACCTAATTGCGCCACCAATAAGGAGAAATCCTTATCTGGAAAGCCCTCTTTCCGGGAACGACTCGTTGTTAAATATTGTGAGTTATAATATTAATGATGAATAAGTTGTGTTGATTAAAGATGAAATTGATAGTTCCATTGTGTTGGGATTATTAGTTTTAGTGGAAATCGACATTTATTTTGATAATAATTGATGTCTGGAGGTTATATTGACCATTCGGGTAATTAATCGGATAAATGAGTAATTAATTGCTATTATTTCACATGCTTATAACTATTTATTCACATGTGTGTACTATTGATTCACATTCATGTACTATTAGGGGAGGTGGTGCAAGATTGATAATACTTGTATGACTTAATTAAAAATGGAGGTATAGTTGAAGGTACTATACCGTATTTAGTTTTTTCACATGATTATAATATTGAGTCACATTAATGAACTATTAATTCACATTATTTACTATTAGGGGAGGTGGTGCAAGTTTGATAATACTTGCAGGACTAAATTAAAAATAAAGAAAAAGAGGAAGGTATTATACTGTAATATTTCGAGCCCCAAAACGTGCAATTATAGAAACTATTTTTTTTCCTATAAATAGAAGCTCATTCTTCCTTCATTTCTCACCAATTCACAAAAGCTTTAGAGCAATTATTATAGAGAGAGAATTATAGAGAAAAGAAGAAGAGTCTCTGCTACCTCACTATTCTAGTATCCGCTTTTTCTAAGGTAAGGGGTATTATTCTTTCGTATTCATGAAGAGAGTTATTTTCTTTCAATACTGTAAGGGTTGTTATTCCATTATTTATTATTATGTTTGAATAACTTTGTCTGTCGCAGTACCGCATACATGGTGAAATTCTTCATTATTCCATTCTTTATTATTCATTGGAATAATGCATGGCTCGTCTATCGCATGCCCGGTTAATTCTGTTGCTATTCTATTCTTTATTATTACATTGGAACATCCTCGTCTGCATTTGGTTACGCATGACTGGTTCAATTCTTTATTATTCTGCATTGGAACATCATGTCTGCATTAATACGCATGACCGGGTTCCATTCTTTATTATTTTGTTGGAATAACTCATTCTGTGTGTGGATTACGCGCCTTGGTGAATTCTTCAGTTATTTCATTCTTTATTATTCTATTGGAATAATCTGTCTACGTGGATTACCGCGTGGTGGCCAAAAATCCATTTGCGGTTTCATATATTCTATTATACTCAGTTGATTAAAGTTTTGGCTTTTATACTCCATGAAATTTGTAGAATATCCTTGATATTTAAACTTCATCCAAAGATCTTTTCATGGAAATATTCTTCTGAGCATTCTTGAATTTTACTCCACAAAGCAGTATCATGTTGACAATTTGGACGTTATTGATTTCTGGATAAATTAAATTATAAATCTTTACAAATTTATCCTTGAACTTGTTTTATTGAATTCTTATATCATTGTCATCATCCTCATGTTTATAATATGTTGAAAGTCATCTGTGGCCTGTAGTGCATAGATGGACTTGGTATGATTATGACCAGGGATTATTCGGTATAATCATGACCATAATGTTACAAATGATGTGGTAAAAGTCCTCATTGGCTCTAGTGCATTGATGGACAGTTGTTGGCATGATCATGACCATTGATGAATACACGAATATCCTTGGCCCATAGTGCATGGGATAATTTGTGGTCGTGATACTAATGAATATCCTTAAATAGTAGTGCGTGGGATGATGTGGTTTATTTATTGTCGAGTCTCAAATGATAAAAGTGATGAAAAACCTTTTAAATCATAGAAGATAGTAGATTTTATTCTCTACTTAACTCTTCTAATGGATTGATTGTTCCGTTACAGTTAAACTTGATGTTTATTATATTTTATCGGTTTAACACTTTGTTGAAGGCTAATGATAATTTATTCTCGCATTATCTTAGTCATAATATTTCTTCTTTGGGCTAGTTGAGCTCACCCTTTCTTTCACTTTTTCTCTTCAGAAATGAGAACGTGGCAGAATAGTCTGGGAACGGAGTGACAGTCCAGATGATAGTATTAGTAGTCCTCACTATTCTGTTAAATAGTGTGACAATAAATATAATGAGGACTCCATTGAGTGTGGATATTGTCTAGATGACAATATTCTTATTAAAATTCTTAGATTATAGTTTGTCGTATTTTACACGACTGTTGTATAATTAAGTTGTATTTGAAATTTGTACCATGTATTTGGAGACTCAAGATGGGTGACGTATACCTATTTTGGGGGAGTCATAGTTGGTATCAAAGCTTAGGGATATGATCCCTGGCTGAGATGTGAGACAAGAATTAGGAGGGAAGAGACGGGGAATTCCTTTGTTAGTATGACCTACCTAAGTTTATTTGGTATTTATTTGGTCGGTCAGAGTATAGGGATAACATATAACATGTCAATTAACCCTTGTTTTGTGGCAGTATTTAAAAATGACGTCCGAGAATGTTGAGAATAGCAATGGAGCACAGGAGACCGTTGAGTCTCCACAGATCAATAATCAGGATAATGTGCATCAGGAAGGCGACAATCCTCATGCAAACAACAATATTGACCAAATGATGAACGATGAAATGTTCAGAGGCTTTATGCAATTCATGCAACATCAGGCGAGAGCGGTTCCTATCCAAAATGTAGGTGGAAACACTGGAAACTCTCGGACGGTCACCGCTAAATAGTTTAAGGAGTTGGGACCACTGGAGTTTATTGGAGAGCCAAAACCACTTAAGGCGGAAACGTGGATAAAGCAGATCACCAAGATATTTGATGTTTTGGCATGCTTCGAGGAGCAAAAGGTTCCATTTGCCACCTTTATGTTGCGAGGAGAGGCATATTACTGGTGGAAATCGCTAAAGCGTACTCAACCTGTCGCACTGAAGATGTCTTGAGAGAAGTTCCAAGAACTATTCAACGATAAGTACTTTCCTAAAAGTATTCATCACATGAAAGAGGTAGAGTTCATCAAGTTGGAGTAGAACAATATGACCGTGTCACAGTACGAAGCTAAGTTTGCCGAGTTATCCCGGTTTGCGTCTCACTTGTTTGATAATGAGGAGAGAATGACGCGGATGTTTCTAAGAGATTTGAAACCTGAGATACGTCAATACTTAATTTCTCACAAACTGTGTTTGTATTCAGATGTTGTTAATAGGGCTCAGTTATTGGAGCACGATAACGAGTCAACTCAACCAAGAGAAAGCAGCCGACAAAATGATAATACCAGTGGTAGCAGTCATCGAAGCGGTGACAACAAACGTGGAGGGAGTCAACATGCCAGAAATGGTAACCACTCCAGTGGTAATCATGGCCAAGACAGTAAAAATGGACATTTCAAGAAAATGAGATTCAACAATGATGGAAAGACGTCAAAGACCAAAGAACCGCTGTTAAGGAAGGAGAACGACAACCTATCATATGCTTCAAATGCGGAGGGAGGGACATATCACCAAACCGCGATGATGTACCAAAAGCGTGTTATAATTGTGGAAGAAGAAGGTCACCTAGCCCGATTTTTTTCGCGTGCACCAAAGACAAGTCCAATTGGGATGGAGGCACCAAAGGTCATCCCGAAAAGTTAAAGCCGTAGTTCAAGGAGAGCGCTTTGTCGTAACCTCCCGAAAAGCAAGGAACCCGAACGAGGTCATCACGGGTAAACTTATCATAAACTCTAAATGAAGTCTATACCTTATTTGATATTGGTTCTACCCATTCTTTTATTTCTCCTACTTGCGCCAACGTTTAAATTTGACTCGAGAAATTAGACTTTGACTTATCGGTTGAAACTCCGTTGGGAGAAACTTTCATTACATCCACCGCTTATAAGTCTTGTTTAATTCAAATCCAGTAACACTTACGTTACTGTCGATCTTATTTCTTTAAAAATACTTGCATTTGATGTGATTCTAGGGATTGATTGGATAACTACTCATCATGCTAAAATTGATTATTTTCGTAAGATTGTTAGCTTTCATATTCCTAATCAACCTATTATGCGAATTCAAGCGACCAAACCATTAAATCAATCACGGTCATTTCAAGCCATAAAGCTATTAGTTTATTGAAAAATGGATGTCAAGCTTTCTTAGCTCATGTCATAGATTTAAATAAAAATACATCAGATTTGAAGAACTTCCTGGCCTACCCCCAGAGCGTGAAATTGAATTTTTTATCGACCTTGAACTCGGTACAAAACCCATTTCTAAAGCCCCATATCGAATGGCTCCTATTGAACTTTGGGAGTTAAAGACCCAATTGCAGGAATTGTTAGACATCGGTTTCATTCGTCCTAGTACGTCTCCTTGGGGTGCTCCTATTCTATTCGTGAAGAAGAAAGATGGAAATATGCGACTTTGTATTGATTATCGGGAGTTGAATCATGTCACCATCAAAAATAGGTACCCGTTGCCTCGCATTGATGACCTGTTTGACTAGTTGCAAGGCGCCAAATTCTTTTCAAAGATTGATCTTCGTTCCAGATATCATCAATTAAAGATTAAAACTGATGACATTCCAAACACTTCTTTCAAAACTCGGTACGAGCATTATGAATTCTTAGTTATGACTTTTGGATTGACTAATGCTCCTGCTGCCTTCATGGATATGATGAACCGAGTATTCAAGGAATATTCGGATCACTTTGTGGTCATCTTTATTGATGACAACCTCATATACTCCAAAACCCGTGAAGACCATGAGCAACACTTGAGGCTAATACTCCAAAAGCTTCGTGAAAACAAGCTATATGCCAAGTTTAAGAAATGCGAGTTCTGGCTTGAAGAAGTTGCATTCCTTGGGCACGTGATATCAAATCATGGGATATCTGTGACGCCCCCAAAATAGGTATACATCACCCATTCTGAGTTGTCAATACATGGTACAGAAACAACTACAACTTTATTATTACAATAGTAAAACTGTGAGTTTGAATACATATATTATCTTCTAGACAATATCTATACCCAAATAAATCCTCATCACATTTATTGATATATTATTTTACAAAAAGGGTGAGGACTACTAAACAACTCTCTCTATAACCATCATTCCATACCCCGGCTGCATACTCGCTACATTCTCGCCTCCTAAGAAGAAAAATGGAACAAAAGGAAAATGGTGAGCTCAACTAGCCCAAAGAAAGAATATTATGACTAAAATAATATACAACAAATTATCGTTAGTCTTCAACAGGGAAAAATCTAATAGAATACAATAGACAACAAGTTTTAAATCAATATTCGCAATGAAATAATAATTCATTAGAAGAGTTAAGTAGAGAATGCAAACTACTATCTTCTATGTATGAATTTAAAAGTTCATTGTCTATCTTTTATCCCCAGAACATCAATCAATATATATCCTGAATCAAATACTTATCTTTGCACTACAGGGCCAAAGATTTTCATCATTAGTCATGTTCATCTAAACACTGCTTCATCTTTTGCACTACGGGCCAAAGATATTCATCGAAATCATTCATCTTTGCACTTTCAGCCAAAAGATATTCAATAATATCATCATTTAAGACCGAGGATGATGAAAATATTTTTAAAGAAACGAATCCAAAGAAACAAAATGACAAGGATTAAGGATTAGTACTTTGTTTTATCCACGCCCAAAAATACCTCAAAAATAATCATAGTTGTGTAAAATTCAAGAATGATCAAAACATGGATACAATCAAAGCTAGTATCTAGAATAGATATTTTGGACGAAAAGAAAAAAAATTCATTTTTCGATGAATAAAGTCCAGATTCGTGAATAAGATCAGTATACATGAATAAAGGTCGTATATGTGAATAGTAACCCCGACACTAAAAGTTCCAAATTTGATTAAAAGTTCAGATCAATACTTCGGCATAATGATATTAGAAGAAATAATATCATTTAAAAAAAATATAATATCCCTTACCTCGGAAAAAGACAAGATTTAACGGAATATCGGATATTGGCTATAACTTGAACTTGCATCATATAAGCAATACTCAAAGTATACTCAAAGTAATCGACAAGAATATGCTCGATAATATAGAGAGAGAAAACTTCAATTTCTGGTGTGATTTTTAATTCTAACCTAAGCACCCTATTTATAGAAAAATGCTTAGAACACCAAAGTAGAAAATTTAATAAATTAATATTAAAACTTTTCCACAACTTCATACGCACACTAACAATCTGAATTCAGCCTCCTAATCACATGTTAAATGAGTTTCAAAATGAAAAAAAACGTTTTTGTAATTAAAAATATTTTAAACTTCCAAAATCAATTATTTGGACTTCTAACTTCAATAATTCATAATAAATAGCCCTTTTGTCGTAAAATTCGAATCTCGCGAGGTTTTATAGGAAATTCAATTCTCTACAACTTTACGTAAGAAAGATTTTCCAAATTCCAAATGAAATTGACCAAATCCATAAACCAGACGATTTTACAAAGCTATAATCAAATTTCAACCAAGAAATGGGGTCCACCGACACATAAAACATGCTTTAAATATTTTGGTAACAAAAATACTCCTCCTCCACATATACTCATATATCCCACATTCATCGTAAAAATATCATCATTATTATATTATTAAAATATAATAATATATTTAAATGAATTATTTTATCGTAAAAGATAAAATTTCAATTTTCAACAATTGTCACATTAAAAATTTTCTCCATCTATATCCACATAAAATCAATATTTTCCTCATCATATGAATCAATAATTAATTATTCACAAATAATATTACGAGAATCACAATATCGACAACCAGCAGCCCCTCAGAAAGAGGGGGCTTTCCAATAAGAATTTCTCCTTCTTGCGCGCAATTATTAGGTGACCAAACCTCTCCTTAGATGTAACTTTCTAGACATTGCCAATAATGTTTTCTAATAATATTATTCAGATAATATGAATTATTGCTTCGATAATGAAAAATGCCGTGTAATGACAATTATTAAAACAACAAAGAATATAAAATATCAACGTAGCAATTATTAAATCAATAAAATAAAATATCGAATAATTAATTCATCAGAACCATTATTGAGTAGTGCCTTCTACGTAAGAATCAATAATTGGTGCAATACTGCAAAGCTACTTGTGTTTTAACCAATTTAGTATTTTAACAAGATAATCTGTAATAACTATGCCGCTATTTTTAAACAACTTATATTTGTCGCTTTTCTTCATCCAATCGCTTTCAAGCATATGGGCCCATAAAGATCATACTGGTCGTATTTAATATTCCCCAAAGCGAAGAAGAATATTCCACGACCAAACGAATATTCCCACAACAATGAATATTTTATAACCACTTGCTTATTTTGAAATATTTGCGTATTTTTTACCCATAACTATCCACATTAATCAAATCAACCCTTACTATTCAAAATAATAATTAGAGGAAATTAAATTTCATTTATTAATTAATTGGGGTCTTACACCTCCCTCCTTATGAAATTTCGTCCTCGAAATTGACATACGCATTACCTAGTGTGTTTGAAAAGGTGAGGATACCTCGCTTTCATTTCCGCTTTCCAATTCCTGTGTCATTTCCTCTATAACATGATTCCTCCACAAAACTTTAACTTGTGGTATGACCTTTGTAAAAGTAGGATATGCTCCTTCCTATCCAAGATCTTGACAGTACCTCCTCATACGTTAAGTCTTCTACTATCTCGTTGGGTTCTAACTCAATAACGTGGTTCGGTCTTTCACATATTTACGAAGCAGATATGTGAAACACATTATGAACACGAGACATACTTTGGAGGTAACGCGAGTCTATAGGCTACATTTCTTACTCGGTCAAGAATCTGAAATGGACCAATATATCGTGGATTGAGCTTTCCTCGTTTCCCAAATCTTGTAACTCCCTTCCATGGAGCTACACGCAACAATATGTGATCCCCAATACTAAATTCCACGTCTTTTCGATGAAGATCTGCATAACTCTTTTGTCGATCCTGTGCTGTTTGTATACGTTGTCGAATCATTTGGATCTTTTCCGTAGTCATACGTACCAAATCGGGTCCCAACAATGTTGCTTTACCCACCTCGTCCCAACATACTGGAGAGCGACATTTTCGTCCATATAAAGCTTCGAATAGAGCCACACCTATACTTGCCTGATAACTGTTGTTGTAGGAGAATTCCACCAATGGTAAATACTTATCCCAACTGCCCTTGAAGTCTAGGACATAGAGTCTTAATAAATCTTCAAGAGTTTGAATAGTCCTCTCTGATTGTCCGTCCGTTTGAGGATGGTATGCCGAACTGAATCGTAAATCTGTGCCCATAGCTTTTTGCAAGCTAACCCAAAATCTTGAAGTGAATCTTGGGTCAGGATCCGAAACTATGGATATTGGCATGCCATGCAACCTCACAATCTCATTTACATATATACTAGCAAGATGTTCAAGGGAATAAGTCTCCCGTATCGGCAAGAAAATGAGCGATTTGGTTAATCTATCAACAATAACCCAAATGGCATTGATGCCTTGAGAAATCGTGGGAAGACCCGTAATCTAATCCATGGTAATGTGTTCCCACTTCCATTTCGAATCTTAAGTGGTTGCAACGGACCCTTAGGTACTAGATGCTCCGCCTTTACACGCTGACAAGTTAAACACGTTGAGATAAACTTTGCAATCTCTCTCTTCATATTGTTCCACCAAAATGTATGTCAAGATCACGATACATTTTAGTACTTCCAGATGGATTGCAAATGGTGTATTGTGTGCCTCCATCATAATCTTGTACTTCAAATTAGAGTCGTTAGGGTCACAAAGTCCGAGTGGACTCAAGTATTCCTTCTTCATCAATTCTCGCTCGAATAACACCTTCTTGTATTTTCTTCTTCATACGCATCGGCTCAAGTGGGGTGGCGAGCAACCTTAACTTTTTCTATTAAAGTTGGCTCTATGCGTATACTTGACATCATCGCACTCATTCCTCGCATATGATCTTCTTACTCAACGCATGCGCCGCCTACCACGTTTGCTTTTCCGTGATGGTATTGAATAGTGTGGTCGTAATCTTTCAACAACTCAAGCCAACGTCGTTGCCACATGTTGAGTTCTTTTTGAGTGAAGAAGTATTTAAGGCTTTTATGGTCTGAATATATCTCCAATTTCTCCCCATATAGATAGTGCCTCCATATCTTTAAGCAAGAAAAACGATCGCCGCTAACTCTAGATCATGAGTAGGATAATTCCTCTCATACTCTTTATGTTGTCATGAGGCATAGGCTATGACTTTCCCACGTTGCATGAGAACACATCCTAACCCTTTGCTCAAGCATCTCTCTAGATAACAAATCCATCCAACCGATGGTATTGTTAGAACAGTCTTAAAATAAGTCTCCTCTTAAGCTCTTGGAAACTCTTCTCGCATTCTTCGCTCCAAACGAATTTTGTATCCTTCCGAGTTAGCTGGGTTAATAGAGTAGCGATTCGAGAAAACCCTTCCACGAATCTCCGATAATAACCAGCTAAGCCCAAAAAGCTACGTACTTCATCAATTTGGTTGCTGTTCTAACTTTGTATTGCTTCAATCTTCGCCGGATCAACAGATACTCTATGTTTCGACACCACGTGCCCAAGGAATGCTACTTCTTCAAGCTAGAACTCGCATTTCTTCAATTTGGCATATAGTTTGTTTTCACGAAGCCTTTGGAGTACCAGCTTCAAATGGTGCTCATGATCTTCACGACTTTTGGAATATATGAGGATGTCATCAATAAAGACAACAACGAATTGATCCAAATATTCCTTGAATACTCGGTTCATCATATCCATGAAAGCCGCAGGAGCATTAGTCAATCCGAAAGACATGACTAAGAATTCATAATGCCCGCATCGAAGTTCAAGTCACTTTGGAATATCCTCGCCTTCTAATCTTTAGTGATTATATCAAGAACGAAGATCGATTTTGAAAAGAATTGTGCTCTTTGAATCGGTTAAACAAGTCATCAATACGAGGTAGAGGATACCTTTTCTTGATGGTGACATGGTTCAATTCCGATAATCAATACAAAGTCGTGATACTACCGCTCTTTCTTCTTTACGAATAAAACAGAGCACCCCAAGGAGATGTAGTAGGATCGAATGAAACGATGTCCAACAATTCACGTAGTTGGACCTTTAACTCCTCAAGTTCAATAGGAGCCATTCGATATGGGGTTTTAGAAATGGGCTTTGTACCAAAGTTCAAGATCAATAAAGAATTCAACTTCACGCTACGGGGTAGGCCGGAAGTTCTTCAGAAATACGTCGGAGAGTCAATAACAACAGAATATTATTCAAATTTGACGTGTCTTTATTCAAATCCATAACATGGGCTAAGAAAGCTTGACATCCGCTTTTCAATAAACGAATAGCTTTATGATTAGATATGACGATGATTGATTTTAATGGTTTAGTTGCTTGAATTGCATAACAAAGTTGGTTAGGAATATGAAAACTAATAACCTTACGAAAACAATCAATTTTGGCATGATGAGTAGTTAACCAATCAATCCCTAAAATCACATCAAAAGCAAGTATCTTTAAAGAGATAAGGTCAACAGGTAAGGTGATGGTGCCAACTTGAATCAAACAAGATTTATAAACAGTGGATGTAATGAAAGTTTCTCCTAACGGAGTTTCCACAGATAGGTTAAAGTCTATTTCTCTGGAGTCAAGTTTAAACGTTGAGCACAAGCAGGAGAGATAAATGAATGGGTATGCACCCCAGTATCAAGTAAGGTATAAACTTCACAAGAATTTATAAATAGCTTACTTGCGTGATCACCTCGTTTGGGTTCCTCGCATTTTGACCAAATCACAACAAACTCTCTTCCAAGAACCATTGACTTTGACTTTTTTCGGGATAGTCTTTTGAGTCACCGCCCCTCATTGAACTAGGTTTCGCTTATCGCACAATCTCGAGCGATATGTCCTTCCTTTCCATAATTATAGCATACCTTGAACTGCTAGGGCGCTTTGGTGATATGTCCTTTTTCCCACATTTATAGCATATATGACCGGTGGTCGTTCTCATCCCTTAGAACCGGGCTTGTTCTTTAAGACTGCTGTCTCCACTTCCTTCATATGACGAACACTTTCGTGAAAGTATTTGTCATTAAATAGTTTCTTAAACGCCTCCCAAGACATGCCGAAGTGCTACCGATGGGTACGCTTTCACGCATCTCCACCAATGGTTTGCCTCGCCACGTAACATAAAGGTGGCGAATGGAACCTTTTGTTCTCCGTGCATCCCAAGACATCGAATATCTTGGTAATTTGCTTGACCCATGTTTTCGCCATGATCGGATCTGCTTTTCCCTTAAATTCTGTGGTCCCAACTCTTTGAATCGCTTGGCCGTGACAACCCGTGAATTGCTATCATTTCCTTCAGATTTTTGAACACGAGTCTCCCTCGTCTCGATTTTGCATGAACTGTAAAAACTTCTAAACATCCCCTCGCTCATCATCTCTTTCGGTGGTGTTGTTCACAGGAGGAACATTGCCACCACTGTTACGCTCTCCTCGTTGGTGAGTACAAAGTGCGTCTCCACGGTCTCATTTCCACTATTAATATTCTCAATCGACATTCTCAAATCTTCATTATAAAACAAGGGTTAATTAAGGAAATCAATATATCACATAATATCCCTATATACTTGACCAATTAACAAATAAGCTTAGGTAGGACACACTAACGAAGGATTTACTCGCTCTCCCTCCTAGTTCTATTCCCCGATCTCCGCCAGATCATATCCTTAAGCTCGATACCAACCGTGACGCCCCAAAATAGGTATACATCACCCATTCTCGAGTTGTCAATACATGGTACGTAAACAACTACAACTTTATTACAATAGTAAAATTGTGAGTTTGAATACAAATATTATCTTCTGTACAATATCTATACCCCAAATAAATCCTCATCACATTTATTGATACATTATTTTACAAAAATGGTGAGGACTACTAAACAACTCTCTCTATAACCATCATTCCATACCCCACTCGCATTTCGCTACATTCTCGCCTCCCGAGAAGAAAAATGAAACAAAAGGAAAATGGTGAGCTCAACTAGCCCAAGAAAGAATATTATGACTAAGATAATATACAACAAATTATCGTTAGTCTTCAACAGGAAAAATCTAATAGAATACAATAGACAACAAGTTTTTAAATCAATATTCGCAGTGAAATAATAATTCATTAGAAGAGTTAAGTAGAGAATGCAAACTACTATCTTCTATGTATGAATTTAAAAGTTCATTGTCTATCTTTTATCCCTCAGTAACATCAATCAATATATATCCGAATCAAATACTTATCTTTGCACTACAGCCAAAGATTTTCATCGATTAGTCATGTTCATCTAAACACTGCTCATCTTTGCACTACGGCCAAAGATATTCATCGAAATCATTCATCTTTGCACTACAAAAGCAAAGATATTCAATAATATCATCATTTAAGACCGAGGATGATGAAAAATATTTTTAAAGAAATGAATCCAAAGAAACAAAATGACAAGGATTAAGGATTAGTACTTTGTTTTTTATCCACGCCCAAAAATACCTCAAAAATAATCATAGTTATGTAAAATTCAAGAATGATCAAAACATGGATACAATTAAAGCTAGTATCCAGAATAGATATTTTGGACGAAAAGAAAAAAAATTCATTTTTCGATGAATAGTGCCGTATTCGTGAATAGTACCGTATACGTGAATAGTGTCGTATATGTGAATAGTAACCCCGACACTAAAAGTTTCAAATTTGATTAAAAGTTCAGATCAATACTTCGGCATAATGATATTAGAAGAAATAATATCATTTAAAAAAAATATAATATCCTTACCTCGGAAAGACAAAGATTTAATCTGGAATCTTTGGATATCGGCTATAACTTGAACTTGCACCGTATAGCAATACTCAAAGTATACTCAAAGTAATCGACAAGAATAAACTCGATAATATAGAGAGAAAACTTCAATTTACGTGTGATTTTAATTCTAACCTAAGCACCTATTTATAGAAAATGCTTAGAACACCAAAAGAGAAAAATTTAATAAATTAATATTAAAACTTTTCCACAACTTCATACGCACACTAACAATCTGAATTCAGCCTCTAATCACATGTTAAATGAGTTTCAAAAAATGAAAAAAACGTTTTGTAATTAAAAATATTTTAAACTTCCAAAATCAATTATTTTAACTTGAACTTCAATAATTCATAATAAATAGCCCTTTTGTCAGAAAATTCGAATCTCGCGAGGTTTTATAGGAAATTCAATTCTCTACAACTTTACAGAAGAAAGATTTTCCAAATTCCAAACAGAAATTGACCGAAATCCATAAACGGACGATTTTACAGGCTATAATCAAATTTCAGTCAAGAAATGGGGTCCACCGACACATAAAACATGCTTTAAATATTTTTGGTAACAAAATACTCCTCCTCCACATATACTCATATATCCCACATTCATCGTAAAAATATCATCATTATTATATTATTAAAATATAATAATATATTTAAATGAATTATTTTATCAGAAAAAGATAAAATTTCAATTTTCAACAATTGTCACATTAAAATTTTTCTCCATCTATATCCACATAAAATCAATATTTTCCTCATCATATGAATCAATAATTAATTATTCACAAATAATATTACAGAATCACAATATTGACAACCATGCAGTTCCCAGGAAAGAGGGGGCTTTCCAATAAGAATTTCTCCTTATTGGCGCGCAATTAGGTGACCAAACCTCTCCTTAGATGTGAACTTTCTAGACATTGCCAATAATGTTATCTAATAATATTATTCGATAATATGAATTATTGCTTCGATAATGAAAAATGCTTTGTGTAATGACAATTATTAAAACAACAAAATAATATAAAATATCAACGTAGCAATTATTAAATCAATAAAATAAAATATTTGAACGAGAATTATCGTAACCATTATTGAGTAGTGCCTTCCTCGTAAGAATCAATAATTGGTGCAATACTGGTAATACCTTGTGTTTTAACCAATTTGTAGTATTTTAACAAGATAATCTGTAATAACTATGCCGTTATTTTTAAACAACTTATATTTGTCGCTTTTCATCCAATCGCTTTTAAGTTATGGGGCCCACAAAAGATCGCTACTATCGTCATTTAATATTCCCCAACAAAGAAGAATATTCCACGACCAAACGAATATTCCCCGACAACAATGAATATTTTATAACCACTTGCTTATTTTGAAATATTTGCGTATTTTACCCATAACTATCCACATTAATCAAATCAACCCTTACTATTCAAAATAATAATTAGAGGAAATTAAATTTCATTTATTAATTAATTGGGGTCTTACAACCTCCCCTCCTTATGAAATTTCGTCCTCGAAATTGACATACGTACCTAGTGTTTCGAAAAGGTGAGGATACCTCGCTTTCATTTCCGTTTCCAATTCCCAGGTCATTTCCTCTATAACATGATTCCTCCACAAAACTTTAACTTGTGGTATGACCTTTGTGCGTAGGATATGCTCCTTCCTATCCAAGATCTTGACAGGTACCTCCTCATACGTTAAGTCTTCGGCTATCTCGTTCGGTTCTAACTCAATAACGTGGTTCGGGTCTTTCACATATTTACGAAGTACAGATATGTGAAACACATTATGAACACGAGACATACTCGGAGGTAACGCGAGTCTATAGGCTACATTTCTTACTCGGTCAAGAATCTGAAATGGACCAATATATCGTGGATTGAGCTTTCCTCGTTTCCCAAATCTTGTAACTCCCTTCCATGGAGCTACACGCAACAATATGTGATCCCCAATACTAAATTCCACGTCTTTTCGATGAAGATCTGCATAACTCTTTTGTCGATCCTGTGCTGTTTGTATACGTTGTCGAATCATTTGGATCTTTTCCGTAGTCATACGTACCAAATCGGGTCCCAACAATGTTGCTTTACCCACCTCGTCCCAACATACTGGAGAGCGACATTTTCGTCCATATAAAGCTTCGAATAGAGCCACACCTATACTTGCCTGATAACTGTTGTTGTAGGAGAATTCCACCAATGGTAAATACTTATCCCAATCGCCTTGAAGTCTAGGACATAGAGTCTTAATAAATCTTCAAGAGTTTGAATAGTCCTCTCTCGATTGTCCGTCTGCTTTTGAGGATGGTATGTCGAATCAATCGTAAATCTGCGCTCATAGCTTTTTGCAAGCTAACCCAAAATCTTGAAGTGAATCTTGGGTCGATCCAAAACTATGGATATTGGCATGCCATGCAACCTCACAATCTCATTTACATATATACTAGCAAGATGTTCAAGGAATAAGTCTCCGTGATTTCAAGAAGAAATGAGCGATTTGGTTAATCTATCAACAATAACCCAAATGGCATTGATGCCTTGAGAAATCGTAGGAAGACCCGTAACGAAATCCATGGTAATGTGTTCCCACTTCCATTTCAGAATCTTAAGTGGTTGCAACGGACCCTTAGGTACTAGATGCTCCGCCTTTACACGTTGACAAGTTAAACACGTTGAGATAAACTTTGCAATCTCTCTCTTCATATTGTTCCACCAAAATGTATGTCGAAGATCACGATACATTTTAGTACTTCCAGGATGGATTGCAAATGGTGTATTGTGTGCCTCCATCATAATCTTGTACTTCAAATTAGAGTCGTTAGGGACACAAAGTCTGGAGTGGACTCGAAGTATTCCTTCTTCATCAATTCTCGCTTCTGGAATAACACCTTCTTGTATTTTCTTCTTCATACGCATCAGCTCCGGGTCGGTGGCTTGAGCAACCTTAACTTTTTCTATTAAAGTTGGCTCTATGCGTATACTTGACATCATCGCACTCATTCCTGCATATGATCTTCTACTCAACGCGTCAGCTACCACGTTTGCTTTTCCAGGATGGTATTGAATAGTGTGGTCGTAATCTTTCAACAACTCAAGCCAACGTCGTTGCCACATGTTGAGTTCTTTTTGAGTGAAGAAGTATTTAAGGCTTTTATGGTCTGAATATATCTCCAATTTCTCCCCATATAGATAGTGCCTCCATATCTTTAGCGCAAAAACGACTGCTGCCAACTCTAGATCATGAGTAGGATAATTCCTCTCATACTCTTTATGTTGTCGCGAGGCATAGGCTATGACTTTCCCACGTTGCATGAGAACACATCCTAACCCTTTGCCCGAAGCATCTCTCTAGATAACAAATCCATCCGAACCAGATGGTATTGTTAGAACAGGTGCCGAAATAAATCTCCTCTTAAGCTCTTGGAAACTCTTCTCGCATTCTTCGCTCCAAACGAATTTTGTATCCTTCCGAGTTAGTTGGGTTAATAGAGTAGCGATTCGAGAAAACCCTTCCACGAATCTCCGATAATAACCAGCTAAGCCCAAAAAGCTACGTACTTCAGTCACCGACTTCGGTTGCTCCCAACTTTGTATTGCTTCAATCTTCGCCGGATCAACAGATACTCTATGTTTCGACACCACGTGCCCAAGGAATGCTACTTCTTCAAGCTAGAACTCGCATTTCTTCAATTTGGCATATAGTTTGTTTTCACGAAGCCTTTGGAGTACCAGCTTCAAATGGTGCTCATGATCTTCACGACTTTTGGAATATATGAGGATGTCATCAATAAAGACAACAACGAACTGATCCAAATATTCCTTGAATACTCGGTTCATCATATCCATGAAAGCCAAGCAGAGATTATTAGTCAATCCGAAAGACATGACTAAGAATTCATAATGCCCGTACCGAGTTCTGAAGTCAGTCTTTGGAATATCCTCAGTTCTAATCTTTAGCTGATTATATCAAGAACGAAGATCGATTTTTGAAAAGAATTGTGCTCCTTGCAACTGGTTAAACAAGTCATCAATACGAGGTAGAGGATACCTTTTCTTGATGGTGACATGGTTCAATTCCCGATAGTCAATACAAAGTCGCATACTACCGTCTTTCTTCTTTACGAATAAAACAGGAGCACCCCAAGGAGATGTAGTAGGACGAATGAAACTGATGTCCAACAATTCCTGTAGTTGGACCTTTAACTCCTGAAGTTCAATAGGAGCCATTCGATATGGGGTTTTAGAAATGGGCTTTGTACCAGGTTCAAGATCAATAAAGAATTCAACTTCACGCTACGGGGTAGACCGGAAGTTCTTCAGAAATACGTCGGAGAGTCAATAACAACAGAATATTATTCAAATTTGACGTGTCTTTATTCAAATCCATAACATGGGCTAAGAAAGCTTGACATCCGCTTTTCAATAAACGAATAGCTTTATGATTAGATATGATGGTGATTGATTTTAATGGTTTAGTTGCTTGAATTGCATAACAACGTTGGTTAGGAATATGAAAACTAATAACCTTACGAAAACAATCAATTTTGGCATGATGAGTAGTTAACCAATCAATCCCTAAAATCACATCAAAAGCAAGTATCTTTAAAGAGATAAGGTCAACAGGTAAGGTGATGGTGCCAACTTGAATCAAACAAGATTTATAAACAGTGGATGTAATGAAAGTTTCTCCTAACGGAGTTTCCACAGATAGGTTAAAGTCTATTTCTCTGGAGTCAAGTTTAAACGTTGAGCACAAGCAGGAGAGATAAATGAATGGGTAGCACCGGTATCAAGTAAGGTATAAACTTCACAAGAATTTATAAATAGCTTACCTGTGATCACCTCGTTTGGGTTCCTCGCATTTTGACCAGTCACAACAAACTCTCTTCCAAGAACCGTTGACTTTGACTTTTCTGGGATAGTCTTTTGAGTCACCGTCCCCGCTGAACTAGGTTTCGCTATCGTACAATCTCGAGCGATATGTCCTTCCTTTCCATAATTATAGCATACCTTGAACTGTTGTGGGCAGTTTGGACTGATATGTCCCTTTTTCCCACATTTATAGCATATGACCGGTGGTCGTTCTCATCCCTTAGAACCAGTTGTTGCCGGCACTGTCGTCTCCACTTCCTTCATATGACGAACACTTTCAGGAAAGTATTTGTCATTAAATAGTTTCTTAAACGTCTCCCAAGACATGCCGAAAGTCTGCGGTTTGGATGGGTACGCTTCTGAGACTCCCACCAAAGAGGTTTGCCTCGCCACGTAACATAAAGGTGGCGAATGGAACCTTTGTTCCTCCGCATCCCAAGACATCGAATATCTTGGTAATTTGCTTGACCCATGTTTTCGCCATGATCGGATCTCGCTTTCCTTAAATTCTCGTGGTCCCAACTCTTTGAATCGCTTGTTTGTGACAACCCGTGAATTGCTATCATTTCCTTCAGTATTTTGAACACGAGTCTCCCTCGTGCGATTTTGCATGAATCAGTAAAAACTTCTAAACATCCCTCGCTCATCATCTCGCTCGGTGTTGTTCATAGGAGGAACATTGCCACTGTTGCATCGCTTCTCCTCGTTGGTGAGTACAAAGCGCCTCCACGATCTCATTTCCACTATTAATATTCTCACGACATTCTCAAATCACCGCATAAAACAAGGGTTAATTAAGGAAATCAATATATCACATAATATCCCTATATACTGACCAATTAACAAATAAGCTTAGGTAGGACACACTAGCGAAGGATTTACTCGTCTCTCCCCTCCTAGTTCTATTCCCCGATCTCCGCCAGAGATCATATCCTTAAGCTCTGATACCAACTGTGACGCCCCCAAAATAGGTATACATCACCCATTCTGAGTTGTCAATACATGGTACAGAAACAACTACAACTTTATTACAATAGTAAAATTGTGAGTTTGAATACAAATATTATCTTCTAGACAATATCTATACCCAAATAAATCCTCATCACATTTATTGATACATTATTTTACAAAAATGGTGAGGACTACTAAACAACTCTCTCTATAACCATCATTCCATACCCCAGGCTGCATTTCGCTTACATTCTCGCCTCCTGAGAAGAAAAATGAAACAAAAAGGAAAATGGTGAGCTCAACTAGCCCAGTAAAGAATATTATGACTAAGATAATATACAACAAATTATCGTTAGTCTTCAACAGGGAAAATCTAATAGAATACAATAGACAACAAGTTTTAAATCAATATTCGCAGCGGAAATAATAATTCATTAGAAGAGTTAAGTAGAGAATGCAAACTACTATCTTCTATGTATGAATTTAAAAGTTCATTGTCTATCTTTTATCCCTGTAACATCAATCAATATATATCTGGAATCAAATACGTATCTTTGCACTACAGGCCAAAGATTTTCATCAGTTGGTCATGTTCATCTAAACACCTGTTCATCTTTGAAATACGGGCCAAAGATATTCATCAGAAATCATTCATCTTTGCACTACAGGCCAAAGATATTCAATAATATCATCATTTAAGACTGAGGATGATGAAAAATATTTTTAAAGAAATGAATCCAGTGAAACAAAATGACAAGGATTAAGGATTAGTACTTTGTTTTATCCACGCCCAAAAATACCTCAAAAATAATCATAGTTATGTAAAATTCAAGAATGATCAAAACATGGATACAATTAAAGCTAGTATCCAGAATAAATATTTTGGACGAAAAGAAAAAAAATTCATTTTTCGATGAATAGTCTTAGTATTCGTGAATAATATCAGATATCGTGAATAATGCCGTATATGTGAATAGTAACCCGATAATTTAAAAGTTTCAAATTTGATTAAAAGTTCAGATCAATACTTCGGCATAATGATATTAGAAGAAATAATATCATTTAAAAAAAATATAATATCCCTTACCTCGGAAAGACAGTACTTCTAACTGGAATACTGGATATTGGCTATAACTTGAACATGCACCGTATAGCAATACTCAAAGTATACTCAAAGTACTGACAAGAATACGCTCGATAATATAGAGAGAGAAAACTTCAATTTCTGGTGTGATTTTTAATTCTAACCTAAGCACCCTATTTATAGGAAAATGCTTAGAACACCAAAGTAGAAAAATTTAATAAATTAATATTAAAACTTTTCCACAACTTCATACGCACACTAACAATCTGAATTCAGCCTCCTAATCACATGTTAAATGAGTTTCAAAAATGAAAAAAACGTTTTTGTAATTAAAAATATTTTAAACTTCCAAAAATCAATTATTTCGGAACTTCGGAACTTCAATAATTCATAATAAATAGCCCTTTTGTCAGAAAATTCGAATCTCGCGAGGTTTTATAGGAAATTCAATTCTCTACAACTTTACAGAAGAAAGATTTTCCAAATTCCAAATGAAATTGACCAAATCCATAAACAGACGATTTTACAAAAGCTATAATCAAATTTCAAATAAGAAATGGGGTCCACCGACACATAAAACATGCTTTAAATATTTTTGGTAACAAAAATACTCCTCCTCCACATATACTCATATATCCCACATTCATCGTAAAAATATCATCATTATTATATTATTAAAATATAATAATATATTTAAATAATTATTTTATCGAGAAAAGATAAAATTTCAATTTTCAACAATTGTCACATTAAAATTTTCTCCATCTATATCCACATAAAATCAATATTTTCCTCATCATATGAATCAATAATTAATTATTCACAAATAATATTACGTAATCACAATATTGACAACCGCATAGCCTTCAGGAAAGAGGGGCTTTCCAATAAGAATTTCTCCTTACTGGCGCGCAATTAGGTGACCAAACCTCTCCTTAGACAGAACTTTCTAGACATTGCCAATAATGTTATCTAATAATATTATTCAGATAATATGAATTATTGCTTCGATAATGAAAAATGCTGTGTAATGACAATTATTAAAACAACAGCAATATAAAATATCAACGTAGCAATTATTAAATCAATAAAATAAAATATCGAATAAGAATTCTTCGTAACCATTATTGAGTAGTGCCTTCCTACGTAAGAATCAATAATTGGTGCAATACTGGTGCAAAGCTTCGTGTTTTAACCAATTTAGTATTTTAACAAGATTAATCTGGTAATAACTACGCCGTTATTTTTAAACAACTTATATTTGTCGTTTTCTTCATCCAATCGCTTTCTGTTATGGGGCCCACAAAAGACTGCGCCGTCGTACGAATATTCCCCAACAGCAAGAATATTCCACGACCAAACGAATATTCCCCGACAACAATGAATATTTTATAACCACTTGCTTATTTTGAAATATTTGCGTATTTTACCCATAACTATCCACATTAATCAAATCAACCCTTACTATTCAAAATAATAATTAGAGGAAATTAAATTTCATTTATTAATTAATTGGGGTCTTACAATATCTGTTGACCCGACAAAGATTGAAGCAATTCAAAGTTGGGAGCAACCTAAATCAGTGACCAAAGTACGTAGCTTTCTCGGCTTAGCTGGTTATTATCGGAGATTTGTAGAAGGGTTTTCTCGAATCGCTACTCCATTAACTCAGCTGACTCGAAAAGATGCAAAATTCGGTTGGAACGAGGAATGTGAGAAGTGTTTTCAAGAACTCAAGAGGAGACTCATTTCAGCACTTGTTCTGACAATACCATCTGGCTCGGAGGGATTTGTCATATATAGTGATGCTTCAGGCAAATGGTTAGGATGTGTTCTCATGCAACATGGGAATGTCAGAGCCTATGCCTCACGACAACTCAAAGAATATGAGAGGAATTATCCTACTCATAATGTAGAGTTGGCAACAGTCATTTTTGCGCTTAAGATTTGGAGGCATTACCTGTATGGAGAGAAGATGGAGATCTATACGGATCATAAAAAGCCTCAAATATTTCTTCACTTAAAAGGAACTCAACATGAGGCAACGATGATGGCTTGATTTGTTGAAAGATTACAATCATACCATTCAATACCATCCTGGAAAAATGAACGTAGTAGCTGATGCATTAAGTAGAAGATCATATGCAGGTACGAGTGCATTATTGTCAATGCAAAAGCCCATTTTATATGACTTACAAAGGATGGAGATAGAGTTAAAGACTCCAGGGACCCATTTGATGATGGCGAATATACAGGTAGAACCGACTTGAATCGATAAAGTTAAAACTGCTCAAGCTACAGACCTGGAGCTTATGTGTATGAGGAAGAAAGTGCAAGAATGTGCTATGTCGGAAGCAAGAATCAATGAAGAAGGAATACTTCGAGTCAACTCCAGACTTTGTGTTCCTAACAACCCTGATTTAAAGTATAAAATCATGATGGAAAAACCGTTTGTAATTCATCCTGGGAGTACCAAAATGTATCATGATCTTCGACATACATTTTGGTGGAGCAATATGAAGATAGAGATATCAGAGTTTATCTCAAGGTGTTTAACTTGTTAATGAGTCAAGGCGGAGCATCAAGTACCAAAAGGTCCATTGCAACCACTTGAAATTCCAGAATGGAAGTGGGAGCACATTACCATGGATTTCGTTACTGGTCTTCCCAAGGTTTCTCAAGGCATAGATGCAATTTGGGTCATTGTTGATATATTGACCAAGTCTGCTCATTTCCTACATATACGAGAAACTTATACACTTGAACGTCTTGCTCGTATATACATAAACAAGATTGTAAGACTGCATGGTATGCCGGTATCCATAGTTTCTGATCGAGACCCAAGATTCACTTCAAGATTTTGGGTTAGTTTGCAAAAAGCTATGGGCACAGATTTACGATTTAGCTCGGCATATCATCCTCAGACGGACGGGCAGTCAGAGAGGACTATTCAAACTCTTGAAGATTTATTAAGACTCTGTGTTCTTGACTTCAAAGGAAGTTGGGACAAGTTCTTACCATTGGTGGAGTTTTCCTACAACAACAGTTATCAAACAAGTATTGGCATGGCTACATTTGAGGCGTTGTATGGAAGAAAGTGTCATTCTCCTGTATATTGGGATGAGGTGGGTGAAGCAACGTTGTTGGGACCGGAGTTGGTACATATGACTACGGAAAAGATTTAAACGATCTGACAACGTATAAAAACCTCACAAGATCGACAAAAGAGTTATGTTGATCTTCATCGAAAAGACGTGGAATTCGATATTGGAGATCATGTGTTGTTACGTGTTGCTCCATGGAAGGGAGTTACGAGATTTGGAAAGAGATGAAAGCTCAACCCTCGATTCATTGGTCCATTTTTAATCCTCGATCGAGTAGGAATCGTAGCTTCATGTACTCGCCTTTACCGCTAAGTATGTCTCATGTTCATAACGCTTTTTCACATATCTATGTTATGTAAATATGTGAAAGACCTGAACCACATTATTGAATTAGAACCAGACGAGATAGAGGAAGATTTAACGTATGAAGATTTACCTGTTAAAATCTTGGATAAGAAGGATCATATTCTACGCTCTAAAGTTATACCTTGTAACGAATGATTTGTTTAAGTTGTGATTCTGAGGACAGAATCCTTGTAAGGATAGAATGATGTAACATTCCAGAATTTTAAATTATAATATTAAATATTTATTGAATTATATAAGTATTTAATGGATATGTTTATAAGTATTTAATGGATATGTTTATTGTTGAATAAATAATTGTTCAATTTGATTTGATATAGTTAATTATTTGTTAAGTAAATAATTAAAGAGTTAAGAAAATTAATGGTTATGAGATTATATACTAATTTAATTTAATAATTAAGTTAGAGAGTTTATAATGATTAAATGAATTATAATATTTAATTGGAATTTGTAATTAAAATAAGGTGTTAGTTGGTTAAATAAAATTATAATTATAAAGGAAATTATAATTATGTGGTAGTGATTTATGTGTTAAATTAATTTAATAGATTAGTATTTGAATTGATTAAAATGATTATTTAATTAAATAGAAGTGTGACAAAGAACCTTGTTATAAAGGAATTATTAAAATAAATTAAAAGAGTTTAATTAGTTTTGCCAATTAAGTCTTAATGCATATTAAGTCTTTAATCTAATAATATTTTTCCAAACAAGGTATATGGATTAATTGATTTATTTTAATTAGGTTTACCAAACAAGGTATATGAATTAATGGGTTATTTTATTATGTTAGCCAAACAAGCCTTATTGCTTTTGATTTTCAAAACTTACATAACTGATATCAGTTATATCTATATTTATATTATATAATTAATATATATTATTACTATTATACGTTATATGTTAGTACGTAAGATAGAGTTGGAGAAAAAAGACTCAAAAGAAAGAAAAAGATGAAAAGAAGAAACTAAGAGAGAATTAGAGAGAATTCTTGAGAGGTTTGGAGAGAAGATTGGGGAAAAGAAGGTTCTTGATCAAAAGGGAAGGGTATCATCTTCTTAAACAAAGGTAGGATCTTAATCCTTTTATTTTTAAAGTTTAGTTTTTCCTCTTCTAAAATTCTTTGTAAAAATCTTCATGAAGGATAAATTGTATGTAGTATATGGTTTTATATGATAAATTATTGGTTAAAAAATGGTTTCATGAGTTTATATATGATTATAGAGAAACTAGTTCATGTATGTATGTGTTTTATGAAGAAACTATATTACATAGTGTTTATATGAAAATATATGAATATGACTTAGTTTAAAATAAAATTAAGGTTGGATTAATTGTTAATATATATATATATATATATATATATATATATATTGACTATTGATTTTGAAAGTAGATGAATAAACATAAATGTGATAGTTTGAATCAATAGTTTTGGTTGAAAAACAAAGTTACAGTGATAAGTTTCATTAAAAATGTCAAAAATGGAGTTTTGCCAAAAACATTGAAATTAGGTGTTATAAAGTTGATGTTTATGTTATTATTTGTGTAAAAACATGTTAGGAGTATTGAAATTATGTTTATATAAAGTTTATATGTGTATTACATGTTAATTAGTTTGTTAGATTGGAGCTTGTAGGCCAATTTGGCTTTTTGTTCATGTTTGCTGCTGAGGTCAAGCGCCAAGTTCTGAGTTTAGTAATGCTTGCAATGACCAATGATATTGTTCTCATGCCATGTGCCATTATCACAAGCACGCCAATTGCTAACTCGAGTCTCGCGTCAAAATTATTTCATAATGTATACCAACCCACAATGTAAATCGTAAATATGTAATGCTTGTACTAGTTAGCAAAATGGTCCATGCTTTTATTTAATTATACAAAGTCTGAAAATAAATGTTATGTGGACTGTTAAATTATGATTTCAGTAGTACTAAACTAAGAATGAGTATGTTATCAAGGGCTAACTAGTATTAGTGTTAACGTAATTCGATTATGTGATTTAATAATTAAACCTACATGATGTGTATATTTGTTTATGTATACAAAATGTTGGTAGTGACTAATTATTTCATGATGACATATATATAGGGTATTGAAATTCAAGTTGTAAGGTTTAGCTTGTGCTGAAGGCAAGTTCTCTAACCCTAAAACTTTGTTGTGTAAGTTTAATTTCGTTAAGTACGTTATTGCTTTTAAATTCAATTACAATTTCGCAAATTGCTACTTCTACACTTTTGTAGAGCTAGATTGTTGATTATTGAGAAAGTGCTTGTATCTATTGTTCATGAGGATGCAAGTATTCTAAATCTTGTATTTTTAATATTGAGCAAGTTTCTTTAATATGTAACTTGTTATTTAGCATGCGAGTTGCAATATTTTAATATTCTAGTGTTGAACAACTTTATCGTTCAAATTACTATTCACTATGTATGCTTAGTATCCAATTTTCAATAACCTTGACTTAGTATTGTTCAAGCAAATTGTGTTATGATTATTCAAGGTTTATGCTATTAGATTATTCCTAAAGCATGATGTTTTACAAATATCGATTCAGTTATGATTATTCCATAGTATACAATTAGTTCTTTTGTATTCAACTAATCCTTAGTTGATTACCGTTGAATTCTAAATTACCTTGTAATGTATCCAAACCAAACCTACTTTGGTGCGGACTTGTATTCTAAATACTGAGATGAACAACTCTTTTATTAGAGGTTTACGCTTAGCGTTGAAATAGTTGTGCACAATACATTGTACGAAGGGTTGATCCCCCTAAGTACGTGGAGTCCTTATAGTCTTATGACTGTTAAAGTTAAAGTTGAAAAATTACTTATAACTGTGGACATGATTCGTGGTCATTAGACCCTCAGTAGTAGGTTTCAGAATATTAATAGGACATATCATTCAGTTCTATTGAGCCTATTTTTGGCAGTTGTTATAATGTGGTAAAGTTCTTTATTCTTCTTCAAGTGGGCTTTGTTTGCTCACTCTTGCATATTTATACTCTTATTGCAGCTAAGATTGAGAAGGTCAATGAACCTACCACTAGCAAAGGAAAGGGAAAAATGTACAAGTGATGAAGACTTGTAATTTTATTTTTATCATTATGATAATAGACTTTTAAATATGATGTGATGTAATAAATTTTAAATTTCCGCGTTTGAATGATTGTAATTAAAGGTTAGAACACCTGGGAGATTTTTATTAAATGTAATCCTGTATGGGCAGGTTTTTAATTGTTCGATTTTATTATAATTGGGTAGTTAGTAATGAATGTTTTGATTAAGTGAACACCAAATCTTGAGGAAATGAAGTACCATGATTTGGTGGTGTCACAAGTTGGTATCAAAGCTTTAGGTTATGAACCTTAGGTGGGGAAAGCCTTAGGAAGTAACCTTTGAAAAGATAGTGGTGATTAACTCTTATCGAGTTTTAAGGAAGAAGTAATAAAACACTTACGTGCTTATGTGTTTATAACTTATGTGCTCGTTAGTGTCAAGTAGTAATGATTTATAATTAAAGCTTAAAATTTTATTGTCATGATGACTAATATCGGAGAAGCCAGTCAGGCTAGGGATGGAGGACCTCAGATGCCTATAGAGGAGGAACCTCGCGACATTCAGGTTGTTTGGGAATAATTACTGCCACGGGAGTCAGTCCCGTTGGTCATAGTAGTTGAAGATGAGGATGACGACGTGGAGACGGATGAGGAGGATCCCGTTGAGTTGCCATAGGAGGATGAGGATGACGAGAACGAGGAGGAAGAGACTCCATTAACCTCGATGGCTGCTCGTATATACGATGAAGTCTACGACCGTAACGTGGAACTTCAAGATACAGTTGAGGAGTTGGAAGAGATAGTAGCTGAGCAACAGACCGCAATGACACAAAAAGACGGCGAGATCCAGGATCGTGAAGAACGACAGACAAATGTCGAGGAGAAACTAGTACAGACTGAAGGAGAGAAAGAACAATTGATCGAAGTGGTCGCTGAACTGAAGAACAAGCTGAGAGAAGAAGCTACTAAGAGGGAAAGAGCTGAAGGTGCCTACGAGGAAGTTTATCAACGAACCAGAATAGCAGTGAGAGACGTGCAGTCGAAGAGGATGAGGATGGAAGAGATGGATAAAGTATTTAACACCACGATTAATCGAGGTCAAGATCGGGTCATGGGATATCCTATTCGGTTTGAGACGCTGCCATCGTACGTATTAGATCGCAGAACAATGTTTCGAGTCATGGAGGAAGAACGTAGTAAGGCTAAGCAATATCTTAGTAGAATATCGTAGTTGTTGTACGATGAATAAAATGTTAAATAAATTGTAAATCCCAAGTGTTATGTAACCTATGGGATATGACGATAATGTTGTCCTGAAACTTTTGTAGTTCAGAGAAATAATGTAAATAGCAGTGATGCTATTGTTTTATGTTTTCAAAAAGGTTATAAATAAATAAAAGTGTTTACTTTATTCAAAGTGTTATGTGTTATGTGGTTATTTCTTTTTGTAGGCAAGTTAAGTAGAAATTACTTAAAAGAATTGAATAATAATCTAATGAATGTATTTTTAACAGAAAATGCCTCCTAGATGTCAACCACCACGACAGATAACCACTAAAGGAACCAACAATAACGACAATGTCGATGGTAACCCCGTTCAACAACTAGTGACGCTACTGACAGGAGCATTGAAAAATCAACCACAAAACCATGGTACAACGTTTAAGGATTTCAAAGCGGTTGGACCACCTGAGTTCCGTGGGTCCATGAATCCAGTCGAAGCACAGACCTAGATTTTGGAGATAGAAAAGGTGTTTGATGTCGCTAAGGTAAGGGAAGATTAGAAGACTGCTTTCGCAACATTCATACTGAAAGCTGCGAAAGCAGAAGCTAGTTATTGGTGGCAGGCCAATAAAACTCGTGAAGGGCCAGGGGTGATGACCTGGGATAGGTTTAAGGAAATATTCTTCGAGACCTATTTTACGGAGAGTTCGAAGAGTCAACTAGAAGTGCAATTTCTGGAACTAAAGCAAGGAACGATGACGGTATCTGAGTATACCTCTAAATTCAATGAGTTGGCGAGGTTTGCGCCATATCAAGTTAGTACGGATGAACGCAAGGCGAAGAGGTTTGAACAGGGACTGAAGCCCTGGTTGTATAGTAGGGTTTCCCTGTTTCAGTTGAAGACGTTTGTACCAGTGATGGAGAAGGCAGTACTCGCTGAAGGTGGAGGCGAGGCAGTGACAAAATTCAATCAAGAACAGAAGAAGAAGAATGAGAATGAGAATGAGATTAAGAATGGAGGCGGTGGTGGTGGAAACAACAACAACAACAACAGTTTGAAGAGGAAGTGGAATGGGAACATGGGTGCTGGAAACCAGCAGGGTAACCAGTAAAATAAAAAGTTTGAAGGATGTGCGACATGTAGGAAATTTCACAAGGGTGCGTGCTTAATGGGGAAACGAGTTTGCTTCAATTGTGGCTAGGAGGGTCACATCGCCCCAAATTGCACTCAACCGAAGAAGAATCTGTGCTTCACGTGCGGATCCAAGGATCTATTTTCTCGTGAATGCCCTAAGAAGAAGGATGGAATGACAACCAGAAACAATGGAGGTAACAATGGAGGTACATGGGCCATTGCAGGACCTGCAACATCAAACAAGCCCACAGCCAGAACCTTCAATATGACTGTACAAGATGCTGTGCAATCAAAAGATGTGGTGTCAGGTATTATCCCAATTAATGATATAAATGCTTATGTATTATTGGATTCGGGTGCTACTTGTTCATTTATATCTGATGAATTTGCTAAGAGGTTAGGAATGCCTAGTGAAGAACTAAATTTTCCTTTGAACATAGAAATTGTGAATAAGAAAGTAATCCCTGTTAGGTTCGTGTACAAGAACTGTAGGGTGAATATTAAGGAAAATATCTTTATGGTAGATTTAATTCCGATTAGGCTTGGAGAGTTTGATGTTATTTTGGGAATGGATTTGCTGTTCAAGTATGGAGTGGTAATTGATTGCCAAAAGAAGTGTGTAAACCTTATGACTCCGTCAAAGGTAGTATTCTATGGTAGCAAGTCGCCTAGACAAATGAAATGTCTGATGATTATGCAGGCCAAGAAATTGTTGAGTCAAGGCTATGTGGGCTATTTAGCTTACATAGTCGATACTCAGAAGAAGAATATAAAACTGGAAGAAATACCAGTGGTAAAAGAATTTGAGGACGTGTTTCCAGAGGATTTTCCAGGACTTCCGCCTGACAGAGAAATTGAGTTTGTGATCGACTTGGCGCCGGGAACAACACCAATATCGAAGGCCCCATACAGAATGGCTCCGGTAGAAATGAAGGAACTGATGGTGCAATTGCAAGAGCTACTAGACAAGAAGTATATTCAACCAAGCATATCGCCGTGGGGAGCGCCGGTATTATTCGTGAAAAAGAAGGATGGGTTAATGCAACTTTGCATTGATTATAGGGAATTGAATAAAGTAACTATTAAAAACAGATACCCGTTGCCAAGAATAGATGACCTGTTCGATCAGTTGAAGGGTGCTAAATATTTCTCTAAAATAGATTTGAGAAGTGGGTATCACCAATTGAAGGTAAGGAAGGAGGATATACCTAGAACGACATTCAGAACTCGGTATAGACATTACGAGTTTTTGGTGATGTCTTTTGGTTTAACCAATGTCCCTGCTGAATTCATGGATTTGATGAACAGGGTGTTTAAACCATTTTTAGACAAATTTGTAGTGGTATTTATCGATGACATTCTGGTGAATTCCAAAACTCAAGAAGAACACGTGGAACACTTACGTTTGACATTGGAGACACTAAGGAAGGAAAAATTGTACGCAAAATTCTCTAAGTGCGAATTTTGGCTAGATCGTGTACAATTTCTTGAGCATGTGATTGACAAAGATGGGGTTTCAGTGGATCCATCAAAAGTGGAAGCTTTAATCAATTGGGAACAACCAAGAACACCGTCAGAAGTGAGGAGTTTCATGGGACTGGCCGATTATTATAGAAGATTCATTCAAGATTTTTCTAAGATAACCATTTATTAACAAATTTGACAAGGAAGGTCAAAATTTGTTTGGACGAAAAAGTGTGAAGAAAGTTTTCAAGATTTGAAGAAAAAGTTAAGTATGGCACCTGTGTTGGCATTACCAGATAATACAGGAAACTTTGTGGTGTATAGTGATGCCTCACACAAAGGGTTGGGTTGTGTTCTTATGCAGAACGACAAAGTTATTGCATATTGATGATTGGGTAATATACCCATGAATTGAATATATTTGGACTTAATTTATTGTATTCTCAAGTTATTTAGAAGCATTTTTAATGTGTTTAGTTGTTGTTTTGCAGATTCGGGAGCTGCATGGGCATTTCTGGGAATTTCAAGCATTTAATGGCATTACAGTAAATAATTAGCCTCTGTTGTAGGCGGTATTGAGAATAACACTATAGCCGATCTTAAAGCGTACTGGGCCTCGATTAACATTGGTAGGTAGCGCGTTGACTTTTCGGCTGACTTGATTATTGAATGTGATTTGAAGCCTAATTGGATTGGGATTGTGGCAAGCTATAAAAAGAGATTAAGTGCTGAAATTAATCATCCAATCATCATATCATTCATTCATTCATTGGAGGCTACACAAAGGATTACTAGAAGACTAAGGATTGGCTATAGAGTTTTCTTCTTCTTCTCCTTATTTTCAATTTGTAATTCTTTAAGGATGATTTGCAAATGATTATTGGTTATTATTTCCGTTATGAACTTACTCTTTAATTAAGATTTCAATTGAACCTTTTATGGATATAAATTAGTTATTCAGTTTATTCCAATTATTTATGTTGAAGTGAATTGTTTGTCATGCCTTGCATCTATTAATTAATTATTTGGCCAATAATTACCTTGTTACTCTAGAAGGAATTGAAAGAGGAATTCTAGGGTTAGAACTGGGCGTGATAACATGTGACTTATTTATTTGCGCAGTGAATAAGTAGGTTTGTGAATTGAATGGAAATATCTATTCATCGCATGTAACACATAAGGAATTGGAATTGAAGGAGTTTAATTCACTTGTTTTGCATAGGAATATAACAAGATTAATCTGGATTAAATAGAAGTCAGTTGATTACTTGGAAAATGACTTTTGACATTTGAGAATTCATGTTAACAATTCAGTAGACATAATAATTGGGATAATTGGGTAATTGAGTTATAGTTCATAATTGGGGATATTGAAGTCTTAATCCTTATTTATCGGAAATCATTCATTAAAATCTTAGTTCATTTATTTGTCTATTTTAGAGTAATATCATTAATTGTTTAATTTAGTTTTAATATTTCAGAAAATCATAATTTATCATTGTTTAAATAAAATTGGGTTGATATAGTGCTAGTAGTTGGAATTTATTAATTAGAATTCTCTGTGGGATCGACACTCTATTTTATCACTTTATTACTTGTTGACCATGTATACTTGCACGTATTCTTTGATTGCGAAATCAACCAACAAGTTTTTGGCGCCGTTGTCGGGGAATTTTTATTAATATTAATTTCATATTAGTTATAATCAATTCGGTCTTAATTTAAACGTTACTTATTTTTCTTCTTAGATTGGCATGAATTCTTGTGAGTGTATGCACATTAGATCAAAAGCTAAAAAGGAACTTTTTCCGTATACAGACGATATCGAAAGGAAGTTCCGAAAATTGCGGTTGAATAGTGAGGTTATACATTTGGAAGAAGAACTGGCAGACCAGGAAATACCCGTGAACATGGCAGGAAATCTAATGAAATCACTTAGGGATTACGCCATGCCGAATGTCACGGATATACAGTCGAGTATTAGGAGGCCGACAATCAATGCGAACAGTTTCGAGATAAAACCGGGAACAATTCAGATGCTATAGAATACATGTCAGTTTGGGGGTAATTCGATAGATGATCCTAATGAGCATATCTTGAGTTTCTTGGAAGTTTACGATACCTTCAAATTTAACAATGTATCAGAAGATGCTACAAGGTTGAGGATGTTCCCGTTTACTTTGAAAGATAAAGCACGAAGCTGGTTACACTCTTTGCCTCCTGGCTCAATCACCACTTGGGATGACTTAGCTCAAAAATTTTTAGCTAAGTTCTTTCCACCAGCGAAGTCGGCAAAACTACGGAATGATATTCACACTTTCACACAATTTGATTCAGAGTCGTTATATGAGGCGTGGGAAAGATTCAAGGATATGCTCCGTAAGTGCCCTCATCATGGAATTTCGTAGTGGATGTAATTAGGGATATTTTGTGATGGTTTGCACGCGTCCACGAGGTCTAGTATTGATGCAGCAGCTGGAGGAGCGATCATGTCTAAGAGTTTTGATGAGGCATATCAGTTGTTAGAGACAATGGCCACCAAAAACTATCAGTGGCCCATGACGAGGTCTAATCATCCGAAAGCATCGGGAAAGTATGAAGTGGATGCGATGACAGCAGTAACAGCACAAGTGACCGCAATAGCTAAGCATATGGAAATATGGCATCCACAAGACACACAGCAGGTAGCGATGGTTTGTGAATTATGTGCTAGGGGTAATGCTACAGATCAATGTGCCATAAATTCTGAAATAGCACAGTTCGTAGGAAACTATAATTGCTCAACTCAATCGTATCCGACTCAAAATGAATATAATCCAGGTTGGAAAAATCACCCGGGGTTTTCATGGAGTAACACTCAAGCAGCAGCCCAAGCACCTAGACAACAAAACACATCCGGATTTCAAAATCAGACTCAACAACAACCAGAGAGGAAATTAAGTTGGGAAGAAGCCTTAGAAAAATTCATTAGAGCGTCTGACAAAAGGAACGAGGAACAAGATAAGAAAATGAATCTAGTAGAGCTGACTTTGCAAAGCCAAGGGGCATCGCTAAAGAATCTGGAAAATCAAGCGGGGCAAATAGCACATGTATTGAATAACCGTCCACTAGGAACACTCCCGAGTGATACAGAAATAAATCCAGGTAGAAACGAGCATTGCAAGGCAGTAACTTTACGCAGTGGGAAGGGTTTGCAAGAAACAGTTAAGGATAAGGAAAAGGGGGACAAAGCAATAGCTGAAACAGAAGAAGTTGTGGAAACCGGGAAAGATAAAGATAAAATCGTAGAGCAGAATGTACCGGAACCAACTATCACAATGTTGCCCATACCATATCCGCAGAGGTTTCAGAAATCCAAGTTAGAGAAGCAGTTTTCAAGATTTTTGGATATTTTCAAGAAATTGCATATCAACATCCCATTTACCGAAGCTTTAGAACAAATGCCGAGCTACGCTAAGTTCATGAAGGATGTGTTGTCAAAGAAAAGGAAACTGGGTGATTTTGAAACACTAGCGCTAACCGAAGAATGTAGCGCAATTATCCAGAACAAGCTGCCTCCAAAGTTAAAAGATCCAGGTAGTTTCACTATTCCGTGCAACATTGGTAATCAGTTTTCGGGAAGAGCATTGTGTGATTTGGGGGCCAGTATAAATTTGATGCCATTATCAATCTACAGTCAGTTTGGACTCAAGGCACCAAAACCGACGAATATCAGTTTATTGTTGGCGGACCAATCAGTTACATATCCCCGAGGTATCGTTGAAGACGTATTAGTAAGGGTGGATAAATTCATCTTCCCAGCAGACTTCGTTATCTTGGATTGTGAAGCAGATAAGGAAATTCCCATCATTCTCGGGCGACCATTTTTAGCAACGGGGAGAACATTGATCGACGTACAGAAAGGAGAATTGACGATGCGAGTTAAAGATCAACCGATCACTTTTAATGTGTTTAAGTCAATGTCTTATCCAAAGGAAAAAGGTGAGTGTTTGCGGGTGGATTTAATGGATGAGTTAGTTAATCACAAGTTATGCGGAAATTACTCAGAGGACCCGGTAAAATCCATGTTGTTTGGCATAGACAACTACAATATTGACGAGGACATTGAGCATATCAAATGGCTAGATACAGCATCGTTCTTCCGGAAAAACAATAAACCATTCGATACCCTTGATAAGTCCAAAACGGAAGGTAAAAAGTGCAAACCTTCAATAGAAGAGCCACCAGTGTTGGAATTAAAGCCACTTCCCTCTCATCTGGAGTATGATTATTTGGGGAAAGATGTGACTCTACCCATCATTGTTTCTACTGAGTTAACTGACACGCAAAAGGAGAAACTGCTACGGGTTTTGCGAGAGTTCAAAACAGCGATTGGGTTGACTATAGCGGATATTCGAGGTATTAGCCCATCTTTCTGTATGCATAAGATTTTAATGGAAGAGGGGTCAAAACCAACCATTGAGATGCAAAGAAGGCTAAACCCCATTATGAAGGATGTAGTGAAAAAGGAGATAATAAAATGGTTGGATGCTCCGTATTATTTACCCAATCTCGGGGACGGTTAAGTAGGTAAGTCACATACGATGTACCAAAGAAAGGGGGCATGACGGTGGTGAAGAACGAAGCTAATGAGCTCATCCCTACTAGAAATGTTACAGGCTGGAGAGTATGTATGGATTATCGCAAGCTAAACAAAGCCACATGCAAGGATCACTTTCCCTTGCCGTTCATTGATCAGATGTTGGACAGGTTAGCGGGACATCAATTCTACAGTCTGTTGGATGGATATTTCGGGTATAATCAAATTGCCATAGCTCCGGAAGATCAAGAAAAGACCACAATCACATGTTCATATGGTACGTTTGCATTCCGGTGTATGTCTTTTGGTTTATGTAATGCGCCGACAACCTTTCAACGATGTATGATGGCGATTTTCTCTAACATGGTCGAACAGAATTTGGAGGTATTCATGGATGACTTTTCTGTGTTCAGGGATAGCTTTGATTTATGTTTGACAAATCTGATTTTAGTGTTAAAGCGGTGCGTGGAGACTAACCTGGTGCTTAACTGGGAAAAATGCCATTTTATGGTGCAAAAAGGGATTATTCTGGGGCATAAGGTTTCTGCATCAGGATTAGAGGTGGATAGAGAAAAAATTGAGATGATTGAGAAACTGCCTCCTCCATCATCTGTGAAGGGAATACGAAGCTTCTTGGGACATGCGGGGTTCTACAGACGTTTTATTAAGGACTTCTCCAAAATCTCTAAACCTTTATGTTCCCTCTTGGAGAAAGATGTATCGTTTAAAATGGATCAGTCATGCCTCGAAGCATTTGAGGTACTAAAGAAGAAATTGGTCTCTGCACCAATTATTGTGGTGCCCGATTGGTCTTTACCATTCGAATTGATGTGCGACGCTAGTGATTACACGGTCGGAGCAGTGTTGGGTCAGCGTCATGACAAGATTTTTCACACTATCTATTACTCTAGCAAGACGTTGACGAACGCTCAGTTGAACTACACAACCACCGAAAAAGAGTTACTTGCAGTGGTGTTTGCCTTCGACAAATTCAGAGCTTATCTTATTGGTACCAAGGTAATTGTCTACACTGATCATTCTGCCATTAAATATCTGATTGAGAAGAAGGATGCAAAACCGCGTTTAATACGGTGGGTACTGTTGTTACAAGAATTTGATCTGGAGATCCGGGATAGAAAAGGTACCGAAAATCAAGTGGCGGATCATCTTTCTCGGTTGGAAAACGCAGAGGTACAGAAAGAAGACAACATACTGATTAATGAAAAATTTCCGGATGAACAACTGTTCCGGGTAACCACAATATTGCCTTGGTATGCTGACTATGTGAACTACGTGGTTGCCAAAGTGTTACCACCGGATTTGACTTCACAGCAACGTAAGAAGTTCCTCCACGATGTTAAGCAATACTATTGGGACGAACCATTCTTGTTTAAAGCTTGCTCCGATCAAATGATTAGACGTTGTGTGCCTCATGAAGAAATGGATAGTATATTAGGCCATTGCTACTCCTCAGATTACGGAGGTCATTATTAGGTGATCGAGCAATGACAAAAAGTGTGCTCTGATCGGATTTTTCTGGCCTTCTCTATTCAAAGATGCCTACCTTTATGTGCTGAAATGTGATCGGTGCCAACGAGTAGGTAATATCTCTAAGCGCAATGAAATGCCACTCAACACAATTTTAGAGGTAGAACTGTTCGACGTATGGGGGATCAACTTTATGGGACCTTTCCCATCATCTTTCAATAATCAGTACATCTTGTTGGCGGTCGATTATGTTTCCAAATGGGTAGAAGCCACAACTCTACCCACAAATGATGCCAACGTGGTCCTCCGATTTTTAAAGAAAAACATCTTCACACGATTTGGGACGCCGAGGGTGATAATAAGTGACGAGGGGACTCATTTCTGTAATAAGCAGTTCACTAAATTACTTGTAAAGTACGGGGTTCGTCATAAAATTTCTACCGCATATCATCCCCTAACCAATGGGCAAGCGGAGGTGTCAAATAGGGAGGTCAAGTGAATTCTGGAAAAAGTGGTCAATCCGTCAGGAAAAGATTGGTCATTGCGTCTTAACGATGCTCTATGGGCATATCGAACAGCGTACAATAATCCGATCGGCATGTCACCTTACAGAATGGTATATGGAAAGGCGTGTCACCTCCCGATCGAGCTAGAACACAGTGCACACTGGGCCATTTGGAAACTGAACTTTGATCTAGAAGCGGCAGGTGAGAAAAGGTTACTGCATTTAAAGGAGATGGATGAATTTTGGTTCAATGCCTACGAGAACGCAAAGCTTTACAAAGAGAAAGTCAAAGCCTTGCATGATAAGAAAATTCTCGATCGAACATTTGAACCGGGCCAACAAGTATTACTTTTCAACCCCCGCTTGCATTTATTTCCTGAGAAATTGAAATCACGGTGGTCTGGGCCATTCGTGATTTTATCTGTTGCTCCACACGGTAACATTGAGGTTGAAGAACCGAATTCTAAACAAAAATTTAAGGTAAACGGTCAACGACTCAAACATTACTGGAGTGGACCATTTGAACGTCAAGCTACGGTCATGTACCTCTCCGACCCAGGGGCCAAATGAACACAACACCGAAAATTTGGGCTGATGGCGATAAACCAAGCGCTTTAGGGAGGCAACCCTAAAAATTTCGTTTATTTTATTTTATTTTTAGTCATTCTTTATACATATATTTATTTATTTATTTTTTTTAGTACTATGGTATACTAATTTTCATGCTTTCCCCACTTGTTCCACGACCAATGCGATTTCCATACGAGGTGAGAAAAAAGGGGACGATGATACGAGTTATGAAGCAAAGATTGCCTCGACGCCCAAACAACATATACCTCAGCCACCATTTGCCTTTCCGAAACGCTCAAACAGGTCCCAAATACCACTCTCTAAATATATAGGTTCTCAGCGCCCATACCGTAAGGCGTAACGAATCTCAATCCAGCCTTGCGCTTAATCCAAGATAAACGCCAAATACTCCGACCCGGCCCAATTCTCATGATTCCTATTTCAATTACAAGTCTAATCGGTTCATTCTTCCACTTAACCCAAACACACGTTCCACTTCTTTCGCACCATATTCGATTTGCTCTATTCACTGCCTCCCTAATCCATCTTCATATATCTAATTAATCCTTCAAGTGTTTCCACATCTGCAATCTGGTCATTCTCGTGCCACTTAATTTTGTCTGTTACACACATCTCCAAGGTATGCTCTGTATTAAGTTCCACTCTCTGTTTTATCACAATGTCTGAATCGCATACGATAATGGCACACTTGTGGGTTAATATCCACTTTGATTCATCTTCTCTATGACTATTGTGCACATTATCGTTCTTTGGGTCGCTATTTTCTTTGGTAATTGTGCAAATCACTTCCGAGTGGGATGCTTATGTTGTATACACATGGTGATGGAATAATGTAGGGTTGGATCGCTATAATATTAGGAGTGTTCAAATAGACTTATAACATGCTCACAAAGTGTTTGATGTATGGCCTCAATGAAATTGAATGCTATTTCTCTTGTTAAGGCTTGTATATCCGTTGTGAATGTGTACTTGCTTGCTCTAATTGTTACATGCCACATCTCGTGGGTATCACACGCAACTCACACCTGTTTGTTTGGTAGTTTGGGGGTGGTCATGTGGGTAAGTTTTACATATGCACCATACATTCAAGTCTAATATATGTGCTTGTGAATTATTGCAGAATTTTCCGATATGGCTTCAAAGAGACAACGTGGAGATGTTTCCGGTTCCGCCTCGGCTCCTCCAAGATTTGATAGCCGACGATTTGTCTCCGCCGAGGCACAGGAACGCTATAGCCGCATGTCTACCCGCTCCCTAGTCCCCGAACGTGGTCTACATCCCGATCAAACCAAGGATGGAGAAATAGGAGTGATGATTCTTTGAAAGAAATCGGATCTCCTCATCAACAACCCGACCTTTGACGGCGATGATTGCGATCGTGAAAGAATTCTATGCCAACGTTCCAGAACACGATCATTATGCAGTGTTTGTGCGGGGGAAAACTGTGGAAATCGGTGAAGAGGACATCAATGGGTGTTACCAACTGAATTTGGAAGAGCTTAACGATGAGTATGCCGGTCTTCTGAGCCAAGGTCCAGACTAAGAGAAAATAATCCGAGAGCTGTCTCAACCGGGTACCACATGGACAGTGAATGAACGTGGCAGCATGACCTTCCCCCATTCTCACCTCAGTCTATATGTGAAGGCGTGGTATGCCTTTATCTGTGCCAAAAGCATGCCATGCACACATGTGAGCCATGTCACCAAAGAAAGAGCGGTGCTGCTATATTCAATTATTCAAGGCTTGTAAATAGATGTCGGTCGCGTGATCCATCAGTCCATTCTCCGAGCATCTCGAGGTGGAACCACAGGAGGTTTACCCCATCCTTCGTTGATTTGTGTTCTGTGTGCTAAGTTCGGAGTCAAATGGAAATCGGATGAGATGATCCAAACGCCTATGCTAGTTTTGGACCACAAGTTGATCAACAGGTATAAAGTGTGGACAGGTGGGCCAAATCACCCTAGGGGATTGGGTTTAATAATTCCCCAAGTTGCACCTACACAAGCCCCACCACCTCAGGCTCCACCTACTTATGGCCCATCTGCAGCAGTTCATCGTGGTGTGGTTCCCGAAGCAGTCCAGCGGGAGATAGATGGCTGGTTTTACAACATGGAGTCCCAGAATGTGCGCTTGTCAGAATGTCAAGACGTGATTTTCAAATTCTTAGTTGACCAATTTGCTGCACAGAATGCATTGACCGTCCAATTACATCCGGGCGTTCACCTTAGCTAGTTCCGAACTGCTCCTGTTCTGCCAGTGTTTTCCCCTTCCGATCAAGAGATGAGCGAGGATGATGATGCTCCACCCGAGGAATAAGCTCGTCAGGGAAGGCCTCTTTTTTATTTTTCCTTATTTTTCGCATGAGGACATTGCTCTAGATTAGTTTGGGGGTAGTTAATTTTTATTTCTAAGTTGTAGCTTGTTATTAGTTTGTGGATTGATTGTTAGTAATGTTGCATTTAGGATTGCATGTTAATTCCGGGCTTTGATAAAATGCGTTATATGTGGGGGCCAATGATGAAATTAGAATTGCATGAACAAGTCTAGTAAGGATTGTTGAGTCAGGGATATGATTTTCTTGACATAAGTTGAATCTTTAGCTGTTTGACACTGATATTATAGGAAAGCACTTTGAAAAATGACCATGTTGGCTATGATAGTTTTAATGGTTAGATAATAGAGTTCTAAAGGATGATTGCTAGTGAAATGCAAGGACAATTTGAATAGCTAGAGAAGACTGAATTTAGACATATACTCAAGTTTGGGGGAAAAATATTTGGAATATATAACCTAAAAAAAAGAAGGTATACATGGTGACTAGTCTTGTTTTGGGGCCTTTGTTACTTGAGCAAGTACGCCCGAGGGGATTGTCTTTACACCTAGCGCCCTAAGGTCTTTTATAGTCTGGGAGTCGTTGGTCGAAAGCTCGCTAAGGGGTAACACTGTTAGCCTAATGGGATGAGACATTGCACTGTCATTTATGTATATTTAGAAAAAAATTTAAGAATAAAGAGGGAAAAGTGCAAAAATGCCCCCGTTATAAAGAAAAAAAAAGCAAAGAAAAGCATAAGTATTCCATTTTGACTCTTGAATTCGGGTAATTGTTTGATTTCAGTTGAAACAAGTATATTTAATGAGTTCTCAAGTTTACACTGTATGATGCTTACTAAGAAATTTATTATCTTTCATATTTTTGCCTTTCATGGGTTAGCATGGTTGTTGAACACACACTCACAATATCAGTAATAACAGATTCAGATTTATTAGTTGTTGGGGACATTAATTGATCTGTTTTTACATGATGTATTAGCATGTTTTTATGATTTTTCTGAGGCCTATGGATATACGTGAGCTATTGGATTGCTGGAATTACGATCATTTAGTTAGTTGCATTTGCATGAGTTGTCGTTTTCGTATTGTTAGTATTGATTTGTGTTTTGTTGCTTGAGGACACACAACGATTTAAGTTTGGGGGTATTTGATGATTGGGTAATATACCCATGAATTGAATATATTTGGACTTAAGTTATTATATTCTCAAGTTATTTAGAAGCATTTTTAGTGTGTTTAGTTGTTGTTTTGCAGATTCGGGAGCTGCAGGGGCATTTTTGGGAATTGTAAGTGTTTAATGGCATTACGGTAAATAATCAGCCTATAGCGCCGGGGCGCTGAGAATAACGATAAAGTTGTTTATGTGATTTAATAATTAAACCTACATGATGTGTATACTTGTTTATGTATACAAAATGTTGGTAGTGACTAATTATGTCATGATGACATATATATAGGGTGTTGAAATTCAAGTTGTAAGGTTTAGCTTGTGCTCAGGGCAAGTTCTCTAACCCTAAAACTTTGTTGTGCAAGTTTAATTTCGTTAAGTACGTTATTGCTTTTAAATTCAATTACAATTTCGTAAATTGCTACTTCTACACTTTTGTAGAGCTAGATTGTTGATTATTGAGAAAGTGCTTGTATCTATTGTTCATGAGGATGCAAGTATTCTAAATCTTGTATTTTTACTATTGAGCATGTTTCTTTAATATGTAACTTTTTATTTAGCATGCGAGTTGCAATATTTAAATATTTTAGTGTTGAACAACTTTATCGTTCAAATTACTATTCACTATGCATGCTTAGTATCCAATTTTCAATAACCTTGACTTAGTATTGTTTCAAGCAAATTGTGTTATGATTATTCAAGGTTTATGCTATTAGATTATTCCTAAAGCATGATGTTTTATAAATATCGATTCAGTTATGATTATTCCATAGCATACAGTTAGTTATTTTGTATTCAATTAATCCTTAGTTGATGACCGTTGAATTCTAAATTACCTTGTAATGTATCCAAACCAAACCTACTTTGGTGCGGACTTGTATTCTAAATACTGAGATGAACAACTCTTTTATTAGAGGTTTACGCTTAACATTAAAATGGTTGTGCACAATACATTGTCTGAAGGGTTGATCCCCCAAAGTGTTGTGGAGTCCTTATAGTCTTATATTTGTTAAAGTTAAAGTTGAAAGATTACTTATAACTGTGGACATGATTCGTGGTCATTAGACCCTCAGTAGTAGGTTTCAGATTATTAATAGGACATATCATTCATTTCTATTGAGCCTATTTCTGGCAGTTGTTGTAATGTGGTAAAGTTATTTATTCTTCTTCAAGTGAGCTTTGTTTGCTCACTCTTGCATATTAATACTCTTATTGCAGCTAAGATTGAGAAGGTCAATGAACCTACGACTAGCAAAGGAAAGGGCAAAATGTACAAGTGATGAAGACTTGTAATTTTATTTTTATCATTATGATAATAAACTTTTAAATATGATGTGATGTATCAAATTTTAAATTTCCACGTTTGAATGATTGTAATTAAAGGTTAGAACACCTAGGAGATTTTTATTAAATGTAATCCTGCATGGGCAGGTTTTTAATTATTCGATTTTATTATAATTGGGTAGTTAGTAATGAATGTTTTGATTAATTGAACACCAAATCTTGAGGAAATGAAGTACCAGGATTTGGGGGTGTCATATACCTCAAGTCAAAGTTTTGTGGAGAAACCACGTTGTTGAGGAAATGACCTGGGACTTAGAATCTGAAATGAAATCAAAGTATTCTCACCTCTTCGATATACCAGGTACGTACCCTAATTTCGAGGATGAAATTTCATAAGAAGGTAAGGTTGTAAGACCCCAACTTTTATGAATAAAAAATAATTTTCTCGAAATATATTTTTGAATATTATGGTGTGGATTTGATATAATGTTATAGTTGTGGGTAATATTTACAAATTTTGCAAAGTAAGAAAGTGGTTATATAATATTCGATTGGTCGGGGAATATTCGTTTTAACAATGAATATTCGTACGACAACACAATCATTAGTGGACCCCACAACGGAAGTATTGCCGTAGTTAGAAAATGACATAATTATCTTTTTATAAAAATAACGGCGAAAGTGTTACCGTTAAAACTGTTGAACTACCCGGTAGTAAAAAAACAAAGAATACTGGCGTGGTTGCATAGAAGCACACGATTGATTATTGATGCTTACGTGAGAAGTCACTCGCTTATACTCAATTATTACTACGATAATTGTCGTGCATCATATCTCTCATATTATTGATTCAATTATTGTCACAGTATCATCTGCATAATATTTATTATTATTAAATCAATAATTGAGACGACAAAGTTATTCATATTATTATTTGCAATATTGTCAATGTCTAGAAGTTCTATCAAATAGAGGTTTGGTCACCTAATTGCGCGCCAATAAGGAGAAATCCTTATCGGAAAGCCCCCTCTTTCCTGGGAATTACCTGGTTGTTAAATATTGTGAGTTATAATATTAATGATGAATAAGTTGTGTTGATTAAAGATGAAATTGATAGTTCCATTGTGTTGGGATTATTAGTGTTAGTGGAAATCGACATTTATTTTGATAATAATTTATGTCTGGAGGTTATATTGACCAATCGGGTAATTAATCGGATAAATGAGCAATTAATTGCTATTATTTTACATGCTTATAACTATTTGTTCACATGTGTGTACTATTGATTCACATTCATGTACTATTAGGGGAGGTGGTGTAAGATTGATAATACTTGTATGACTAAATTAAAAATGGAGGTATAGTTGAAGGTACTATACTGTAATTAGTTTTTTCACATGATTATACTATTGAGTCACATTAATGAACTATTAATTCACATTATTTACTATTAGGGGAGGTGGTGCAAGTTTGATAATACTTGCAGGACTACATTAAAAATGAAGAAAAAGAGGAAGGTATTATACTGTAATATTTCGAGCCCCAAAATGTGCAATTATCGAAACTATTTTTTCCTATAAATAGAAGCTCACTTTTTCTTCATTTCTCAATAATTCACAAAAGATTCAGAGCAATTATTATAGAGAGAAATTATAGAGAGAAAGAAGAAGAGAAGTCTGCTACCTCACTATTCTAGTATCCAGTTTTTCTAAGGTAAGGGGTATTATTCTTTCGTATTCATGAAGATAGTTATTTTCTTTCAATACTCGTAAGGGTTTTTATTCCATTCTTTATTATTATGTTGGAATAACTTGTTTATGCGAAGTACCGCATACATGGTAAAATTCTTCTGTTATTCCATTCTTTATTATTCATTGGAATAACTTTTATGCATCTTGATATCGCATGCCTAGTGAATTCTGTTGTTATTCCATTCTTTATTATTATGTTGGAAAATCCTGTCTGTGCAGATTATGTATGACCTGGTTCCATTCTTTATTATTTTGTTGGAACATCACATGCATGCGGATTACGCATGACATTCGTTCTATTCTTTATTATTACATTGAAATAACTTTTCATGCATGCGGATTACACACGCTCGGTGAATTCTTCTCATTATTCCATTCTTTATTATCCCGTTAGAATAATGCATTTGATTGGATTGCCGGCGTGGCGGCAAAAAATCCATTTACGGTTTCATATATTCTATTATACTCAGTTGATTAAAGTTTTGGCTTCTATACTCCATGAAATTAGTGGAATATCCTTGATATTTGCGCTCCATCCAGTATCTTTTCATGGAAATATTCTTCTAAGCATTCTTGAATTTTACTTCACAAAGCAGTATCATGTTGACAATTTGGACGTTATTGATTTCTGGATAAATTAAATTATAAATCTTTACAAATTTATCCTTGAGCTTGTTTTATTGAATTCTTATATCATTGTCATCATCCTCATGTTTATAATATGTTGAAAGTCATCTGTGGCCTGTAGTGCATAGATGGACTTGGTATGATTATGACCAGGGATTATTCGGTATAATCATGACCATTATGTTACAAATGACGTGATAAAAGTCATTATTGGCTGTAGTGCATTGATGGATAGTTATTGGCATGATCAATACCATTGATGAATACACGAATATCCTTGGCCCGTAGTGCATGGATAATTTGTGGTCGTGATACTAATGAATATCCTTGGCCGTAGTGCAGGGATGATGTGGTTTATTTATTAAGCTGAGTCTCAGCGATAAAAGTGATGAAAAACCTTTTAAATCATAGAAGATAGTAGATTTTATTCTCTACTTGACCCTTCTAATGGATTGCTTATTCCGCTGCAGTTAAACTTGATGTTTATTATATTTTATCAGTTTAACACTGTTGAAGGCTAATGATAATTTATTCTGCATTATCTTAGTCATAATATTTCTTACTGGGCTAGTTAAGCACACCCTTTCTTTCACTGTTCTCTTCAGGAAATGAGAACGTAGTCGGGACTAGTCGAAAAACGGAGTGACGGTCCAGATGATAGCATTAGTAGTCCTCACTATTCTGTTAAATAGTATGACAATAAATGTAATGAGGACTCCATTGAGTGTGGATATTGTCTAGATGACAATATTCTTATTAAAATTCTTAGATTATGATTTGTCGTATTTTACATGATTGTTGTATAATTAAGTTTTATTTGAAATTTGTACCATGTATTTGGCGACTCAAGATGGGTGACGTATACCTATTTTGGGGGTGTCATAGTAATCTTCTCATTTTTTTGGGGGTATATTGGGTCAACCAAGAATAATTCTGTGGACATATGATATCTATCATAACCTAGACGAATGGCCTCACATGTACGAAGGTTTCCTTGAGCACTTCCCAAAGATTCTAATTTCTAAAACAGTTTTTGACTGTACCTTTATGTAAGGTGCCATTGTAAAACCCCAACTTTTTGAATAAAGATGAATTTTCTATAAATATTATTTTTGAATATTATGGAGTGAAATTGATATAATGTTATAGTTGTGGGTAATATTTATAAATTTTGCAAAGTATACAAGTTGTTATATAATATTCGATTGGTCTGGGAATATTCGTTTTAACAGGAATATTAGCATAACCAAGACAATCATTGGTGGACCCTACAATGTAATTATTATCGGATTGAGAAATGAAAAAAAATACTTTATGAGAATAATCTGGCGGAAGTTTCTACCGTTAAGCTGCTGAAACACCCTTGTTAAAGTATGCAGAATACGCGTGGTTGCATAAGTAGCACACAGTATTAATTATTGATGCTTACGTGATAAGTCACTTTCAGCTTTTGTTGGTATTATTAATGTAATAATACTGAAAATCTTTTATATAAAACATAATACTTTTATAAAGTTATTCTATAAATAGAATATATTATATTCTATTATGCATAATGTTGCATAGTATCTCGCATAGTGTTTTGCATAGTAAAATCTTTTTATATAAAATAGAATACTTTTATAAAGTTATCATTTTATTAGACAATAATTAGAATATATTATATTTTATTATGCATAGTGTTTGCATAGTAAAATATTTTATAAAGTTATTCGTTTTATTAGATTATAAATAGAATATATTATATTTTGTTTAAAAATTTTGCTTTAAATATGGATAAAATCAGTTAAAGTAAATCAATCTGGACCATTCATGAGTTAGTTACTATGCAGTCCATTTTTCTATAAATAGAAGCTCATTCCTTCATTATTTTCTTACGAATTCACTGAAACTCTAAAGAGATAAACTATAGAGAGAAAGAAGAAAGTATTCTGCTACTTTACTACTTATATATCCAGTACTCTTCTTCTTAAGGTAGGAAATATTATTTGTTGTACTCCTAAGGGGTGTTATTCTTTTGTATTCATTAAGAGAACTTATGTTATTCCATTCTTTGTTATTCATTGGAATAACTCAGATATCTGTGCACTACCCTATACTTGGTGACATTCTTCTAATATTCCATCTTTATTATTATTTTGTTGGAATATCCTGTCTGTGTGTTTACGCCGAACCTAGTTCCGTCTTTATTATTATTCTGTTGGAATATCATGTCTGTGCGTTTACGCCAGACCTGGTTCCATCTTTATTATTATTCTGTTGGAATATCATATACATGCATTTATCTGGGACACGGTTCCGCTCTTTATTATTACATTGGAACATCCAGCCGGTTGCAAATTTACGCTTTGACTTTGGTTCCGTTACTTATTAATCTGTTGGAATAACCTCGTCTACTGTCACAAGTACCACATGCATGGTGATTTCTTTTGTTATTCCATTCTTTATTATACTCAGTTAGTTAAAGTTTTGACTTCTATACTCCATGAAATTAGTGAAATATCCTTGATAATTGCGCTTCATCCAGTATCTTTTTATGGAAATATTCTTCTGAGCATTCTTGAATTTTAATCTACAAAGTAGTATCATGTTGACAATTTGGACGTTATTGGTTCTTGGACAAATTAATTCTTGAACGTGTTTTATTGAATTCTTATATCATTATCATTATCATCATCCTCATATTTATATTTTTTGAAAGTCATCTGTGGCCTGTAGTGCATAGATGGACTTGGTATGATTATGACTAGGGATTATTCGATTGTAATCATGGTAGTAATGTTACAAATGATGTGGTAAAAGTCCTCATTGGCCCGTAGTACATTGATGGACAGTTGTTGGTATGATCATGACCATTAATGAATACACAAATATTCTTGGCCCGTAGTGCATGGATAATTGTGGTCGTGATACTAAAGAATATCCTTCGCCATAGTGCAGGGGTGATTCGATGATGTGGATTATTAATTAAGTTGAGTCTCAGCGATAAAAGTCATGAAAAACCTTTTAAATCATTGAAGATAGTAGATTTTATTCTCTACTTGTGCGACGCCCCCAAAATAGGTATACATCACCTATTCTGAGTCATCAAATACATGGTACAGAATACAAATTCAACTTAATTATACAACTGTCGTGTAAAGTACGACAAAACATAAGCTGTGAGTTTTAATACAAATATTGTCGTGCCAGACAATATACAAACTCAAATTCAATATTATTACATTTATTTTCCACTATTTCAATTGAATAGTGAGGACTACTAATGCTATCATCTAGTCCAGTCACTCCGCTCCCGAATTAGTCCTGCTATGTTCTCATTTCACGAAGAGAACAATGAAAGTAAAAGGTTGAGCTCAACTAGTCCGATGGAGAAATATTATGACTAAGATAATGCGTAATATATTATCGTTAGCCTTCAACAGTGTTAAACTGATACAATATAACAACCATCAAGTTTAACAGTAGCGGAACAAGCAATCCATTAAAAGAGTCAAGTAGAGAATAAAATCTACTATCTTTTATGATTTAGAAGGTTTTTCATCACTTTTATCATTGGGACTCGACAATAAATAATCAACATCATCGAATCACCCCTCACTCTACTACCAAGGATATTCTTTAGTATCACGACCACAATTATCCATGCATTACGGGCCAAGAATATTTGTGTATTCAATAATGGTCATGATCATGCCAACAACAGCGTCCATCAATGCTCTACTACGGCCAATGAGGACTTTTTCCACATCATTTGTAACATTACGGTCCATGATTACACCAATAATCCTGGTCATAATCATACCAAGTCCATCTATGCACTATAGGCCACGAGATGACTTTCAACAAAATATAAACATGAGGATGATGACAATGATATAAGAATTCAATAAAAGAAGTTCAAGAATTATTTTATCCGAGAACTAATAACGTCCAAATTGTCAACATGATATTGCTTTGTAGAGTAAAATTCAAGAATGCTCGGGTAAGAATATTTCCATGAAAAGATCTTCGGATGAAACGCAAATATCAAGGATATTCCACTAATTTCATGGAGTATAGAAGTCAAAACTTTAACCAACCGAGTATAATAAGGAATGGAATAACAAAAGAAATCACCGGGCATGCGATATACTGCATGAAAAGTTATTCCAACGAGAATAATAAATAACGGATCAGTCCCACAGAAACGCATATACATGATATTCCAACAAAATAATAAAGACGGAATCGAATTCCTATAAAACGCATGTATATAGGATATTCTAATGTAATAATAAAGATGTAATCGGTCCTACGTAAAATGCATGCACATGATATTCCAACAAAATAATAAAGACGGAAACCGAGTCCAAAGAAGCAGAACGCATGCATGTGATATTCCAATGTAATGATAAAGAATGGAACAACGGTAAGAATTTCACCAAGTATAGGTAGCCTGACAGATACAAGTTATTCCAACGTAATAATAAAGAATGGAATAATGTAAGTTCTCTTCATGGATAAGAAAGAAATAATACTCCTACCTTAGAAAAACTCGGATCTTTGGAATAAGGAGGTAGCGGACTTCTATTCTTCTTTCTATAATTTCTCTCTATAATAATCGCTCTAAAGCTTTTGTGAATTGGTGAGAAATGAAGGAAGAATGAGCTTCTATTTATAGAAAAATATAGTTTCGATAATTGCACGCTTGGGGCTCAAAAATTACAAAGACAATACCTCCAACTTTTCCTTTATTTTTAATTTAGTCATGGAAGTATTATCAAACTTTCACCACCTCCCCCTAATAGTAAATAATGTGATTCAATAGTAAATTATGTGAATCAATAGTTCTAGACATGTGAAAATATGAATTACAAAGATAAGACCTCCATCTATACCTCCATTTTAACTTAGTCATGCAAATATTATCAATCTTGCACCAACTCCCCTAATAGTAACAAGAATGTGAAACAATAGTATACACATGTGAACAAATAGTTATAATCTTGTGAAATAATAGCAATCAATTGCTCATTTATCCTAAGTTAAATACCTCGATTGGTCAATATAACCTCCAGACATCAATTATTATCGAAATAATTGTCGATTTTCACTAACACAAATAATTCCAACACAATGAAACCATTTTTATCAAAAATATAAATTTTAAAATTTTGAAGTTTGACTTTTTCCGAAAAAGTCAACTATTGACTTTTTGACCAAATAGTGAATTCCGGAAAATTTTGTGTTTATAGACTATTTTTACTAATTTCATCGTTCCGGACTCAAATATCACGTCCGCGTCTCCAAATTCAACTCCGAACACAACTTCAATTTTAATAACATTCATCATTAATATTATAACTCACAATATTTATCAACCAGGTCGTTCCCAGGAAAGAGGGGGCTTTCCAATAAGGATTTCTCCCTATTGGCACGCAATTAGGTGAGCAAACCTCTCCTTGACAGAACTTCTAGACATTGTAAATATTGCAATTTAATAATATGAATAACTTTGTCGTCTCAATTATTGATTTAATAAAATAACATATTATGCAGGTGATACTATGACAATAATCGAATCAATAATATGAGAGATAATTCATAAAGTATTTTTGTCATTTTTTAAAAACTACAATAATTCCGTTGTGGGGGTCCACCAATGATTATGTCGTTGTACGAATATTCCCTGTTAAAACGAATATTCCCCGACCAATCGAATATTATATAACAACTTGCGTACTTTGTAAAATTTGTAAATATTACCCACAACTATAACATTATATCAAATCCACATCATAATATTCAAAAATATATTTCGAGAAAATTTAATCTTTATTCAAAAAGTTGGGGTCTTACAACTTGACTCTTCTAATGGATTGCTTGTCTCCGCTACAGTTAAACTTGATGTTTATTATATTGTATCAGTTTAACACTGTTTAAGACTAATGATAATTTATTCTGCATTATCTTAGTCATAATATTTCTTCTTTGGGCTAGTTGAGCTCACCTTTCTTTCAACGTTCTCTTGAGAAAATGAGAACGTGGTGGGACGACGAGTCGGGGAACAGAGTGATGGTTCTGGATGATAGTATTAGCTAGTAGTCCTCACTATTCTCATTAAATAAGCGTGACAATAAATGTAATTAGGACTCATTAGAGAGTGGATATTGTCTAGAAGACGATATTGTATTTAAACTCACAAACTCTCTTGTTGTATAATTAAGACCGTATTTATGTTACATACCATGTATTTGGCGACTCGAATAGGTGATGTATACCTATTTTGGGGGCGTCCACAATTAATATCAAAGCTTAGGGATATGATCCTGGCTAAGATGTGAGACTAGAACTAGGAGGGAGAGACAGAGAATTCCTTCGCTAGTATGACCTACCTAAGTTTATTTGGTATTTAATTGGTCGGTCAAAGTATAGGGATAATATGTTATATGTTAATTAACCTTTGTTTTGTGGTAGTATCTGAAAATGACATCCGAGAATGTTAAAAATAGCAAATGGAGCACAAGAGACCGTTGAGTCTCCACATATCAATAATCAGGAGAATGTTCATCAGGAAGGCGACAATCCTCATGCAAACAACAACACTGACCAAATGATGAATGATGGATTGTTCAGAGGCTTTATGCAATTCATGTAACATCAAAGAGAGCGGCTCTCATCCAAAATGTAGGTAGAAACACCTTTGGAAACTCTCGAGACGGTCCTTTGCTAAACAGATTCAAGGAGTCAGGGACCACCGGAGTTTATTGGAGAGCCAAAACTACTTAAGGCGGAAGCATGGATAAAGAAGATCACCAAGATATTTGATGTCTTGGGATGCTCCGAGGAGCATAAGGTCCCCTTTGCCACCTTCATGTTGCGTGAAGAGGTAGACTACTGGTGGGAATCTGTAAAACGTACCCAGCTTGACACACTCAAGATGTCTTGGGAAAAGTTCTAAGAGCTATTCAACGACAAGTACTTTCCCGAGAGTATTCGTCACATGAAAGAGGTGGAGTTTATCAAGTTGGAACAAAACAATATGACCGTGTCGCAATACGAGGCTAAATTTGCGAGTTATCCCTATTTTGCATCCCATTTGGTCGATAATGAGGAGCAAATGACGCGAATGTTTTAAGAGGTTTAAAAGCAGGAGATACGTCAATATCTTATTTCTCATAAACCGTGTTTGTACTCGGATGTTGTAAATAAGGCTCGATTATTGGAGCGCCTTGATAGCAGTCAACGCAACCAAGAGAAAGCAAATGAAGATGAAAATACCGGTGGTATCACCATCGAAGCGGTGACAACAAACGTGGAAGGAATCAACATGCCAAAAATGGTAACCACTTCGGTGGTAATCATGGCCAAGACAGTAAAAATGGACATTTCATGAAAAGGAGATTCAACAATGATGAAAAGACGTCAGCACCAGCAACCGTGGTTAAGGAAGGATAATGACCACCTATAATATGCTTCAAATGCGGAGGGGAGGGACATATCAGTCCAAACTGCGTGATGCCATCCAAAGTGTGTTATAATTGTGGAAGAGAAGGTCACCTAGCCCGATTTTGTCGTTCACCGAAGACAAGTACAGCTAGGATGGAGGCACCAAAGGCCGTCCCAGAAAAGTCAAAGCCGGTGGTGCAAGGGAGAGCATTTGTCGTGACCTCCCGAAAAGCAAGAACTGAACGAGGTCATCATGGGTAAAGCTTATCATAAACTCTAGCGAAGTCTATACCTTATTTGATACCGGTTTCTACCCATTCTTTTATTTCTCCTACTTACGCTCAACGATTAAATTTGACTCGGAGAAATTAGACTTTGACTTATCTGTGGAAACTCCGTTGGGAGAAACCTTCATTACATCCATTTTGTTATAAGTCTTGTTTGGTTCAAATCGGTACCTTTACATTACTGTCGATCTTATTTCATTGAAAATACTTGCATTTGATGTGATTCTAGGGATTGATTGGTTAACTACTCATCATGCAAAAAATTAATTGTTTTAAATAAGGTTGTTAGCTTTCATATTCCTAACCAACCTATTATATGAATTCAAGCAACCAAACCATTAAAATCAATCACTATCATCTCAAGCCATAAAGCTATTCGTTTATTGAAAAACGGATGTCAAGCTTTCTTAGCTCATGTCACGGATCTAAACAAAAATACGTCAGTTTTGAATAATATTTCTATTGTTAATGAATTTCCTGACGTATTCCCTGAAGAACTTCCTGACCTACCCCCAGAGCGTGAAATTGAATTTTGTATCGACCTTGAACCCGGTACAAAACCCATTTCCAAAGCCCCATATCGAATGGTTCCTATTGAACTTCAGGAGTTAAAGACTTAACTATAGGAATTGTTAGACATTAGCTTTATTCGTCCTAGTACTTCTCCTTGGGGTGCTCCTGTTCTATTCGTGAAGAAGAAAGATGGGAGTATGCGACTTTGTATTGATTATCGGGAGTTGAATCATGTCACCATCAAAAATAGGTACCCATTGCCACGTATTGATGACCTGTTTGACCAGTTGCAAAGAGCTAAATTCTTTTCAAAGATTGATCTTCATTCTGGATATCACCAATTGAAGATTAGAATAGATGACATTCCAAAGACGGCTTTCAGAACTCGGTACGGGCATTATGAATTCCTAGTCATGTCCTTTGGATTGACTAATGCTCCTGATGCCTACATGTATATGATGAACCGAGTATTCAAGGAATATTTGGATCACTTTGTGGTCATTTTTATTGATGACATCCTTATTTATTCCAAAAGCCGTGAAGATCATGAGCAACACTTGAGGCTGATACTCCAAAAGCTTCGTGAATACAAGCTTTATGCCAAGTTGAAGAAATGCGAGTTCTGGCTTGAAGAAGTAGCATTCCTTGGGCACGTGGTATCAAGTCATGGAATATCTATTGACCCAGCAAAGATTAAAGCTATTTAAAGCTGGGAGCAACCTAAATCGATGATCGAGTAATCGTAGCTTTCTCTTAGTCATTGTTATTATCGGAGATTCGTAGAAGGGTTTTCTCGAATCGCTACTCCACTAACTCAGTTGTCTCGGAAAGATACAATGTTCGGTTGGAGCGAGGAATGTGAGAAGAGTTTTCAAGAACTCAAGAGGAGACTCATTTCAGCACCTATTCTGACAATACCATCTGGTTCGGAGGGATTTATCATCTACAGTGATGCTTCGGACAAAGGGTTAGGATGTGTTCTCATGCAACATGGGAAAGTCATAGCCTATGCCTCATGAAAACTCAAAGAATATGAGAGGAATTATCCTACTCATGATCTAGAGTTGGCAGTTGTTGTCTTCGCACTAAAGATTTGGAGGCATTACTTGTATGGGGCAAAAGTGGAGATCTTTACGGATCATAAAAGCCTCAAATATTTCTTCACTCAAAAGGAACTCAACATGCGACAGCGACGTTGGCTTGAACTATTGAAAGATTATGATCATACCATCCAATACCATCTTGGAAAATCGAACGTGGTAGCTGACGCATTGAGTAGAAGATCATATGCGGGTACGAGTACAATATTGACAACGTAAAGGCCCATTTTGTGTGACTTACAAAGGATGGAAATAGAGTTAAAGACTCCAGGGACCCATGTGATGATGGCAAACATACGAGTAGAACCGACTTTAATTGATAAAGTTAAAGATGATCAAGCTACAGACCTGGAGCTGATGCGTATGAGGAAGAAAGTGCAAGAAGGTGCTATGCCGAAAGCAAGAATCGATGAAGAAGGAATACTTCGAGTCAACTCCAGACTTTATGTTCCTAACGACCCCGATTTAAAGTATAAAATCATGATGGAGGCGCACAACACACCGCTTTACAATCCATCTCGGGAGTACCAAAATGTATCATGATCTTCGTCCATACATTTTGGTGGGGCATATAAAGAGAGAGATAGCGCTCTTATCTCAAGGTGTCTAACGTGTCAACGAGTCAAGGCGTAGAATCAAGTAACAAAAGGTCCATCAGAACCACTTGAAATTCCGAATGGAAGTGGGAGCACATTACCATGGATTTCATTCTGGGTCTTCCAAAGGTTTCTCAAGGTATAGATGCGATTTGGGTCATTGTTGATAGATTGACCAAGTCTGCTCATTTCTTCTCGATCGAGAAACTTATACACTTGAACATCTTGCTCAGATGTACATAAACGAGATTGTAAGATCGCATGGTATGCCAAGATCCATAGTTTCTTATCGAGACCCAAGATTCACTTCACGATTTTGGGTTAGTTTGCGAGAAAAGCTATGGGCACAGATTTACGATTTAGCTTTCGGTAAATCATTCTCGATTTTTTGATAGACGGTGGAGAGGACTATTCAAACTCTTGAAGATCTATTAAGACTCGTGTCCTTGATTTCAAGGGAAGTTGGGACAATTTCTTACCATTGGTGGAGTTTTCCTACAACAACAACATTATCAAGCAAGTATTGGCATGGCTCCATTCAAGCGTTGTATGGAAGAAAGTGTCGCTTCTCCGGATCTTTGGGATGAGGTGGGTGAAACAACGTTGTTGGGACCGGGAGTTGATACGTATGACTACTTTAAAGATTCAAACGATCCGACAACGTAAAAACCTCACAAGATCGATAAAAGAATTATGCCGATCTTCATCGAAAGGATGTGGAATTCGATATATAGAGATCATGTGTTGTTAAGAGTTGCTCCGGAAAGGGGTTACTGAGATTTGGAAGAGAGGAAAGCCCAATCCTCGATTCATCGGCCCATTTTAATCCTCGATCGAGTAGGAACTGTGGCCTATAGACTCGCTTTTACCACCAAGTATGTCTCGTGTTCATAACATTTTTCACATATCCATGTTACGTAAATATGTGGAAGACCCAAACCACATTATTGAAGTTAGAACCAAGACGAAAATAAGCGGAATATTTGACTTATGAAGAGGTTCCCTGCTCAAATCTTGGATAAGAAGGAATATATTCTACGCTCCAAGGTTATACCAGTTGGGTAAATTCTAGTTACGCACAACACGCAAGTATACGTGGTCAACAAGTAATAAAGAGTAAGTAAAGTATCGTTCCCACGGAGAATTAATTAATAAATTTCACCAAGCATTAACCCATAACCATTTCAGTCTTATTTAAATGAAGGATAATATATTTTATATTTAAACTATGAAAATTAAATAAACCTAACTATTCCTATAGTGAAACTAGATAATGAAGACCTGAGATTACAATTTCATCTATTGACTCATTCAAATCCATACATTTCATGTTAAGCCAAACTAATTGTACCGGTTTGTTAGTCGAGAACACTAAAGTAAAGTAATGCCATCTTTCAATGTACCATACCTATATCACATGTAATCCACAATTGATAGAATATACATGAACACCCACATTACCTAAACCACTATATGTCTATGTGATTTATAAATAATTAGGGTTTAAGCCCAAGTTCTCAAGTGACTACGAGTGGTGCTTCGGTATATGTCTATCCTAAGCATAAATCATACATCCCATCACAATGCAGAATATACAATGACAAGCTATCAAGATCAGATCTAAACTCATACTTCATCTTTCAAGTTCGTATGGGTTATCACAGTAATTGATGGCCAATCAACTAAGCAAATAAGCATGAATCTTAATAGGCAATCCCATAGCAATCAATAAGGTTAACAATGAAATATATCAGATTAAACTAATCCATAGAATCCATTGTAATCTCAAAATAGAGTTTAGTTCATCATAGAATCAAAACCCACAATCCACAATTGATTATACATTGAGAAATAAAGATAGAAGTAAAGAGAAGTTAGGGATTTCGGAATGCAAATTTGATCTCTCTTGCTCCAATTCTGAATTCCTTATGCTCTCCAATTGCTTCAATCTTCAACTCTAATCTAATCTAGGGTTCTAATCTAATCTAAAAAGAAAGAGAAGAAAAGAGCATATGTAATCTTGATTCAGCCCCCAAGGGGTGGTATATTCTTTACATGATGAGAATATGTCTAATATATAAGCCGTAATTGAATCCCCCTCTCTGTTACGCTTCAATTGCACTGTTTAATGAAAAGTCAGCTTTGGTCAACACCCGAAGTCGCGCGGCCGTGCAAGAATTGGCCTAAAGTTGGGCGCGGCAGCGCACAAGTGAAAATCGCGTCTTTTTGCTACTACAAGTCTTGCGACCGCGCACGGATTCGCGCGCCCGCGCGCGGGTGATTTTCTGCTGCAGTGTGCTCTGGTAAAATGGTCATAACGTTTGATCCGGGAAGAGTTACATGGCCTGCCACCTATCAAATCGAAGATATCGACGAGCTCTACAACTTTTATTCTTTGATTATTGAGAAATTCTAGCCGGATGAAAGTTGAAATCGAGATGGAAGGGACTGCTATGAAAATGGCTAACCAAAACAACGAAGTTTGACGTCCGTTGGTACAACGATCATAACTCTTGCATCCGAACTCCGATTAGAGCGATTCAAGATGTTCTGGAAAGCTATGAAGACGCTCTACAATTTAAGCTAAGTTCCAAACCAAGAACATGAAGTAACATGACAGCCCAAATGATGTCCGGATTGCCTTTTCTTTGCATTTTCTTTACTTTTCATTACCAATAATCGCTCACACCGCTCCCAAACATATAACCTACAAAATGAACACAAAATGCATGAAAAGTAATTAAGACACATGAATATAAGCAACTAATTCAAGTAAAAGATACCGGATAAGTGTATAAAAAATCCACTTATCAAATACCCCCAAACTTAAACCGTTTCTTGTCCCCAAGCAACACAATATAATGCAATCTATATGCTATGCAAGCTACGCTACTATGACAATGAATTCCCAGATTTCCAGCCATGTTATGAATTCCAGTGAGACCTACCTCAGAGAAATATCAAGATTCAAGAACAAAGCATCAAACTAAGCTAAAGGCATAATGACATACAATCAGATAATCCTAACCTGCTATAAAGATGTTGTGTGTGTGTGATGTGTTCACAGATAAACTTGACAAATGTGAAGATACCACATGCTTTATTGCTTAAGGCAGAAAATTGAGTTTAAATCAAGAACTGCATATACTAATGAGACATCAACTACTCCAACACATCAATACAAACTAAGGTTCAACAATGAGTTTATTCTGCTTTGTTTTTACTCACGAGGGTGATTTTCGTACTTTCCTGCGGTGTTTATTGATATTTTTTTTATATGTGTAAATAGCGAGTGCGTATTAAGCTCCATCTCACTTTTCATTTCTATTTAAACGAGTGCGTTTTACGCTCCATATCGCTTTCCATTTCCATTTATACGAGTGCGTTTTACGCTCCATCTCGTCCCAATAGCAAGCATACCCATGTGTTCCCAAAGTTTGAGTATCTGTGTTTTCATAGTCTATGTCTACGTTATACACAATTCCATCTTTAAAAACAACATTTTCTACTCAGCAAACCAACATACTAATCTTAACCAACAAGCAAATAGGAACATTATCTTGCTACCTGGTAACATCTAAACAGGAAGCATGAATTATATCATGTATAAAATTATAACTAAGCTCAAGATATCAACCAAATTCAAAAATCTATCAAATTTCTATTTCATCATTGGCCAAATTAGAATTTAACTAACTAAAAGCCTGATATTATGCAATGTTATGCAACTAAACACATACTAAATAAACAAGACAAAAGAAAACTAAAAAAAATTAAAAAATTCATGTAGAATTTAACTACAGGATACTAAAATACCCCTACTATGCAACTTAAACATACAATCAAACTATATGCAACTAACTATATGCAACAACTACTCACTACAACCCAATACCCCAAAACTTAAAATAAACAATGCCCTCGTTGTAGTGAAAGAATACTCCCCTAAGTGGCAATGTCATCTCCGTCATTTCTACGCGTGATCCGATGGTATATCGGCGATGACTAAGTTTGAGATATTCTATAGTTGAGACCGAGTGTGGGCTTCTAATCGTCCGAATGCTTGAGATTTGAAATTAAAATAAATCGCCAAGATCAATCAGTATCGCTACATTGGCACAAGCGCTCTTCTATGCAAATCCTCATGGCACGCAACTTGCAGCAGGCAAAGTCATCTGGTAAATGGGTGTCATATGCGCTTCTCGCAACTCGGGTTCTCGCTTCATTTGGTTTGACTTGCTTTGATCCTCAATGCTTATAGCAATTGGATTTAACCTTGAGAGAGAAAACAATAAAGCTATTATTAAGATTTACCACTATCTAACATCTACTAAATATGACAATGTAAATAAGAATTAAACAAGGAGGGAGAAAGATTGGATGGGGTGCCTTCCATTGAGCGCTCGGTTTATAGTCCGTTAGCTGGACTCTTTTCTTGCCATCGCTATCCAATTCCTCTACGATAAGCTAGGAACCCTCCATCCATTAGAACTGCAATGTGCGTAGGTAGGTTCCCCATCTTGCTTGTCTGTGAATTGACACAACCTGACATATTTCATGTACATGATGCCCCCAGTTCTATTGCATAGCCAGGTGCTCCTTCCGTTGTGTCTGTGAATAGATTTTTGCATTGAGGCATGACAGATACAACATAATTCTCTTCTTCTATTATCTCTTCCTCAGCCCACCATGGTTTGTAAGAAGCCTCATAATCGCAGAAATTCTTGCTTTGGATGTGACTACCAAGGGGACATGGGTGTGCAAATTTCACTAAATTTTTTAACTCTATCTGAGAAGGCACTTGGGGTATTATACAAGTCAGCTCATGATCTTCATTTTCCATACCCCCAGTTGTCTCCTCAATGTCCACTCCTTTCAGTTCATTTTGTGGCATAAACACCTCTGGCTCTCCATCAGTTTCATCGTCCATGTCATAACACCAATTGTTTTAACGGCGATTGTTCAAGGCTTTGAGTATTTGATCCATTTGATTCTGCAGATTCTGAATTGACCTCCCTTGCTCAATCATCTTCTCCTCAGTTAACGCTACAAACTTGAACCACAAATCCTCCACTCTTGAATTATCTTGTTCAGTTTCAAAATCCATGTATTGAGGACCATTCATTAAGGAGTTAATGAGTTGTTCCATCTGTTTGTTAAGATTTTAGCTTGATAACTCCTGACTCATCATCATCTCTTCATGGTCTGCTATGCTGTTTGACATGACTTTCTTCAACCTTGAATTTTCTTCTTGTTGCATTGGAGGTGGATATGAGAAATTCGATGGATGTGTTGGACTTGCGGCACAGTATTGGTCTCGATAGTTATAACTCCATTCAGAATCTGGGTGATACCCCCAACCTTGATGATAATTGGGATTAGCATGGTTGTTGGAGTAATCACCCCCAAACTGCACTTGTCCAACAATCGATGTTGTCAGATCGATAACTTTGGATGCTCGCCAAAGACAATATTCACATGTAAATGAAAATACATTGAGTCCCTCAGTTCTTATGTCCTTTGGTAGAGGCATGTTCGCATAAGGCCATTGATAAGCAAAGTCCCCCATGATACCTGAAAAGAGAGAAATATAAGAAGCTAATTAAAATAAAATAATAAAAAAAATGTTTAAATTAAGACCAATTTGATTGAAATTAATGTTGGCAAAAATTATTAAAATAATTCCCCGGCAACAACGCCAAAAACTTGTTGAGTAAATTCTAGTTACGCACAACACGTAAGTATACGTGGTCAACAAGTAATAAAGAGTAAGTAAAGTATTATTCCCACGGAGAATTAATTAATAAAGTTCACCAAGCATTAACCCATAACCATTTCAGTCTTATTTAAACGAAAGATAATATATTTTATATTTAAACTATGAAAATTAAATAAACCTAACTATTCCTAGAGTGAAACTAGATAATGAAGACCTGAGATTACAATTTCATCTATTGACTCATTCAAATCCATACATTTCATGTTAAGCCAAACTAATTGTACCAGTTTGTTAGTCGAGAACACTAAAGTAAAGTATAGCCATCTTTCAATGTACCATACCCATATCACATGTAATCCACAATTGATAGAATACACATGAACACCCACATTACCTAAACCACTATATGTCTATGTGATTTATAAATAATTAGGGTTTAAGCCCAAGTTCTCAATTGACTACGAGTGGTGCTTCGGTATATGTCTATCCTAAGCATAAATCATACATCCCATCACAATATATAATATACAATCACAAGCTATCAAGATCAGATCTAAACTCATACTTCATCTTTCAAGTTCATATGGGTTATCACAGTAATTGATGGCCAATCAACTAAGCAAATAAGCATGAATCTTAATAGACAATCCCATAGCAATCAATAAGGTTAACAATGAAATATATCAGATTAAACTAATCCATAGAATCCAATGTAATCTCAAAATAGAGTTTAGTTCATCATAGAATCAAAACCCACAATCCACAATTGATTATACATTGAGAAATAAAGATAGAAGTAAAGAGAAGTTAGGGATTTTGGAATGCAAATCTGATCTCTCTTGCTTTAATTCTGAATTCCTTATGCTCTCCAATTGCTTCAATCTTCAACTCTAATCTAATCTAGGGTTCTAATCTAATCTAAAAAGAACGAGAAGAAAAGAGCATATGTAATCTTGATTCAGCCCCCAAGGGGTGGTATATTCTTTACATGATGAGAATATGTCTAATATATAAGTCCTAATTGAATCCCCCTCTCTGTTACGCTTCAATTGCACTGTTTAATGAAAAGTCAGCTTTGGTCAACACTCGAAGTCGCGTGGCCGCTTAAGAATTGGCCTAAAGTTGGACGCAGCCGCGCATAAATGAAAATCGCGTCTTTTTGCTACTGCAAGTCTCGCGGCCGCGCACAGATTCGCGCGCCCGCGCGAGGGTTATTTTTTGCTCCAGTGTGCTCTGGTTAAATGGCCATAACGTTTGATCCGGGAAGAGTTACGGGGCCTGCTACCTATCAAATCGAAGATATCGACGAGCTCTACAACTTTCATTCTTTGATGATTGAGAAATTCGAGACAGATGAAAGTTGAAATCGAGCTGGAAGGGACTGCTATGAAAATGGCTAACCAAAACAGCGAAGTTTGACGTCCGTTGGTACAACGATCATAACTCTTGCATCCGAACTCCGATTAGAGCAATTCAAGATATTCTGGAAAGCTACGAAGACGCTCTACAATGTAAGCTAAGTTCCAAACCAAGAACATGAAGTAACATGACAGCCCAAATGATGTCCGAATTGCCTTTTCTGTGCATTTTCTTTACTTTTCATTACCAATAATCGCTCACACCGCTACCAGACATATAACCTACAAAATGAACACAAAATACATGAAAAGTAACTAAGACACATGAATATAAGCAACTAATTCAAGTAAAAGATACCGGATAAGTGTATAAAAAATCCACTTATTGATCAATACCTCAAGTCAAAGTTTTGTGAATAAACCACGATGTTGAGGAAATTACTTGGGAGTTAGAATCTGAAATAAAATCAAGGTATCCTTACCTCTTCAATATACCAGGTACGTACCCTAATGTAGAGGGCAAAATTTTATAAGAAGGGGAGATTGTAAAACCCCAACTTTTTGAATAAAGATGAATTTTCTATAAATATTATTTTTGAATATTATGGAGTGAAATTGATATAATGTTATATTTGTGGGTAATATTTATAAATTTTACAAAGTACGCAAGTTGTTATATAATATTCGATTGGTCGGGGAATATTCGTTTTAACAGGGAATATTCATATAATCTAAGACAATCATTGGTGGACCCCACAACGAAATTATTGTTTGATTGAGAAAACGATAAAAATACTTTTTTATGAAAATAACTACAAAAGTTTTATCGTTAATCGTTGAAACACTCGGTGTTAAAAGTATAGTAATACTGTGGTTGCATAGTAGCACATGGTATTCATTATTGATGCTTTACGTGATAAGTCACTAGCTTTTGTTGGTATTATTAATGTAATAATACGTAAAATCTTTTATATGAAATGTAATACTTTTATAAAGTTATTCTATAAATAGAATATATTATATTCTATTATGTATAGTGTTGCATAGTGTTTTGCATAGTAAAATCTTTTTATATAAAATGTAATACTTTTATAAAGTTATCTCGTTTTATTAGACAATAATTAGAATATATTATATTTTATTATGCATAGTGTTTGCATAGTAAAATCTTTTATAAAGTTATTCGTTTTATTAGATTATAAATAGAATATATTATATTTTATTTAAAAGATTTTGCTTTAATTATGGACCGTCAGATTAAAGTAATCAATCTGGACCGTTCATGAGTTAGTTACTATCACATACCATTTTTCTATAAATAGAAGCTCATTACTTCATTATTTTCTTACGAATTCAATCGAAACTCTAGAGAGATAAACTATAGAGAGAAAGAAGAAATATTCTCTACTTCACTACTTATATATCCAAAGACTTTCTTCTTCTTAGGTAGGGAATATTATTTGTTGTACTCGTAAGGGGTGTTATTCTTTTGTATTCATGAAGAGAACTTATGTTATTCCATTCTTTGTTATTCGCTGGAATAACTCAGATAATGCTACCCTATACTTGGTGACATTCTTTTAATATTCCATCTTTATTATTATTCTCGCTGGAATATCTTGTCTTCAAATGCGTTCTGCCGGACCGGTTCCATCTTTATTATTATTCTGCTGGAATATCATGTCAATGCGTTACTTTGTACCGGACTGGCCTTTATTATTCTCATTGGAACATCCTCGCTTGGTTCAATTTCGCCGACCGGTTTCACATTACTTATTAATCTGTTGAATAACTTGTCTGGCATGCCAAGTACCGCATGCATGGTGATTTCTTTTGTTATTCCATTCTTTATTATACTCAATTGGTTAAAGTTTTGACTTCTATACTCCATGAAATTAGTGAAATATCCTTGATAATTGCTCTTCATCCAGTATCTTTTCATGGAAATATTCTTCCGAGCATTCTTGAATTTTACTCTACAAAGCAAAGATCATGTTGACAATTTGGGCGTTATTGGTTCTTGGACAAATTAATTCTTGAACTTGTTTTATTGAATTCTTATATCATTGTCATCATCCTCATATTTATATTTTTTGAAAGTCATCTCAGGCACCAGTAGTATAGATGGACTTGGTATGATTATGACCAGAGATTATTCTATGTAATCATGACCGTAATGTTATAAATGATGTGGTAAAAGTCCCCATTGGCCCAGTGGTATTGATGGATGATTGTTTGCATGATCATGACCATTAATGAATACACAAATATTCTTGGCCCAGTAGTGCATGGATAATTATGGTCGTGATACTAAAGACTATCCTCGGTCAGTCTGCAGGGTGATTCGATGATGTGGATTATTTATTGTCGTGAGTCTCAAATGATAAAAGTCATGAAAAACCTTTTAAATCATAGAAGATAGTAGATTTTATTCTCTTACTTGACTCTTCTAATGGATTGCTTATTTCCGCTACAGTTAAACTTGATGTTTGTTATATTGTATTAGTTTAACACTGTTTAAGGCTAATGATAATTTATTCTGCATTATCTTAGTCATAATATTTTTTACTGGGCTAGTTGAGCTCACCCTTTCTTTCACTGTTCTCTTCAAGAAATGAGAACGTAGCTGGGATGAGTCGGGGAACGGAGTGATGGTCCGGATGATAGTATTAGCTAGTAGTCCTCACTATTCTGTTAAATAGTGTGACAACAAATGTAATGAGGACTCATTCTGAGAGTGGATATTGTCTAGAAGACAGTATTTGTATTTAAACTCATAGCTCTCTTGTTGTATAATTAAGATTGTATTTATGTTCTGTACCATGTATTTGGTGACTCAGAATAGGTGATGTATACTTATTTTGGGGGCGTCACAGCCATTGTGACGTGCTATCCAATGTTGGGATGAGAGTCACAGTTGGTATATATTTGTATCAAAACTCACAACATATGTGTTGTTGTAATTTATAATTTAGAAATAAGAGTGTTTTTGTTTGATTTATAAATTAAGTTCAAACAAGTTGTAAATGTGTGTAGTTAATATAACTTTTTTGGTTAAAATAAGTTATAAAATTATTTTAAACAAAAACACTCTTATTTATAATTATAACTTGAAATAATTTATAAATTATTTTAAGTCATATTAAGTAATTTATAAATTATTTTATTTATTTGAAATTATTTATAAATTATTTCAAGTTATAATTTATACATAAAAGTGTTTTTATTTGATTTATAAATGAAGTTCAAATAAGTTGTGAAGGTGTATAGTTAATATAACTTTTTTGGTTAAAATAAATTGTAAAAATTATTTTAAACAAAAACACTCTTATTTATAAATTATAACTTGAAATAATTTATACATTATTTTAAATTGCAAGTGGTTTTAAAAGAAGTCTAGACCCTTAGTTGAATTCATTTTCCCTTTCTTTTTTACCTTTTAATCTGGTGGCTATCATTTATTTATCTTGAGAGTGGAAAAAGAAAAAAACAGAGAGAAACATGGTTACATTATAATAGAGAGAAAAGCTCATTGATGGAGATTTAGAGAAATAGGCATATATAATTATATAGGTACTACTTTACTTCTTCTTGTGTCACAGAGATATATATATATATATATATATATATATATATATATATATATATATATATATATATATATAGAGAGAGAGAGAGAGAGAGAGAGAGAGAGAGAGAGAGTGAAGTGTTAGAGATTGGTTATGTGGAGAGAATGAAGAGACCAACGTGCCGCTACTCTTTCTAGCGGCAGGGATGAGAATAAAAAAGGGGTGTTTCGGTCATTTATATCTGTCGCTATTCCTTCTAGCGGTAGGGAATAAATCAAGCCTAATCTCAGCCCTTTATTATAATGATCAACAGTTGGAGAGTTGGTTGTTAGAATCAGGGACGGAGCTACATGCATATTGGAGGAGGCCACGACCCCCCAAAGGTTTGAAATTTTTTGTAAGATTTACCCTTAAAGTTTGAAAATTTTGTAAGGCTAGCCCCCTAAGTTTTGACGAAGTTTTGATATGTTTTAAAAGACTTTTTTTTGCTATGTTTTAGTATCTTTGTCAAAGCAAATTCTATTACTATATTATTTTTGTTTTAGTAAAAATATGTTTTGTAATAGTGAAATTTTACTTTTTAGTGATGAATATATTTTATGCTTTTAAAATTGTTTTTGGTCCCCCCAAAGAAGAAATCCTTGCTCCGTCCCTAGTTAGAATAGTGTCTGTGGCAATTGTTTGCCACGGATGGGTATATATATATATATATATATATATGCCCGCTAAACAAAATGAGACCATTAAAAATAAAAATAAAAATCTCAAAGATAATATATTAAGTTGATCATGTTCAAGTACATTGGAGAATGTCCAACGTAACCTTCTAGCATGATAAATCAATAGAGTATTGAATAATTAATATGTGTTTGTTGTGCACATAAACAAGGCTTGTATTAAATATTTGAGATGTTGACTTTATTGCATTGAATGTTTATAAGGAATTAAACAATACCATTTTGTTGTGCACACTCAAGGACTGCAATTTTCTCTTCACTTATATGAAAATATTGGGTCTAACTTAACTTAGATAATTTTAGATCGGATGTGCACTCACATGACCATTATTATCTAAGAGGTAAAATTAGAAAGGAGTTACATGGAGATGTAATTGACAAAAGTTATCTACCTTTTAAATAAATATGTAGTTTGTTGTGTACACACAATGCTATGTATTTATTGTAATAGGATCCTTTTTCACTAACCGGATTTTACAAAAGGGTTTTATGATTAGCTATGTCTATATCTTCATGACTATTTTCTTCCTCAATAATACCATCTTGATTGTTTGCTTCTTTTCTTTTTCGAGAATTTTTGTCTTTTGAACCGATTGGTCTAACATGCTTTTGTCATTTCTTAAACTCATTTGCTACAATTTTTGCAGATTATCCTATTGGGACTTCAATTCGGGTTGGAGTATTTATAGTTGTATCTGAGATTTCATTACTCCTTTTAAGTCGGTGAATGCATTCGGTAGTTGATTTTTTATGTCTTGCAAATGAAGTATCTTTTGAACTTCTTGTTCACATTGTTTTGTACAAGGATCAAAATTCAATAGTAAAGATGCATTCCAAGTAATATCTTTATCCAGCTATTTAATTTCTCCTCCTATTTAATTTATCCAACTATTTAATTTCACCTATTAAGGGTTCACGATATTTAATTATCGATGGGGACTCAAACCCAATATATATTCTCAATCTCCTTTAAGAACCCATCTTTGTACGTTGTGGCGGATAAATTGGAACATACACCTCACAACCAAATATTCTTAGATGAGAAATATTTGGCTTATGACCAAAAGTCAATTGTAATGAGGATAATTTGTGATATGTTGCTGGCCTAATGCGAATAAGCGTTGTTGCATGTAAAATAGCCTGCCCCCAAAAAGAGACATAAAGTTTTGTTCTCATGAGCAATGGTCTTGAAATTAACTGGAGGTGTTTAATAAATGATTCAGCAAGACCATTCTGAGTATGAACATAGGCAACAAGATGTTTGTTATTTATCCTAAGTTACATGTGATGTGTTAAAATTATGTACTACAAGTGCATAGTGTCAAATTGAAGAACTGGCAAGTACAGGTTGAACCCACATAGACTAGATTAATTTTAATGTATCCTTAATATATATTTTAGGCAAATTAAAAATAAAGATTGAAAATGATTAACTTAAATATGAAAACTAATATTAAGGAAGAAATATAGGAATTCAAATCCATTAAACAATAAACATAATAAGTAATTTAATCTCTTCTATTTCTATAACTTAATTATGATTTTGATCTCTCTTCCCTTTAATTTAATAATTTTACTATTAACGTTGGCAATTATAGACTATGAAAATTTAAGGATTAACTATAACCCATCAAAAAGTTTTCATGTGGATTATGAAAAATTCATGTTGATGTTGGGATTTTTATTTGTCCCTTTCTGTGCTTGTTTTTTGGTATTCTCATTTTATGTGAGTTTTATTTGAAAAAACAAGTTTGAAAAGGTCCGACATGTATATGTCGACTATTTGACTTTTACAGTTGCCAGTTAGTATATTTGAAATGGTTGTACTAACTCAACCGAGAAAAAGTTTGCACAAAGACCCAATAATTGGACACTATTTAACTGGTCTTGGAAATCGAGATTCGTTAGGGTTCGGGGGCTTGATTAAGAGGAGGGAAGGTGTTAGGCACCCCCCAACTTCCATGAAAACACGGTTACTGCCACTTTTCATTTAACTTTTATTTGCGTGTGTGTGTGTGTGTGTGTGAGTTAGGCCTATGTGCAATTATATGGAATTAGTATTATGCCTCATTTTCACCTATATTCAAAGGGTTTGACTTTTGTATAAAAATTCAATTTTAACAAGGTATAGCAGTGAAGTTTTGGAAAATAGGTTTTTCAAACCCTTATGCTCAATAGTAATTGAGGCTTTTGATACTTCCATTTTATTATATTCGCCTTGATTGCTTTTATTTTCGAGATGCGAGGTATCTTCGAGAAAATAAAATATGTATAGCAGTAACGAACTCCTTGTGGGTATGAGAGCCATCTACAGATATCCAAACACCGTAGATAATTTACAAGTTGGCTGCAACTGAGAAATGTCCATCTTGGGAATCGAATCTAGATTTTGAGGCTGAATCTGTGATCACATGATTCCTAGGCTCACATGAAAGAGCAATATGTACAAAAGCTAGAAAAAAAACTAGATTTTGTGGGCAAGGAAATCGTTCCTTACTAGGGTTAGGGTTTCGTATTGGCTGAGGAGGAGAGAAATCCACGAAAAGTACGAAATTAATTGATTGATTGAAGAGGGGAGAAGAACAGGTGAGTGATTACTCCAGCGACACGTGACAGAACTCTTAGAATCCGAGAACCTTGTTAGGGTAGCAAGGATTCAGAGAGCATTCTTGAGTCTTCGGGTTGAGAGAGAATCTCCAAATCTCCTAGTCTTTGAAAAGGTCCAAGAGTCCAAAGTGAGGTCCCTTTCCCAATGGAGTGGAAGGGGTATTTATAGGTTTTTTCATACGTATATATATACATATACTGAAACTAAATCAAGATACATTATATATTACCAAATAAAATTAAAAATCTTATTTTATTTTGAAAATCTTAAAAACAAAGTCAAATCTTTATATATATATATATATATATATATATATATATATATACATTAGTACCTAATTAAAAGAAACAGTAATGGGATATCCCACATCTAGTTGTCAAAACATTTCAGTCTTGAATCACTTTTCAAGTCTATATATATGCATGATTATATAAGTTAGGTAGTATGCATGGTATCAACACGTTTCCTCTATATAAATTTGGATATCATGTTACTCATCTCTGGCATTGATTAAGTGATTGTCTTCCTGTTTTCAAAGCAAGAATTACGTAACAGATTGAGAGACCAATTTTGCTATAGAATTGTAACGAAGAAAACCATTAATTTCTCATGCATGGACCCAAATAAATAATATTACTAAATAATATTAAATCTTATTTTAATTTGTAAATAAGATCAAATCATCTTTTTATTTGGAAACAAGATCAAATCCTTTTTTATTTAGAAATAGAATATTTGATTCCATAATATATATTTGAAAACTAAATCATAATAAATTAAATTAAATCAAATCCGCCGTCTTTTTTTTTCTTTTCTTTTCTTTTTTTTAAAGATAATTGATAAACACGTAATTCATACATTTTATTATCCCTAATTTTGTCCTTTTAATTATATTAGTTTATTAAATTAACATGTTTTAATTTATTTTGTAGGATTTAATATTTATTGCAATAAAGTCAAAATCTTGGTGATCAAGGGATATTTAATGCTCTTATTCATGTAAGGAGTATCCAAGAAGAATCCGACAAGGAGAAGGAAAGAGGTTGAACAATCTTAGTGTGCAAGTCAAATCCAACAAGAGAAAGGAATGTCAATCTAGAAGATTTCTCTATCTAGAAGATCTTTTTGAGAAGTTGATTGCCACTAGGAAGTTGAATCCTACATGGAAAGGGAACAAAAGTGTCCAAATTCAATGAATCTAAATTAGGGTTCAAAGTTATTTTCCCTATAAATAGGTCTCTTATTTTAGAGAGAAATACTTAGGGATTGTATTAGTTTATGTTAGGAGTAAATGTAGATTAAATTATGTCTTCATTGTACGTTCGTTGGATGATCGTTAATTAAAGGGAGTTTTCTTATTTATTTTTAATCTTCTTCTTTTCTTTATTTTAATTAGTTTAATTATTTTCCATGTCAAGTTAAATTCTTTCATCTAGGATGAAGATGAAATTAAATAATTATTCGTGATAATATTTTTCATCTCTTCTATTGTTTATGCTTTTATGTTTAATTGATTTCGCTTTCATGTTTCGTTATTGAAATACCTTCGTTTTATAGTTCTTATGTGATTTTAAATTAATTAAGAGGTTTTGATATATTATTGTTAAGATGTGAGTTTTTCAAAATCCATGCTTGCTCAAAGAAGTTTTGATGGGTTATAGTTAATCCTTAAATTTTCATAGTCTATGCTTGCCCACGTTAATTGTAAATTAAAGGGAAAGGAGATCAAAATCATAGTGAGTTATAAAAACAGAAGAGATTGAATTATATGTTATGATTATTATTTAATGGATTCAGATTCCTAGATTGTTTCCTCATTATTTGTTTTCATATTCTAGTTAATTAATTCTCAATCTTTATTTCTAATTCGCCTAAAATAGATATTAAGGAAATATTAAAATTAATCTAGTCTCTGTGGGTTCGACCTGTACTTGTCAGTTCTTCAATTCGACATTGTGCACTTGCAGTACATAATTTTAACACATATAGTTTTTGGCGTCGTTGCCGGGGACTAGACTTAATTTGTATTCCTTAATTTTTATTTATTCGAATTAGTTTTTTCTTTTCTCTTCTAATTGTTTTTTTTTCAGGATTATTGAAGCGGATCGAAGGAGCGAAAAGATAAAGATTTTGTTGCTGCGCTTTCTTCGGTACTTCGTATCTCCATATTTTTTTTTAAAAAAGATAAAAAAAAATAGTAGTTTAGTTTTTTGATTTTATATATTTTATTTTTGCGACTTTCGTGTTAGTTGTCTCTTTGTTTTTTATTTGTGGAAAAATGGATTCTTATTATAGTTGGAATAATAATTTTGCTTGGAATCAAGAACCCTATGAAAATTTTAATGCATACCAAGTAAATCAATTTTTTTCAAGTTATGAAAATTCTTATCGAAGTTCATATTCATATCCATATTCATATTTATATCTATATTCGGATCCAGAACCTCAATATCCACAAGAAATATCAAATGAAGTAGAGGAAAGACTTAGTGCCTTGGAGAAAACTACGAAAGTTTTAATGGAAGAGCAATTTAGTATTATATCTCGTCTAGAAATTCAAATGAGTCGATTAGCCACCATAATAAATGAACAAGAGGTGGGTGAATTTTCTAGTAACTCTGAGGTTAATTTTGAAAATCTTGATGGTTGTGAAAATGATGAGGAAAGTGGAAATTTTATATTCAATTCTACACAATTTGAGTCAAGCGTATTTGAGGAGTCTACAAATTATGAGTCTATGCCTAAAATTGATCATGTTGCATTTGATGAGTCGGTTGAAAAAGTTTATAAGCCTAAAGCTCCATACCCTGAAAGACTTATTCCAAAAAAATCACCTAGTGATTTTTTGGACCAACCCATTAAAGTAAACATGATCCAAGAGTTGTCAATGACCCAAGAAATAATTGAAAATAGACTCTTGATTAAAAAAGATCCAATTGATTTTTTCTTAAATCACCTTGACCAAAATTGCAATGAATCTAAATATTTAGATAAGGTCAATGAGCCGTTGAGATCCACTACAAATAAGTTAACTAAACTAGAACATGTATTTGAACCAATTCTTCCATCATTTGAACATGTTAATGAAAGTTTTCTTGAGGTAAACTTGAAGCATAAGTACTGTGATGAAAATTCTGACTATTTTCAATTTCCTAGACCTCCTAAAAATAATAAAAAGTTCACACTCACTTATCTATTTGTAACATTCATTTTTAGTCACATAATTTTTAGGATTTATAAAATTTGTAGATATGTACATTTGTTTTCTTTCTCACCACATTCTCTTGCAGAACAAATGCCCCACATACAAGGTACAATTCTTTCACATCTTTGTTCTCTTTTCTTCATTTGCATACATTGAGGACAATGCATGATTTAGGTATGGGGGGTTTGTTTGTATTATTGTATTAGATTTTTTAATTTTAAATTTTAAATTTTTTTATTTTTACGAAAAAATTAATTAAAACATAAAAAAAATAGAAAAATCTAAAAATTAATTAAAACACAAAAAATAGAAAAAAAATTAAAAAATTAAAAAAATTTATTTGACTTTTTATGGATTGAATTAATTCTAATAAGTGTTTGTGGAGCAAAACTCATGAGTGAGATTGAAATATTTAGAACTCTTGAATTTTTGATAAGATACAAAATCTTAGTTCAAAACACCATCTGGATTTAAAATTGATTTCACAAATATTTTTGCACTTCACGTTTGCACTAATTCTTAGTTGTGGGGTATAAACCATGATTCGAGTAATTTCAAAAAAAAAGAAGAAAAGAAGAAGAAAAAAAAAGAAGAAAGAATGAAAAAAATAAAGTTGAGAAAAGTTGAAAAAAAAAGAAAATAAAAGGAAGAAATAACTGCTTCAATGTCCATTAAACGAAATAACTGGGTATCCAAGCTTCGGGAAGCATTGATATTCACGCTGAAAAGTATGATGGATAAAAGTAGCTTGACTAGTCTAATTTTGTGGCCTTTGTTACTTGAGTTAGTAAATCCTTAGGGGTGTCTCTACACCTAGTGCCCTAAAGCCATCTGGTTTGGGAGTCATTGGTCCAACGCTCGCTCTACATGGGTAACTCTAAAAAGCCTAAGAAAATGAGACATTGCATAAGTCAAGAATCAAAATTGAAAAAAAATTAAAAAAAGAAAGAAAAAGGAAAAAATGAGCTTGCTTGATTTTTATGATAAAAATCCCTACTAAGAGTTACATCATATACAAAATGCATGCATCACATGAAATTGATTTAATGAAGGATGATGTCTGTGACACCCCCAAAATTAGGTATACATCGCCCATCTTGGGTCGTCAGATACATGGTACAGAATTCAAATACAACTTACTAATACAAATGTCGTGTACAATACGACAAACATAAACTGTGAGTTTGAATACAAATATTATCTACTAGAGATTATACAAACTTAAAAGAAGTCCTCATTACAATTATTAACACACTATTTCACAGAATAGTGAGGACTACTAATGCTATCCTCTGGACCGTCTCTCCGTTCCTCGACTAGTCCTTGCTATGTTCTCATTTCCTGAAGAGAAAAGTGAAAGAAAGGGTGAGCTCAACTATCCCAGTAAGAAATATTATGACTAAGATAATGCAGAGTAAATTATCAGTAGTCTCCAACAATGTTAAACTGATAAAATATTATAGACATCAAGTTTAACAACAGCGGAATAAGCAATCCATTAAAAGAGTCAAGTAGAAAATAAAATCTACTATCTTTTATGATTAAAAAGGTTTTTCATCATCGCTATCACTGGACTCAACTTAATAAATAATCCACATCATCGAATCACCCTTACACTACTGACCAAGGATATTCTTTAGTATCACGACCACAATTATCCATGCACTTACGGGCCAAGAATATTTGTGTATTCATTAATGGTCATGATCATGCCAACAACTCATCCATCAATGCACTACGCGCCAATGAGAACTTTTACCACATCATTTGTAATATTACTTACCATGATTACACCAAATAATCCCCGGTCATAATCATACCAAGTCCATCTATGCACTACAGGCCACAGATGAATTTCAACAAAATATAAACATGAGGATGATGACAATGGTATAAGAATTCAAAAAAACAAGTTCAAGAATTATTTTTTCCAGGAATTATTAATGTCCAAATTGTCAACATGATACTGCTTTGTAGAGTAAAATTCAAGAATGATCAGAAGAATATTTCCATGAAAAGATACTGGATGAAGCGCAAATATCAAGGATATTCTACTAATTTAATGGAGTATAGAAGTCAAAACTTTAACCAACTGAGTATAATAAAGAATGGAATAACAAAAGAAATCACCATACGTGCGGTGATTAGATGAGACAAAAGTTATTCCAATAGAATAATAATAACAGGCGGTGTCGCAAAATTTGCAAGCGAGGATGTTCTAACGTAATAATAAAGACAGAACCCGTCCTGTAAAACACACGCATGTGATGTGTTCCAACGAATAATAATAATAAGATTTTAACCGAGTCCTGTTAAACACATGCATGTGATGTTCCAAACGAATAATAACAAAGATTTTAACCGAATTGTCCTGTAAAACACATACATGTGGATGTTCCAACGTAATAATAGAAGAATGTCACCAAGTATAGGGTGTACCGGTATATCACAGTGTTTTCCAACGAATAATAAGAAATGGAATAACAATGCCTTCTTCATGAATAAGAAAGAATAACACCCCTTACGAGTACAACAAATAATATTCCTTACCTTAAGAAGAAAGAGTACTAGATATATAAGTAGTGAAGTAGCGAATACTTTCTTCTTTCTCTCTCTATAGTTTATCTCTTTAGAGTTTCAAAGTGAATTCGTAAGAAAATAATGAATGAATGAGCTTCTATTTATAGAAAAATGGAATGCATAGTAACTAACTCATGAACTGGGCCGAGATTGATTTACTTTAAGTCGACGGTCCATATTTAAAAGCAAAATTAAATAAAATATATTCTATTTATAATCTAATAAAACGAATAACTTTATAAAAGATTTTACTATGCAAATACTATGCGAGCACTTATGCAAACACTATGCATAATAAAATATAATATATTCTAATTATTGTCTAATAAAAATGAGATAGCTTTATAAAAGTATTACGCTTTATATAAAAAGTTTTTACTATGCAAAACACTATGGATACTATGCAACACTATGCATAATAGAATATAATATATTCTATTTATAGAATAACTTTATAAAAGTATTCATTTTATATAAAAAGATTTTCTCAGATTATTACATTAATAATACCAACAAAACCGAAAGTGACTTATCACTTAAGCATCAATAATTAATATCGTAATATTATGCAACCACACGTATTCATCGTACTTTTAACACCGGTGTTTCAATAAAGCTAACGATAAAACTTCCATACTGTTATTTTCATAAAAATATTTTTGTTGTTTTCTCAATCCGACAATAATTCCGTTGTAGGGGTCCACCAATGATTGTGTCAGTTGTACTAATATTCCTCGTTAAAAGCGAATATTCTCGACCAATCGAATATTATATAACAACTTGCGTGCTTTTGCAAAATTTATAAATATTACCCACAACTATTATATCAATTTCACTCCATAATATTCAAAAATAATATTTATAGAAAATTCATCTTTATTCAAAAAGTTGGGATTTTACAGTTTATGTTAGGAGTAAAAGTAGATTAAATTATGTCTTCATTGTACGTTCGTTGGATGATCGTTAATTAAAGGGAGTTTTCTTATTTATTTTTAATCTTCTTCTTTTCTTTATTTTAATTAGTTTAATTATTTTCCATGTCAAGCTAAATTCTTTCATCTAGGATGAAGATGAAATTAAATAATTATTCGTGATAATATTTTTCATCTCTTCTATTGTTTATGCTTTTATGTTTAATTGATTTCGCTTTCATGTTTCGTTATTGAAATACCTTCGTTTTATAGTTCTTATGTGATTTTAAATTAATTAAGAGGTTTTGATAGATTATTGTTAAGATATGAGTTTTTCATAATCCATGCTTGCTCAAAGAAGTTTTGATGGGTTATAGTTAATCCTTAAATTTTCATAGTCTATGCTTGCCCACGTTAATTGTAAATTACTAAATTAAAGGGAAATGAGATCAAAATCATAGTGAGTTATAAAAACAGAAGAGATTGAATTATATGTTATGATTATTATTTAATGGATTCAGATTCCTAGAGTGTTTCCTCATTATTTGTTTTCATATTCTAGTTAATTTATTCTCAATCTTTATTTCTTATTCGCCTAAAATAGATATTAAGAAAATATTAAAATTAATCTAGTCTCTGTGGGTTCGACCTGTACTTGCCAGTTCTTCAATTCGACACTGTGCACTTGCAGTACATAATTTTAACACATCAATAATTATATATATACTCAAAAAGTTAAATCTCAAATTATTGGTAGGCTACAAACTATCAGTTTATAATATAGGAATAATTTAATTTTTTACAATAATAATAATATATTATTATTTTTTTAAAGGCAAGATCCTTTTTCCCTTAATTGATGATACCGTAGTATTCATTCACGGTTGATTGGAAAGAATTGCTATCCTACAAGTCTACAACAACAGCTAATTAGATTAATATCATCTATCCATGAATAAAATAATATAGGTGATATATTATATGACTGTAGGGGATAGAGACAACTGAATTGGTTTTATGCTGTTCTAGTATTCATAAGGTTGCCATCGCCTTGCAGGGAGCGACAACCTATGGGTATTGAGGGTCTCTGCGCGTCCTAAGTGGTAATAGCCTTCTCCTATTTTTTTTATCAACTATTCTGCAGTCCATGCATGACCAGAAATCCGAAAGCTCACAACATTAATATTTTGGAAGATACCTATATTGCCGACACAATTAAGCTGGACAATGAATACATATTGCGGATGATGAGTTTCGTCTTTTATTTTATTTTATTTTATTTTATTTATTATTATTATTATTATTATTATTATTATTATTATTATTTGTTCACACTAATGTTGATAATTAGAATGCAGACAATGTCAATCATAAAAACTACCCAGAAAATAATAAAAATGAGTAGGATGCAGGACTTGGTAGAACCTTGATTCCCTGAAGAGCTTGTGTGATGATTTCTTCTTTGTGGATGAGTGATATGATCAGGCTTGATTTCCTCAATAATTATGATATCCCGAAACATTTCAATATAGAGAAGGCTAAGTTGGTTTGTCTACGTTGTTGTGCAAATTTTGCAATATCTCTCCATCGTGGTCTTTTATCGGTGGGAATTCATTTCTGAGGCGATCCTGGAAGCAATAGTGGAGTTTCAAGGGCAATGGTGAAAGATCGCTACAAGACTTTCAACATTCAATTTGAGGAACTTCATCAAAGGCAATCTCGATGGGTCGATTCTGATGGTGAATTGCGGGAGTCTTTGAGGTTTGGTCGCTTCTTTGAAGTCCTCTTGTCGTGTTAATTTTTCGTTTGGTTAATTCTTTGTGATTGCTTCATCGACTTCTCTTTTCAGGTAACTGTAGTATTTCGTTTTCGGGCCACTTCACCTTAACAAGGATTTTGGCTCGGATATACTCAAAGAAATAAAAACCAACACCGCAAGGAGGAAGCATCTATTCCGGGCCATTTCACTTTAACAAGGATCTTGGCTTGGATATTCTCAAAGAAAAAGCAACACGGTAAGGAGGAAGCATCTATTCCGGGCCATTTCACCTTAACAAGGATCTTGGCTTAGATATTTATAAAGAAAAGAGGCAACATCGCAACGAGGAAGCATATATTCCGGGCCACATCACTTTAACAAGGATCTTGGCTCGGATATTCTTAAAGAAAAAGTCACTTCACCTTAACAGGCTCTTGACTTTTTCTCTGAATATTCTCAAAGAAAGGCCACAACTTTTGTTTTTTATGACGAAGTAGCATTCATCCCAAGCGGTTGATTCAATGAACAAGGAGAAGTTAAATGTAAGAGGGAAAGAGCTCCCTAGGTGGCTAAACCCTTGGGGCCAAACCCTAGGGCGACCAAACCTAGTGGCCTCCTCCTTCACATTTTTTCTTTCTTCCGCTAACCTATTTTTATTTGAATGACTCCTAATGCTTGTGTTTTTTTTTTTTTTGCTTCTCCCCTTTGCCCCCTGCGCGTGAGTCATGCCTTTGGTGAGATGATCGCGCAAAATATTTTAAATGTTGAAGTCTACACTTCGCGGAGCTTAATATTTTGCAAGCCTCAAAAATGAAAGTCCTAGGAGAGGGAACCTCTAGTGGAGAAAACCTTAGGAGGGTGAGCCTTAAAAAAGTTATCCTGGGATATCTTGGAAAATCTTCGATCTAATCCTTCTTACCCTCTCTTGAAATTTCTCTTTTCCTTAGAATTAAGAACTCATTGAGAAGACCAAAGCTGATGAAGAGGATGATGATGATGTTCCCATTGGGCTCTTTGTGAGTATCGCAAATGGGGCAGCGGCAGCAGCGGCGACAGCGACTTCCATTACTTGTGAGATGTCCCAGCATTTCACTATTTATATCGAGTCTTCTTCACCATATGATGATTGTGTCAATCTTGATGCTAAGGATTCTTTGTCTGATGTAAGCTTGGATGGCCTGTTGTGGGTGGTGCATCGCTCTCTTTACACCTTTCTACAACTTCTCCATGTGACAGTTTTGAGGGTGCCGATGAGACTCCTGCTTCTTTGAGGCGGAATCCTTCTGAGACTATTACTGATGTTCATCCTCCTAAATAGGATTCTGTCAAGTTGGTGATTGCTCGGGAATGTATTGTGGATAACACTTTGGGTGGGTTGAATGACCTTCCGTCTCCCGTGGCATCTCCTAACTCTCCTTGGACATGTCTTCCTTCCATGCTAGGTTGGATCTCTTTATTTCCCATCATCATATTGTTGTACTTTGTTGGGGAGTCTCTTCATGTCACCATGAGAATGACTTACTTTATGTAGAGCTTTAGGAGCTTCAAGATGCCCTGGATAAATTGAAGACCAAACTTTTGAGAAATTGAGTCAGTTGCCCAAGACCTCGAAGGCCTGATAGACTAAAATACGAAGGCTCGAGCTACCGCCATTGTTGACTTGGAGGCTTTAGCTATTCCCCTTTCTTCAGGTCGACATGTCATGACCTTTAGATCATGAACTTTTGTAGTATTTTTTATTTCATGTATAAGAAAATTCATTTACATATATTTCATTCATCCAATGGTAGTTTTTTTAATCCTTATTGATTGCCTTTAATTTGAACGATACCTTAAAAATCAATATTAATTTAACGGGATAAATAACGTTTTGGTCACTGTACTAGGGCGGATTGTGGTTATCGAAACTTTTTTTGTTACAATCGAATAACTGTACTCTCAAAAAATTATAAAATGGTCATTCCGTTCGATATCCGTCCAAAAATTTGACGTAAATGCTAACTGTGCATATTGACCCGTTATTTTTGCTGACGTGACCCGTTATTTGCTGACGTGAAAGGTAGAAGGCTTGCCTTAAAAATTTTCTTAAAAAAAATGTTGCTAAAAAGTATTGAACTCTAGACCTCCCCAAACTAAAACCTTATATTCTAACAAAAATCACTGGACCAACTACCTATTATGCTAAAATTTATATAACACTAATATTTAAACCACTTACCATCGTTTATATGCATGTGAAGATGAGATAATAATAACTATAATAATAATAATAATTGTAATAATTGTAATAATTATTATTGTAATAATAATATTAAATTTTAAATAATTAAAATTTTAAATAATAATAATTATTGTAATAATTAAAATAATAATAATAATTTGTTCTAATATAATTAGTTCTTTCTCATTTACACTTCATTTCATTCTTAAAATTACCAAGTAAGCACCATGATAAATTTCAAGATTAGAGATAAATCAATGATATACTGATAATTGTATGTGATCAAGCAAAACAAATACAGATTTAATTTAGAAAACGTTATTTATCCCATTAAGGGGTTATTTGATGAATGTGACCGTTCCTATCCATGCAACAATTTACGTAAAATATATATGGTGGTAACTGTCCTGAAGCCCTTTTGAGACTGAATTATTGGTATTATGATTTTGATAAATTATATATCACCTTGCCACCCATTATTGTTATCGTTAATGTTATTAGGTTATATCACATCATTTGCTGGATAGATTGCTTGCTCAGATATTTACTGACATGCATTAACAACTCATATATATATGCCTTGATTAGTTTTAATTGTGCCTGATTAACTAGCTTAATATAAAATTTATTTGCATAGCTAGGTAGCTTTGTATCAATCTCAATCACATTCAGTTCGGTTGTTGGTTCTTAAGTACATCATAGATTTGTTTGACCAAAAAGGTCAAAAGATTTCTTATTTTATTATCTGTTTCGGTCGCCTCCTATTTCCTAACTGATTATTAAAATTCTCTACTTTGAAACTTCTCCCGAGTATGCCAACTTACCAACTCTCTTTTCTCTTCCAAAAAGAATCTTCGTTTGTAATATTTTAAAGATATATAATTTGTAAGAATCCAACTTTTATAAATAAAAATAAATTTTCTATAAATATCATTTTTGAATATTATGAAATGAATTTGATATAATGTTATAGTTATGGTTAATATTTATAAATTTTGTAAAGTACACAAGTTGTTATATAATATTCGATTGGTCGGGGAATATTTATTTTAACGAGGGAATATTAGATACAACGGCACAAGTGGACACCATAACGGAATTATTATTAGGATTGAGAAAAACGACAAAAATACTTTATATAAAATAACGGCGAAAGTTTTCTTACATTAGCTGTTGAAAACACCCTTGTTAAAAAAAGTACGATGTCTGGCGTGGTTGCATAGTAGCACCACGATATTGATTATTGATGCTTACGTGAGAAGTCACTCGGTTTTGTTCAATTATTGCTACGATAATTCTTTGCATAGTATCTCACGTTATTTGATTCAATTATTGTCAATATTATATATATATATATATATATATATATATATATATATATAATTAATCAATAATTGAGATGACAAAGTTATTAATATTATTAATTACAATATTAACGATGTCTAAAAAGTTACATCGAGGAGATGTTTTGTCATCTCATTACGCTACCAATGATAGGAAAATCCTTAATGGAAAGCCCCTCTTTCACCGGGAGCGACCTGATCGATTAATATTGTGAATTATAATAATGATGATAAATTTTGTTTTATTAGTATTATTAATGTAATAAAAGCGGAAAACTTTTTATATAAAAGAAATACTTTTATAAAGTTATACATTTTATTAGACTATAAATAGAATATATTATATTCTATAATGCATAGTATTTTGCATAGTAAAATCTTTTATATAAAAACATAATCCTTTTATAAAGTTATTTATTTTATTAGACTATAAATATAATATATTATATTTTATTATGCATAGTGTTGCATAGTGCATGCATAGTGTTTTGCATAGTAAAATCTTTTTATATAAAACATAATACTTTTATAAAGTTATTTGTTTTTATTAGATTTTAAATAAAATATATATATATATATATATATATATAATATATTATATTTTATTTATTGCATAGTATCCTTTCAATTCTCCTATAAATAGGATGCTTGGTTAGAATTGAAATCACACAGAAAATTGAGAGAATTCTTCATCTATAATCTTGGCGTATTTCTTTAGAATTTTTAGAAGCTTTGAGCGTAGAAAAACAATATAAGTTTTCTTCAAGAATATCCTCTCCCTACCAGTCGGAATACTCTTCTTTTACGGTAAGAGATATTATTTGTTGTACTCGTAAGGGGTATTATTCTTTTATATTCATGAAGAGAGTTATTTTCTTTCAATACTCGTAAGGGTTGTTATTCCTTTCTTTATTATTATGTTAGAATAACTTTAATATGTCTGAATCTACCGCATACGTGGTGAAATTCTTACATTATTCCATTCTTTATTATTACTCATTAGAATAACTTTTGTGCATCTTGGTCTATCGCATGCACAGTGAATCTGTTGTTATTCCATTATTTATTATTACATTTGGAACATCATGCAATGCGAATTACGCATGGACACAGTTCTATTCTTTATTATTCTATTGGAACATCATGTATATGCGGATTCTGCGTGACACAGTTCCATTTTTTATTATTCTGTTGGAACATCACATGCATGCGGATTACGCGACCTGGTTCTATTCTTTATTATTATGTTGGAATATCACATGCATGCGGATTCTTACGCATGACTGGTTTCATTCTTTATTATTCCGTTGAAATAATGCATCTGCGTGGATTAGCGCATGACGACAAAAATCCATTTACGGTTTCATATATTCTATTATACTAAGTTGGTTAACGTTTTGGCTTCTATACTCCATGAAATTAGTGGAATATCCTTGATATTTGTGCTTCATCCAGTATCTTTTCATGAAAATATTCTTCTGAGCATTCTTGAATTTTACTCCACAAAGCAGTATCATGTTAACAATTTAGACGTTATTGAGTTCAGGATAAATTATCTTATAAATCTTTAAAATTTATTCTTGAACTTGTTTTATTGAATTGTCATCATCCTCATGTTTATAATATGTTGAAAGGCATATGTGGCCTGTAGTGTATAGATGGACTTGGTATGATTATGACCATGGATTATTCGGTATAATCATGACCGTAATGTTACAAATGATGTGGTAAAAATCCTCAGTGGCCATAGTGCATTGATGGATGATTATTGACATGATCATGACCATTGATGAATACGAATATCCTTGGCGTGGTGCATGGATAATTTGTGTTAAATGATACTAATGAATATCCTTGGTAGAAGTGCGGGGATGATGTAAATTATTTATTAAAGTGAGTCTCGGCGATAAAAGTAATGAAAAATCTTTTTAAATCATAGAAGATAGTAGATTTTATTCTCTACTTGACTCTTACAATGGATTGCTTGTTCATTGCGATTAAACTTGATGTTTGTTATATTTTATCGGTTTAACAACATTGAAAAGGCTAATGATAATTTATTCTTCATTATCTTAGTCATAATATTTCTTCTTGAGCTAGTTTAGCTAACCCTTTTGCTTTCATTGTTCTCTTTGAAGAAATGAGAATGTAGCGAGGACTAGTCGAGAGCGGGTGATCCAGTTGAGATGATAACATTAGTAGTCCTCACTATTACATGAAATAGTGTGAAAATAAATGTATTGAGGACTTATTTTGAGTTTGAATCTTGCTTAGAAGACAATGTTGTATTAAATCTCATCTCTTATGTTTTATCGTATTTTACCGAGAGTTGTATAATTAAGTTTTATTTGTATTTTGTACAATGTATTTGTGACTCGGAATAGGTGATGTATACCTATTTTGGGGCGTCACGATTGAATATCAAAGCTTAGGATATGATCCACAAATTTTGAGATGTGAGACAAGAACTAGGAATGGAAAGACGGGAAATTCCTTCGCTAGTATGACCTACCTAAGTTTGTTTGGTATTTAATTGGTCGGTCAGAGTATAAGGATAATATGTAATATGATAACTAACCCTTGTTTTGTGGCAGTATCTAAAAATGACATCCGAGAATATTGAGAATATCAATGGAGCACATGAGACTGTTGAGTCTCCACATATTAATAATCAAGAGAATGTGCATCAGGAAGGCGACAATCCTCATGCAAACAACAACACTGACCAAATGATGAATGATGGAATGTTCAGAGGCTTTATGCAATTCATGCAACATCAGACGAGAGCGGCTCCTGTCCAAAATGTTGGTGGAAACACTGGAAACTCTCGGATGGTCACCGCTAAACAGTTCAAGGAGCTGGGACCACTGGAGTATATTGGAGGGCCAAAACCACTTAAGGCAGAGACGTGGATAAAGCAGATCACCATGATATTTGATGTCTTGGGATGCTCCAAGGAGCAAAAGGTTCCCTTTGCCACCTTTATGTTGTGAGGAGGCGATTCTTTGGTGGGAATCGGTAAAAGCGTACTCAACTGCCCTGCTGAAGATGTCTTGGGAGAAGTTCAAAGAACTATTCAACGAAAAGTACTTTCCCAAAAGTATTCATCACATGAAAGAGGTAGAGTTCATCAAGTTGGAGCGAACAATATGGCCAGGTGTAAGTAATCTGAAGCTCTGTTTGTCGAGTTGTCCCGGTTTCGTCTCACTTAGTTGATAATGAGGAAAGAATGATCGGGAAGTTTCTAAGAGGTTTGAAACCCGAGATCGTCGATATCTAATTTCTCATAAAGCGTGTTTGTATTCGGATGTTGTAAATAGGGCTCGATTATTGGAGCGCGATAACTTGAGTCAACTTCACCCGAAAGCGGTGAAACAAAATGATAATACCGGTGGTACTTGATCATCGAAGCGGTGACAACAAGCGTGGAGGAATCAACATGCCGAAATGGTAACCACTTGGTGGTAATCATGGCGAAGACAATAAGAATGGACATTTCAAGAAGAGGAGATTCAACAATGATGGAAAGAGCGTCGACGTAGCTTTTCGTGGTTAAGGAAGGAAGCGACCACCCTATTATATGCTTCAAATGAGGAGGGAGAGACATATCGGTCAAAGCTGTGATGCCATCCAAGCTTGTTATAATTGTGGAAGAGAAGGTCACCTAGCCGATTTTGTCGTGCACGAAGAACAAATCCAGTTGAACGGTGACATAAAATACCCGTCGAACAAGTCAAAACCAGATGGTTCAAGGAGAGCTTTTGTTGTGACCTCCCGAGAGCGCAAGGAACCCGACGAGGTCATCACGGGTAATCTTATCATAAACTCTAGCGAAGTCTATACCTTATTTGATACCCGGTTCTACCCATTCTTTTATTTCTCCTACTTACGCTCAGCGATTAAATCGACTCGAGAAAAATTAGACTTTGACTTATCTGTGGAAACTCCGTTGGGAGAAACCTTCATTACATCCACTATTTATAAGTCTTGTTTGGTTCAAATCGGTACCCTCACATTACACCGTCGATCTTATTTCATTAAAAATACTTGCATTTGATGTGATTCTAGGGATTGATTGGTTAACTACTCATCATGCAAAAATTGATTGTTTTAAATGGTTGTTAGCTTTCATATTCCTAACCAACCAATTATCACGAATTCAAGCAACAAACCAATTTATCATCTCAAGCCATAAAGCTATTCGTTTATTAAAAAGCGGATGTCGACTTTCTTAGCTCATGTCATGATTTAAACAAAAATACGTTAAATTTGAATGATATTTCTATTGTTAATAAATTTCGGCGTATTCTGAAGAACTTCCACAGCCTACCCCGGGCGTGAAATTAAATTTTGTATCGACACGGAACACAATACAAAACCCATTTCCAAAGCCCATATCGAATGACTCTATTGAACTTTAAGAGTTAAAGACCCGATTGTAGGAAATGTTAGACATTGGTTTCATTATTCGTCCCTAATCGTCTCCTTGGAGTGCTCTGTTTACCTAAATGAAGAAGAAAGATGGGAGTATCGACTTTGTATTGACTACGAGGAATTGAACTGTGTCACCATCAAGAATAGAGTATCTAGTTACCTCGCATTGATGACTGTTTGACCGATTCAAGGAGCACAATTCTTTTCAAAGATCGATCTTCATTCTGGATATCATTAGCTGAAGGTTAAAACTGAGGATATTCGAAAGACTGCATTCAGAACTTGGTACGGGCACTATAAATTTTTAGTCATGTCTTTTGGATTAACTAATGCTCCTGCTGCCTTCATGGATATGATGAATCGAGTATTCAAGGAATATTTGGATCACTTTGTGGTCGTCTTTATTTATGACATCTTCATATATTCCAAAAGTCATGAAGATTATGAGCAACACTTGAGGCTGATACTCCAAAAGCTTCATGAAAACAAGCTTTATGCCAAGTTGAAAAATGTGAGTTCTGGCTTGAGAAAGTAGCATTCCTTGGGCACGTAGTATCAAGTCATGGAATATCTGTTGACCCCAAGCAAAGATTGAAGTTATTCAAAGTTTAGGAGCAACCTAAATCGATAATCGAAAGTCGTAGCTTTCTCGGATTAGTGGTTATTATCGGAGATTAATGGAAGGTTTTCTTGAATCGCTTCTCTCATTAACTTTCGGTGACTTGGAAGAGATATAAAATTCGGTTGGAGCGTGGAATGTGAGAAGAGTTTTCAAGAACTCAAGAGGAGACTCATTTTAGCACCTGTTCTGACAATACCATCTGGCTCGGAGGGATTTGTCATCTACAGTGATGAATCGGGCAAAGGGTTAGGATGTGTTCTCATGCAACATGAGAAAGTCATAGCATATGCCTCTCGATAACTCAAAGAATATGAGAGGAATTATCCTACTCATGATCTAGAGTTAGCATTTGTTGTCTTAAGCCCTTAAAATTTGGAGCATTACTTGTATGGAGAGAAGGTGGAGATCTTTACGGATCATAAAAAGCCTCAATTATTTCTTCACTCAAAAGGAACTCAACATCGACAACGGCGTTGGCTTGAACTATTGAAAGATTATGATCATACCATCTCAGGAAAAACAAACATGAGTGGTAGCGCATTGGTGAAGATCATTTACTTGGGTACAAGGTCTGATATTGTCAACGCAGTTAGGCCTATTTTGTGTGACTTACAAAGGATGGAGATAGAGTTAAAGACTCTAAGGGACCCATGTGATGATAGCGAATATCTGAGTAGAAGCCAGAACTTTAATCGATAACGTTAAAATTTGCTCAAACTCTCGGACACTGGAGGCGATGTATAGGGAAGAAAGTGCAGAAGGTGCAATTTGAAGCAAGAATCGATGAAGAAGGAATACTTTGAGTCGACTCAGGACTTTGTGTTCCTAACAACCCTAATTTAAAGTATAAAATCATGATGGAGTGCAAAACACACACGTTTACAATCCATCACAGGAGTACCAAAATGTATCGTGATCTTAAATCATACATTTTGGTGGAGCAATGATAAGAGAGAGATGCGTTGTTTATCTCAAGGTGTCTAACTTGTCAGCGAGTTAAGTAGAGCATCAAGTACCAAAGGTCCATTCTGAACCACTTGAAATTCCGGAATGGAAGTAGGAGCACATTATCATGGACTTCGTTCTGGGTCTTCTAAGGTTTCTCAAGGCATAGATTCGATTTGCGTCATTGTTGATAGATTGACTCGAGTCTGCTCATTTTCTTACCGTCCCGAAACTTATACACTTGAGCGTCTTGCTCGTGATATGCATGGCAGATTGTAAGGTGCATGGAATGCGATATCCATAGTTTCGATCGAGAACCAAGATTCACTTCACGATTTTGGGTTAGTTTATAAAAGCGATGGGCGCAGTTTATGATTTAGTTCGGCATATCATCCTCGAGGCGCAGACGAGCAATCGGAGACTATTCGACTCTTGAAGATTTATTAAGACTCTGTGTCCTTGACTTCAAGGGAAGTTGGGACAAGTTCTTACCATTGGTGGAGTTTTCCTACAACAATAGCTATCAAGCAAGTATTGGCATGGCTCTATTCGAAGCGTTGTATATAAGAAAGTGTCGTTCTCCAGTATAATGGGATGAGGTGGGTGAAGCAACATTTTTGGGACCGGAGTTGATACGATATGACTATGGAAAGATTCAAGCGATCGGCAGCGTGTAAAACCTCACAAGATCGACAAAAGAGTTATGCTGATCTTCATCGAAAGGACGTGGAATTCGATATTGGAGACCATGTGTTGTTGCGTGTTGCTCCATGGAAAGGAGTTACGAGATTTGGAAAGAGAGGAAAGATCAATCCTCGATTCATTGGCCCATTTTTAATCCTCGATCGAGAAGGAACTGTGGCCTATAGACTCGCTTTACCGCCAAGTATGTCTCTTGTTCATAATATTTTTCATATATCTATGTTACGTAAATATGTTAAAGACCCGCACCACATTATTGACTTAGAATCAGACGAAATAGCGGAAGATTTAACGTATGAAGAAGTTCCTGTTAAAATCTTGGATAAGAATGAACATGTTCTACGCTCCAAGGTTATACCTCAAGTCAAAGTTTTGTGGAGGAACCACGATGTTGAGAAATGACACGGGAGTTAGAATCGAAATGAAATCAAGGTATCCTTACCTCTTGACATACCAGTCGTACCCTAATTTCGAGGGTGAAATTTCATAAGAAGGGAGGTTGTAAGACCCCAACTTTTATGAATAAAGATGAATTTTCTATAAATATCATTTTGAATATTATGGAATGAATTTGATATAATGTTACGATTATGGGTAATATTTATAAATTTTGCAAAGTCATGAAGTTGTTATATAATATTGATTGGTGGAAAATATTCGTTTTAACGAGGAATATTAGTGCAACAACACAATCATTGGTGGACCCTACAACTAATTATCGTCGGATTGAAAAACGACAAAATATTTTATGAAAATAACGGCAAAAGTTTCTGGTTAAGCTGTTGAAACACACGGTGTTAAAAACAAAGAATGTCTGGCGTGGTTGCATAGTAGCACACGGTATTGATTATTGATGTTTACGTCGTTGAAGTCACTCGGTTTTGTTCAATTATTACTCTGATGGTTGTTGCATAGTATCCCACGTTATTTGATTTAATTATTGTCAATATTTTATATATTATTAAATTAATAATTGAGAAGACAAAGTTATTAATATTATTAATTGCAATATTAACGATGTCTAAAAGTTCTATCAAGGAGAGATTTGGTCACCTAATTGCGCGCCAATGGGGAGAACTGTGACGCCCCCAAAATAGGTCCATTCCACCCAACCTATTCTGAGTCGCCAAATACATGGTATAGAAAACAACTACAACTTTATTACAATAATTGTCGTGCAAAATACAACAACACATATGCTGTGAGTTTAGATACAAATATATACCAATTGTGACTCTCATCCCAACCTTGGATATGCGTCCTGATGGCAACTTACATAAAGGTATAGTCAAAAAGCCGTCTAGAAATTAGAATCTTTGGGAAGTGCTCAAGGAAACATTAAATATTATTGTGGGAGCCCATGCGTCTAGGTTGTGATAGATATCATATGTCCACGAAATTATCCTTGGTTGACCTAATAGACCCCAAAGAAAAGCGAGAAGATTACTATCATATTCTTTCCAATGGTGAGTCTTCTCTGACATATCATTATCTCCACTCTCTCTAATTGAGAGTTATACTTCAAATAAACACCAAGATTATATAGGTAGTGCTCGTAGATATACTCAATGATGGATGTACACTGACCACTGTCTTATGATGACACGCGAGGTTGTATGTCATTAGACATCTTGTATGATAGTGGTAAAAAACCTTCCAACATTGGGTTACGCCTCACCTGTTTGATTCACACCAAATATAACTACTAAATGATGTATAAAATACAACACACTTTTCTATCTTGTTTAGGGAGAACTCCACACTTAGAGACCACCGCTTTTTATTCCACTTGTTACCCCGCTTCGACCCATTACTACACTATTATTACACGAAAGGAATGTGAAACAAAAGGTGAGCTCAACTAGCCGATAAAAGAATATCATGACTAAAGATAAATAAATTATCAATAGCTGCAATAGTAATAAATCGATTTTAGAAATATGTAGTAGATGATAAAAATTTTCAATCGTAGTTTACGGCGAACGAAGCAATCCATTAGAAGAGTCAAATAGACCATAAAGTCTATTATCTTCTCCATGTTAAAAATCCACCAACAATGTTTTATCCTGTAACATCAATCAACGTTATTCCTGGTCCACAATCATATTAATAACTCATAATCATAATTGTGATTCTAAATTCCTCTTAGTATCCGGAATGAAGATAATTTTCATCACATGTCTTTACTGAAACATCGAAGATCCTTGGTTATACCAAATCATAGTTCTTGTTCAAAATCATACTAATAAATTCATCTTTTACTCTGGCCAAAGATATTCATCAACAGCTCATCTTTTACACTACGAGGCGAAGATATTTAACAATGATTCATCTTTGCACTCTGGCCAAAGATATTCAACCTTGATGACCATCTTTGCTTATGGGCCAAAGATATTCAATAACGATTCATCTTTTTGCACTACGGCCAAAGAGAACCCATAGTCATGATCATACCAATAATCTACCCATCTTTACACTCAAGTCGAGAAATTTATTCACCATGATTATAAAAATATTATATATGATAATAAAATAATATGATTAAAACATGGATTTAATGTGACGTCCCCAAAATAGGTATACATCACCTAAATTACAAATACATGAATCTTTAATATACAACAACAAGAGAGGCATGAGTTTTAATACAAATCTTGTCTTACTAGACAATATCCACTCTCGAATAAGTCCTCATTACATTTATTGTCACACTATTTAACGAGAATAGTGAGGACTACTAGCTAATACTATCATCAGGACCATCACTCCCGTTCCCAGGCTCGTCCCGACTACGTTCTCATTTCACGAAGAAAGCGGTGAAAGAAAGGGTGAGCTCAACTAGCCCGATGAAATATTATGACTAAGATAATGCGAGAATAAATTATCATTAGCCTTAAGCGATGTTAAAGCGATAAAATATAACAAACATCAAGTTTAAGCTGCGGTGGAACAAGCAATCCATTAGAAGAGTCAAGTAGAGAATAAAATCTACTATCTTTTATGATTTAAAAGGTTTTCATGACTTTTATCGGCTGAGACTCGACAATAAATAATTCACATCATCGAATCACCCTTACTTTTTCTGACCGAGGATATTCTTTAGTATCCGACCACAATTATCCATACCTTCTTTACGGGCCAGAATATTTGTGTATTCATTAATGGTCATGATCATGCCAACAAGCTGTCCATCAATACACTACGGGCCATGAGGACTTTTACCACATCATTTGTAACATTACGGTCATGATTACAGAATAATCCACAGTCATAATCATACCAAGTCCATCATACACTCTGAGGCCACGAGATGACTTTCAAAAAATATAAACATGAGGATGATGACAATGATATAAGAATTCAATAAAACAAGTTCAAGAATTAATTTATCCGAGGAACTAATAATGTCCAAATTATCGACATGATCTTTGCTTTGTAGAGTAAAATTCAAGAATGCTCGAGAAGAATATTTCCATGAAAAGATCTTTGGATGAAGCGCAAATATCAAGGATATTCCACTAATTTCATGGAGTATAGAAGTCAAAACTTTAACCAATTGAGTATAATAATAAAAATGGAATAACAAAAGAAATCACCATGCATGCGGTACTTAGCATAGACGAGGTTATTCAACGAGAATACTAAATAACGGAACCGGTCGGTGAAAATTACATTGCAAGCGGGATGTTCAACGAATAATAAAGAATGGAATAACAACGAAATCACCATGCATGCGGTGCTTAGCATGGCGAGTTATTCAGCGAGAATACTAATAAGGGCGGAATCGGTCCGGCGTAAAAGCGCCTGACGAGGATATTCCAACGGAATAATAATAAAAAAGCGGAACCGGTCGGGCGTAAAAGCGCCTGAACGGGATATTCAACGAGAATAATAAAAAAGCGGAATCGGTCGGCGTAAAATGCCTGAGACGGGATATTCAACGAATAATAAAGGCGGAATAATAGAAGAATGTCACCAAGTATAGGGTAGCCCGCGTATCTGAGTTATTCAACGAATAATAAAGAATGGAATAACATAAGTTCTCTTCATGAATACAAAAGAATAACACCCCTTACAGTACAACAAATAATATTCCCTACCTTAAGAAGAAAATCTTTGGATATATAAGTAGTGAAGTAGCGAATACTTTCTTCTTTCTCTCTATAGTTTATCTCTCTAGAGTTTGATGAAATTAAATAAGAAAATAATGAAGGAATGAGCTTATATTTATAGAAAAATGGATTGCGTATAGTAACTAACTCATGAGCGGTCCAGTTGATTTACTTTAATCGGCGGTCCATATTTAAAAGCAAAATCTTTTAAATAAAATATAATATATTCTATTTATAATCTAATAAAATGAATAACTTTATAAAAGATTTTACTATCTGAAACTATCACGAGCACTATATCTGAACACTATATATAATAAAATATAATATATTCTAATTATTGTCTAATAAAATAGATAACTTTATAAAAGTATTACATTTTATATAAAAAAGATTTTACTATGCAAAACACTTATGCGAACACTATATGCAACACTATGTAATAATAGAATATAATATATTATATTTATAGAATAACTTTATAAAAGTATTACATTTTATATAAAAAGATTTTATATTATTACATTAATAATACCAACAAAAAGCTGTGACTTATCACGTAAGCATCAATAATTAATCTGGTGTGTGCTCTTATGCGACCCACAGCGTATTCTTTGTACTTTTACACTTAGGGTGTTTCAGCGATTAACGGTAAAACTTCATAGTTATTTTCATAAAAAAATATTTTTGTCGTTTTCTCGATCAAATAATTCCGTTGTGGGGTCCACCATGATTGTCTTGGTTATCTGAATATTCCTGTTAAAAGCGAATATTCCCAGCCAATCGAATATTATATAACAACTTGCGTACTTTGCAAAATTTATAAATATTACCCACAACTATAACATTATATCAATTTCACTCCATAATATTCAAAATAATATTTATAGAAAATTCATCTTTATTCAAAAAGTTGGGGTTTTACAATCTCCCTTATTATGAAATTTAAGCCCTCGAAATTAGAATGCGTTACACAGTATATCGAAGAGGTAAGGATACCTTGATTTCATTTGATTCTAACTCCCAGTCATTTCCTCGACATAAGTGGTTTCTCCACAAAACTTTGACTTGAGGTATAACCTTGGAGCGTAGAATATGTTCCTTCTTATCAAGATTTGAGCAGGAACCTCTTCATACGTCAAATCTTAGCTTATTTCGTCGGTTCTAACTTCGATAATGTGGTTGGGTCTTCCACATATTTACGTAACATGGATATGTGAAAAAGCGTTATGAACACGAGACATACTTGGCGGTAAAAGCGAGTCTATAGGCCCACGATTCCTACTCGATCGAGGATTAAAAATGGGCGATGAATCGAGGATTGAGCTTTCCTCTCTTTCCAAATCTAAGTAACTCCTTTCCATGGAGCAACACGTAACAACACATGATCTCTATATCAAATTCCACGTCCTTTCGATGAAGATCGGCATAACTCTTTTGTCGATCTTGTGAGGTTTTTATCGTTGTTGGATCGTTTGAATCTTTTACGTAGTCATACGTACCAACTCGGTCCCAACAACGTTGCTTCTCCCACCTCATCCCGGCATCTTTCTTGAAACGACACTTTCTTCCATACAACGCCTTGAATGGAGCCATGCGATACTTGCTTGATAAGCTGTTGTTGTAGGAAAACTCCACCAATGGTAAGAACTTGTCCCAACTTCCCTTGAAATCAAGGACCACGAGTCTTAATAGATCTTCAAGTTTTTGAATAGTCCTCTCCATTTGTCCATCCGTCGAGAGGATGATATCTTAGAGCTAAATCTAATAAATCTGTGCCCATAGCTTTTTTGAAACTAACCCAAAATCGTGAAGTGAATCTTGGGTCTCGATCGAAACTATGGATCTTGGCATACCATGCGATCTTACAATCTCGTTTATGTACATCTGAGCAAGGCGTTCAAGTGTATAAGTTTCTCGTATCGGTAAGAAATGGCGGAGACTTGGTCGATCTATCAACAATGACCCAAATCGCATCTATACCTTGAGAAACCTTAGGAAGGCCGTGTAAAAAATCCATGGTAATGTGCTCCCACTTCCATTCTAAAATTTCAAGTGGTTGCAATGGACCTTTTGGTACTTGATGCTCATATTGACTTCGTTGACACGTTAGACACCTTGAGATAAGCAACGCTATCTCTCTCTTCATATTGCCCCCACCAAAATGTATGTCGAAGATCATGATACATTTTGGTACTCCCGAGATGGATTGCAAGCGGTGTGTTGTGCGCTCCATCATGATTTTATACTTTAAATCGAGGTTAGTTAGGAACACAAAGTGCAGGAGTTGACTCGAAGTATTCCTTCTTCATCGATTCTTGCTTAGGCATAGCACCTTCTTGCACTTTCTTCCTCATCGCATCGGCTCCAGTGCGTAGCTTGGCGACTTTAACTTTATCAATTAAAGTCGGTTTCTACTTTCGTATATTACGCCATCATCACATGGGTCCACAGAGTCTTTAACTCTATCTCCATCCTTTGCAAGTCACACAAAATGGGCCTTTGTGTTGACAATATTACTTTTCGTACTTGCATATGATCTTACTCTTTCGATCGTCGGCTACCACGTTAAACTTTTCGAGGATGGTATTGGATGGTATGATCATAATCTTTCAATAGTTCAAGCCAGCGTCGTTGTCGCGTGTTGAGTTCCTTTTGAGTGAAGAAATATTTGAGGCTTTTATGATCAAGTAAAGATCTCCACTTTCTCCCCATACAAGTAATGCCTCCAAATCTTTAGTCTGAAAGACAACATTTGCTAACTCTAGATCATGAGTAGGATAATTCCTCTCATATTCTTTGAGTTATCGTGAGGCATAGGCTATGACTTTCCCATGTTGCATGAGAACACATCCTAACCCTTTGCGAAGCATCACTTGTAGATGACAAATCCCTCAAGAACCGGATGGTATTGTCGAGCAGTCTTTGAAATGAGTCTCCTCTTGAGTTCTTGAAAACTCTTCTCACATTCCTCGCTCCAATAGAACTTTGTATCTTTTAAGTCGGTTGAGTTAGTGGAGTAGCGATTAGAAAAACCCTTCTACGAATCTCAGATAATAACCGGTACTAAAGCGAAAAAAGCTACGTACTTGATCATTGATTTAGGTTGCTCCCGACTTTGAATAGCTTCAATCTTTCTTTGGGTCAGCGGATATTCCATGACTTGATACCACGTGCCCAAGGAATGCTACTTCCTCGAAGCGAACTTCGCATTTCTTCAACTTGGCATAAAGCTTGTATTCACGAAGCTTTTGGAGTGTCGACCTCAAGTGTTGCTCATGATCTTCACGGCTTTTGGAATAAATAAGGATGTCATCAATAAAAGCGACCACAAAGTGATCCAAATATTCCTTGAATACTCGGTTCATCATATCCATGAAAGCGGCGGGAGCATTAGTCGATCAAAGGACATGACTAGGAATTCATAATGCCGTCTGGGGAGTTACGAAAGCCGTCTTTGGAATGTCATCCGGTTCTAATCTTCAATTGGTGATATCCGGAGCGAAGATCAATCTTTGAAAAGAATTTGGCTCCTTGCTGTTGGTCAAAACGCAGGTCATCAATACGTGGCAATGGGTACCTATTTTTGATGGTGACATGATTGACTCCAGATAATCAATACAAAATCGCATACTCCCATCTTTCTTCTTCACGAATAGAGCAGGAGCACCCCGAGGAGAAGTACTAGGGCGAATAAAGCCCGATGTCTAACAATTCCTGCGAGTTGAGTCTTTAACTCCACGAAGTTCAATAGGAGCCATTCGATATGGGGCTTTGGAAATGGGTTTTGTCTGGGGTTCAAGGTCGATACAAAATTCAATTTCACGCTCTCTGGGGGTAGGCGGGAAGTTCTTGAGAATCGTCGGAAATTCATTAACAATAGAAATATCATTCAAAAGCGGCGTATTTTTGTTTAGATCCGTGACATGGGCTAAGAAAGCTTGACATCCATTTTTTCAATAAGCGAATAGCTTTATGGCTTGAGATGACCGTGATTGATTTTAATGGTTTGGTTGCTTGAATTAGCATAATAGGTTGATTAGGAATATGAAAGCTAACAACCTTACGAAAACAATCAATTTTAGCATGATGAGTAGTTAACCAATCAATCCTAGAATCACATCAAATGCAAGTATTTTTAATGAAATAAGATCGACGGGTAATGTGAGGTGCCGATTTGAACCAAACAAGACTTATAAGCGATGGATGTAATGAAGGTTTCTCCCAGCGGAGTTTCTACGAGATAAGTCAAAGTCTAATTTCTCGAGTCAAATTTAATCGTTGGCGCAAGTAGGAGAAATAAAAGAATGGGTAGAACAGGTATCAAATAAGGTATAGACTTATTAGAGTTTATGATAAACTTACCGTGATGACCTCATTCGGGTTCCTTGCTTTCTGGGAGGTCACAACAAATGCTCTCCCTTGCACTCTGGCTTTGACTTTTACGGGGCGACCTTTGGTGCCTCCATCCTTCTGGTGAACTTGTCTTGATGAGCGACAAAATCGGGCTAAGTGACCTTCTCTTCCACAATTATAACATGCTTTGGATGGCATCGCGCGGATTTGGGTGATGTGTCCTCCCCTCTCGCATTTGAAGCATATGATGGGTGGTGGTTCTCCTTCCTTAACAACAGTTCTTTGGTCTTGGCGTCTTTCCATCATTGTTGAATCTCCTTTTCTTGAAATGTCCATTTTTTTGTCTTGGCCATGATTACCACCAAGTGGTTACCATTTTTACGGCATGTTGATTCCCTCCACGTTTGTTGTCACCAGTTTGATGGTGATACCACTTGGTATTTTCATCTTTGTCGTTTTGCTTTCTCTTGGTTGTTGTTGACTCGTTCTGGCGCTCCAATAAGCGAGCCCTATTTACAACATCGAGTACAAACCACGGTTTATGAAAATAAGATATTGGCGTATCTCGGTTTTAAACCTCTTAAAAACATTAGCGTCATTCGCTCCTCATTATCGACCAAATGGGATGCAAAGCGGGATAACTCATAAATTTAGCCTCGTATTGCGACACGGTCATATTGTTTTGTTCCAATTTGATAAACTCCACTTCTTTCATGTGATGAATACTCCCGGGAAAGTACTTGTCGTTGAATAGCTCTTGGAACTTCTCCCAAGACATCTTGAGTCGTCGGTTTGAGTGCGTTTCTGATTCCCACGATGTCTGCCTCTTCACATAACATGAAGGTGGCGAAGGGAACCTTTTGCTCCTCGGAGCATCCCAAGACATCAAATATCTTGGTGATCTGCTTTATCCATGCTTCCGCCTTAAGTGGTTTTGGCTCTCCAATAAACTCACGGTGGTCCCGGCTCCTTGAAGCTGTTTTAGCGGTGGCCGTCAGAGAGTTTCGATGTTTCCACCTACATTTTGGGCGGGGCCGCTCTCTACTTTGATGTTGCATGAATTGCATAAAGCCTCTGAACAATCCATCATTCATCATTTGGTCGGTGTTGTTGTTGTTTGCATGAGGATTATCGCCTTCACGATGCACATTCTCACGATTATTGATATGTGGAGACTCAGCGGTCTCTTGTGCTCCATTGCTATTCTCAACATTCTCGGATGTCATTTTGAGAATCTTGCCACAAAACAAGGTTAATTAACATATAACATATTATCCTATACTTTGACCAGACCAATTAAATACCAAATAAACTTAGGTAGGTCATACTAGCGAAAAATTCCCGTCTCTCCCCTCCTAGTTCTAGTCTCACATCTTAGCAGGGATCATATCCTAAGCTTTGATACCAAGCTGGCGCCCCCAAAATAGGTATACATCACCTATTACGAGTAAGCCAAATACATGATACAAATACAAATACAATCTTTAATATACAACAAGAGAAGCTGTGAGTTTTAATACAAATCTTTGTCTTACAGACAATATCCACTCTCGAAATAAGTCCTCATTACATTTATTGTCACACTATTTAACGAATAGTGAGGACTACTAGCTAATACTATCATCAGGACCATCACTCCAGTTCCCAGAGCTAAATCCCATTATATTCTCATTTCACGAAGAAAGCGGTGAAAGAAAGGGTGAGCTCAACTAGCCCGAAGAAATATTATGACTAAGATAATGCGAATAAATTATCATTAGCCTTCAGCAGTGTTAAAGCGATAAAATATAACAAACATCAAGTTTAAGCTGCGGCGAAACAAAGCAATCCATTAGAAGAGTCAAGTAGAGAATAAAATCTACTATCTTCTATGATTTAAAAGGTTTTCATGACTTTTATCGGCGAGACTCGACAATAAATAATTCACATCATCGAATCACCCCTTACACTTTTCTGACGAGGATATTCTTTAGTATCACGACCACAATTATCCATGCACTACGGGCCAGAAATATTTGTGTATTCATTAATGGTCATGATCATGCCAACAAGCATCCATCAATGCTGCTACGGGCCCAATGAGGACTTTTACCACATCATTTGTAACATTACGGTCATGATTACATTAAAATAATCCACAGTCATAATCATACCAAGTCCATCATGCACTCTGAATACACAGATGACTTTCAAAAAAATATAAACATGAGGATGATGACAATGATATAAGAATTCAATAAAACAAGTTCAAAATTAATTTATCCGAGAACTAATAATGTCAAATTGTCGACATGATCTTTGCTTTGTAGAGTAAAATTCAAGAATGCTCGGAAGAATATTTCCATGAAAAGATCTTTGGATGAAGCGCAAATATCGAGGATATTCCACTAATTTCATGGAGTATAGAAGTCAAAACTTTAACCAATTGAGTATAATAAAGAATGGAATAACAAAAGAAATCACCATGCATGCGGTACTTAGCATAGGCAGTTATTCAACGAGAATACTAAATAACGGAACGGTCGGTGAAAATTACATGCCAAGCGGGATGTTCAACAGAATAATAAAGAATGGAATAACAACAAAATCACCATGCATGCGGTGCTTAGCATAGGCGAGGTTATTCAACGAGAATACTAATAAGGGCGGAATCGGTCCGGCGTAAAAGCATACCGAGACGGGATATTCAACGAAATAATAATAAAAAGCGGAACCGGTCGGTAAAAGCGCTAAAGCGCCAGACGGGATATTCAGCGCGAATAATAATAAAAAGCGGAATCGGTCGGCGTAAAAGCATTGTGAGCGAGGATATTCAAACGAGAATAATAAAGGCGGAATAATAGAAGAATGTCACCAAGTATAGGGTAGCACAGCGTATCTGAGTTATTCAACGAGAATAATAAAGAATGGAATAACATAAGTTCTCTTCATGAATACAAAAGAATAACACCCCTTACAGTACAACAAATAATATTCCCTACCTTAAGAAGAAAATCTTTGGATATATAAGTAGTGAAGTAGCGAGAATACTTTCTTCTTTCTCTCTATAGTTTATCTCTCTAGAGTTTAATGAATTAAATGAAAAAATAATGAAGGAATGAGCTTATTTATAGAAAAATGGTACATAGTAACTAACTCATGAGCGGTCCAGATTGATTTACTTTAATCGGCGGTCCATATTTAAAAGCAAAATCTTTTAAATAAAATATAATATATTCTATTTATAATCTAATAAAACGAATAACTTTATAAAAGATTTTACTATATAAACACTATCTTGAGCACTTATCTGAACACTATGCATAATAAAATATAATATATTCTAATTATTGTCTAATAAAATAGATAACTTTATAAAAAGTATTACATTTTTTATATAAAAAGATTTACTATACAAAACACTATCACGAGACACTATGCACCACTATGCATAATAGAATATAATATATTACTATTTATAGAATAACTTTATAAAAGTATTACATTTTATATAAAAAAGATTTTACGTATTATTACATTAATAATACCAACAAAAAGCGAGTGACTTATCACGTAAGCATCAATAATTAATCTGAGTATTACTCTTTATGCGACCACAGCGTATTCTTTGTACTTTTAACTGCGGGTGTTTCAGCGATTAACGGTAAAACTTCATAGTTATTTTCATAAAAATATTTTTGTCGTTTTCTCGATCAAACATAATTCCGTTGTGGGGTCCACCAATGATTGTCTTGGTTATGCGAATATTCCTGTTAAAATGAATATTCCCAGACCAATCGAATATTATATAACAACTTGCGTACTTTGCAAAATTTATAAATATTACCCACTATAACATTATATCAATTTCACTCCATAATATTCAAAAATAATATTTATAGAAAATTCATCTTTATTCAAAAAGTTGGGGTTTTTTATGTTTACGTGTATTTTTCAATTCTAACTTAGCCCTTTATTTATAGGAAAATGTTAGCACGTCGAAGTAGACTTGACCTGCTACCTGATGGCCTTACCTGCTACTATTGCCACCCACCACATTTGAAATAAAATTCAGCACATTTCTTCACCAACCACAAGTGGGGCCCACTCAATTCTAGAATTTTCCACCAAAATCATTTATAAACCAAATTTTCGAATCAGTCGCCTCTTAAAATTCATAATAAATTATACGTTCAATTTTAACGGTTCAAAATTTGTGGACATATACTCAACTTATATATGTATAATATATACAAAAATAACAACGATCCAACGGTCGGATCAAAAATTATAACTCACGCAATATATCTCAAGAACACTAGTTTGATCTTTTAATACCTCAAATCCGACAAAATACTGATAAAACACCTCAACATTAATTCCTTTATTAATAACCACATAAAATAAATAAATCCATTATTTATATCCACATCAAATAAATATTTCGTTATCATATAAATCAATAACTAATTATTCATAAATAATATTACAGAATCACAATTATGACAACCAGACAGTTCTCAGGAAAGTGGGGGCTTTCCAATAAGGATTTCTCCTTACTGGCGCGCAATTAGGTGACCAAACCTCTCCTTGACAGAACTTTCTAGACATTGCCAATAATGCTATCTAATAATATTATTCAAATAATATGAATTATTGTTCTGATAATGGGAAACACTGTGCAGGACAATTATTGAAACAACAATAATATAAAATATCAACGCAGCAATTATTGAATCAATAAAATATAATATTGAACAGTAATTACTGTAACAATTATTGAGTAGTGCCTTCTTATGTAAGAATAAATAATTCAACAATATTGTGCAATCTGGTACATGCAAAGCATATATGCAACCACGCCAGACATCAGATTTTAACCATCGGCAATAATCTAATGATGTTAATCTGGTAATAATTACGTAGATTATTTATAAAAACTCAAACTTTGTCGTTTTCTTCATTCGACATTTATTCTGTTATGGGGCCCACGAATGGCTGCGCCGTCGTACCAATATTCCCTGACAACAAGAATATTCCACGACCAAACGAATATTCCCAGACAGAAATGAATATTTTATAACCACTTGTTTATTTTGCAAAATTTGCACATTTCACCCATAACCAAAGCATTATATCAAATTAACACCTTATTATTCACAATAATAATTAGAGGAAATTCGATTTTATTATAATAAGTTGGGGTCTTACAACCTCCCCTCCTTATGAAATTTCGTCCTCGAAATTTGCTTACCTGGTATTTCGAAGAGTTGAGAATACCTTGCTATCATTTCAGATTCTATCTCCCCGGTCATCATGATTTCTCCATTGCTCATCTCCCGTGATAACTTCATTTGGGTTCCTCACTTTTTGGGAAGTCATGACAACCGCTCTCCTTGAACTACCCGATTTGACTTATGCAGGGCAAGATTTGGTGTCATGACTACCGTTGGAATATACTTTTCTATAGGGCATATTCTACCCTCAACTGCTTCGTCGTACTCCTGATTCATGATCTGAATCATCAATCTTCGATCCATATCGAATTGAGGTTGACCGCTCTATATAGGGTAATTCAAAACTCGATGTTGGGTTCTCCCAATTGCTGTCCAAAAATAGAAATACTTATCATCTATTTTAGCCTTCTTCGATCGGACATCTCTTTCCACAATATCAATGCGTCATGCGGCTTTTACCCATGCATCACTCACTCTCACTCGTTCAGCTCAGATTCTAGCTTTATCATCTTATACTCTGCCAAAGAATGCTTCTGTTCAAGCATCACATATCGGGTAACACAAGCTTGAATTGTTGCATCCTTTTGCTCCACGACCGCCTGCCGTTCTTCAACATGCTCTTCTAACTCATGAATACGATTTTGCAATTCCACATTTTGATCATAAAATTCTTCTAATAAATTCTCCTCAGGTTCTTCTTCTTCCTCACTCTCAAATTTACTACCTCTGCGACTAGCTCAGATTGCAACTATTAATTCTTCCCTCACCACAAGAATATCTCTAATTCCTTCTTCGCCTGACATCACATTATCATGGTTGGTGATTATAGGTATCCCCATGGTCTCATTCACTCCATTGTTAACATTCTCAGCTGCCTATCTCAAATACTGCAATAAATTAAGGGTTAATTAAACAAATTAACGTATCACATAATATCCGTATATTATGACCGACCAACAAATAAGCTTAGGTAGGACACACTAGCGAAGGATTTACTCATCTCTCCCCTCCTAGTTCTTTTCCCCGATCTCCGCCAGAGACCATATCCCTAAGCTCTGATACCAACTGTGACGCCCCCAATGAAAAAGGTAGAAATTTCATAATAAAATCCATACCAATATTTCGGTATAATGATATTGAAAGAATAATATTTCTTAAACATATAAACAATTTATTTTAATTGCTTACACTTTACTAAATAATGTATTTAATCATCCTAAAATGCCAAACTCATAAGATTTCATCACCAATAACCAAAACCCTCATCAAAAATCTGCATATACCTCTCATATAGGATTCTCAAGCCATAAAATCCTATTTTCCAATTTTCTTATTTCACATAACATATTTAATTCATTTACTCATAACTAGTCCATTTTCATGAAAAATACCAAATCAGTCCCTAGAATATTTCTTTTCTGGGATTTAGCAGAATATAGTCCCATATTGAACATAAATTTTCCCAAAATTTTTTAAAATTCATTTACTATTTTTTAAAAGGCCAAAACTGCCGAATATTTAGACATTTATCATAAATTGTACTTTTGTGCAAAAATTCTGAAATTTACAAAGTATTTTTCTGTTATATACATGTACTCCCAATAAAATTTTCACCAATTTTGGAGTTAACCACAAGGAGTTATAAGGGTTTACTTTTAAAATAGTCTTTTCCCATAAAATTTATAACTCTTAATCTATACATCCAAAAATCATCATTTTTGGACACAATCTAGAAAACTCATCAAATTACCATTTCAATTTTTTCCAAAATTTTTTAAGGTCGAAAAAATTACGAAACATGAAAAACATAATAACCCTTAAAATCCCTTACCTCAAAAGAGCAGTATATTTGATTGGAATATCGGTATAAGGCTGAAGGAAACTTGCACTGATAAATAGAAACTCACAAAGTATCTAAATACTCACAAAATACGCTCGATAATATAGAGAGGAAAGAGAAAAACTTATGTTTTACGGTGTGTTTTAATTCTAACTTAGCCCTCTATTTATAGGAAAATGTTAAGACGCCAAGCAGACTTGACTTTCTTTACAGATGGCTTTACCTGCTACTATTTCCACCCACCACATTTGAAATAAAATTCAGCACATTTCTTCACCAACCACAAGTGGGGTCCACTCAATTCTAGAATTTTCCACTAAAATCATTTATAAACCTAATTACTGAATCAGTCACCTCTTAAAATTCATAACAAATTATACGTTCATTTTTAACGGTTCAAAATTTATGGACATATACTCAACTAATATATGTATAACATATCCAAAAATCATAACGATTCAACGGTCGGATCAAAAATTATAACTCACGTAATATATCTCAAGACCACTGGTTTGATCTTTTAATACCTCCAATCCGATAAAATACTGATAAAATACCTCAACATTAATTCCTTTATTAATAACCACATAAAATAAATAAATCCATCATTTATATCCACATCAAATAAATATTTACTTGTCATATAAATCAATAACTAATTATTCATAAGTAATATTACAGAATCACAATTATGACAACCAAGCAGTTCCTAGGAAAGAGGGGGCTTTCCAATAAGGATTTCTCCTTACTGGCGCGCAATTAGGTGACCAAACCTCTCCTTAACAGAACTTTCTAGACATTGCCAATAAGGCTATCTAATAATATTATTCAAATAATATGAATTATTGATCTGATAATGGGAAACACTGTGCAGTGACAATTATTGAAACAATAATAATATAAAATATCAACGCAACAATTATTGAATCAATAAAATAAAATATTGAACAAAGAATTACCGTAATAATTATTGAGTAGTGCCTTCTTTACGTAAGAATTAATAATTCAATAATACCTTTATGCAATACCGTGGTGCTACTCGTGCAACCACGCCAGATTACTTATATTTTAACCACCGTAATCCAACAAATGTTAATGGTAACAATTACGTCGTTATTTATAAAACTCAAACTTTGTCATTTTCTTCATCCCAAGCGCTTATTACGTTATGGGGTCCACGAATGGTCACTACTTTTGTCGTACCAATATTTCCCGACAACAAGAATATTCCACGACCAAACGAATATTCCCCGACAGAAATGAATATTTTATAACCACTTGCTTATTTTGAAAAATTTGCACATTTCACCCATAACCAAAGCATTATATCAAATTAACACCTTATTATTCACAATAATAATTAGAGGAAATTCGATTTTATTATAATAAGTTGGGGTCTTACAAGAAATCCTTATTGGAAAGCCCCCTCTTTCTTGGGAACGACCTGGTCGATTAATATTGTGAATTATAATAATTATGATAAATTTCGTTTTATTAGTATTATTAATGTAATAAAACAGAAAAGCTTTTTATATAAAACAGAATACTTTTATAAAGTTATCTGTTTTATTAAACTATAAATAGAATATATTATATTCTATTATGCATAGTATTTTGCATAGTAAAATCTTTTTATATAAAATGCAGAATACTTTTATAAAGTTATTTGTTTTATTAGACTATAAATAGAATATATTATATTTTATTATGCATAGTGCATGTATAGTGTTTTGCATAGTAAAATATTTTTTATATAAAATGAACACTTTTATAAAGTTATTTGTTTTATTAGATTTTAAATAAAATATAAATATATATATATATATATATATATAGAATATTTTATATTTTATTATATAGTATCCTTTCAATTCTCCTATAAATAGGATGCTTAGTTAGAATTGAAATCACACCGTAAATTGTAGAGAATTCTTCTTCTATAATCTTGGCGTATTTCTTTAGAGTTTTGCTTTGGCGTAGAAAAATAATATAAGTTTTCTTCAAGAATATCCTCGCACTACCAAATAAATACTCTTCTTTTACAGTAAGGGATATTATTTGTTGTACTTTCGTAAGGGAATTATTCTTTCATATTCATGAAGAGAGTTATTTTCTTTCAATACTACGTAAGGTTGTTATTCCTTTTTTATTATTATGTTGGAATAACTTTGCTCATGCTAAGCACCGTATACATGGTGAAATTCTTTTGTTATTCCATTCTTTATTATTCATTGGAATAACTCATGTCACATGGCTTACATCGCATGCACAGTAAATTATGTTGTTATTCCATTCTTTATTACTCTGTTAGAACATCATGTCTATGAGGATTATGCATGACTTGTTTCCAATCTTTATTATTCTGTTGGAACATCCTGTCTGTGCGGATTACGCATGACTTGGTTCCATTATTTATTATTCTGTTGAAATATCACACGTCATGCGCAAGTTACGCATGACACGTTCCATTATTTATTATTACATTGGAATAATCTGCATCACGTGGATTACCGCATGGCGGCAAAGAATCCATTTGCGGTTTCATATATTCTATTATACTCAGTTGGTTAAAGTTTTGGCTTCTATACTCCATGAAATTAGTGGAATTTCCTTGATATTTGCGCTTCATCCAGTATCTTTTCATGGAAATATTCTTCTGAGCATTCTTGAATTTTACTCCACAAAGCAGTATCATGTTGACAATTTGGACATTATTGAGGTCAGGATAAATTATCTTATAGATCTTTAAAATTTATTCTTGAACTTGTTTTATTGAATTGTCATCATCCTCATGTTTATATTATGTTGAAAGTCATCTGTGGCCTGTAGTGCATAGATGGACTTGGTATGATTATGACCAGGGATTATTCGGTATAATCATGGCCGTAATGTTAGAAATGATGTGGTAAAAATCCTCATTGTTAGAAAGTGCATTAATGGACGATTGTTGGCATGATCATGACCATTGATGAATACGAATATCCTTGGCCGTAATGCATGGATAATTTGTGGTCGTGATCACGAATGAATATCCTTGGCGGAAGTGCGGGGATGATGTAGATTATTTATTGTCGAGTCTCAATGATAAAAGTAATGAAAACCTTTTAAATCATAGAAGATAGTAGATTTTATTCTCTACTATTGACTCTTCTAATGGATTGCTTGTTCACCGCAGCTTAAACTTGATGTTTGTTATATTTTATCGCTTTAACATCATGTTGAAGGCTAATGATAATTTATTCTGCATTATCTTAGTCATAATATTTCTTACTGGGCTAGTTGAGCTCACCCTTTTGCTTTCATTGTTCTCTTTAGGAAATGAGAATGTAACGAGGACTAGTCGGGGAACGGAGTGACGGTTCAGATGATAGCATTAGTAGTCCTCACTATTCTATGAAATAGTGTGAAAATAAATGTATTGAGGACTTATTTTGAGTTTGAATACTGTTTAGAAGACAATGTTGTATTAAAACTCACAACTTATGTTTTGTCGTATTTTACACGACATTTGTATAATTAAGTTTTTATTTGTATTTTGTACCATGTATTTGACGACTCAGAATAGGTGATGTATACCTATTTTGGGGGCGTCACAATAATAGTCATGTATATTTGGACTATAATTATCCTTTATGAGCGAGATCATTTTCCAGGTTATGGTTTGTTGCATTGCACCCAAGAGAAATCTCAAGTAGTTAGTCTAGTGGTTTTGTTAGAATATAAGGTTCTAGTTTGGAGAGGTCTAGAGTTCTACACTTGTTAGCAACATTTTCTTTAAGAAAATTTTTAAGGCAAACCTTTTACCCTCCACGTCAGCAAAAATAATGGGTCAATATGCACAGTCAGCATTTTTGTCAAATTTTTGGACGGAAATTGAACGGATTGACCATTTTGTACTTTTTTGAGAGTACAGTTATTCGATTGTAACAAAAAAAGTTTTGGTAACCACAATGAAAACCGGACCCTAGTACAATGACCAAAACGTTATTTATCCCTTAATTTAACATTGAATCTCAAGTTATTCAAATTAATACTCCAAGACAACAATAGGTATTGTAAACAAGTAAGCATGAATTTTGTCAAAAACATGTATATATATTTTCTACAAACCAACACTTGAATTTATACTTTTTTTAAGAAATCAAGAAAACATTCAAGTATAAGTGAAAGTTTGTCAATTCATTGATAATCAGATTGCTTTTAACGAAAAGCATAATGTTTCATATAATAAATCTTTCTTTTGTCGAAGAAAGCATAACGTTCGCCACTTTTAGAGATAAAGTGTAACTTTCTTGCTTTTGTCGAAGAAAGCATAACGTTCGACACTTTTAAAGATAAAGTGTAACTTTCGGGGTTGAGGGCTTATACTCAGGTGCCTCAATTACTTTTGAAGTTGAAAGTATAACTTAGGAGGACTTATAGTCAGGTGCCTCGATTACTTTTGAAGTTAAAAGTATAACTTTTTGGTCTGAGGACTTATAGTCAGGTGCCTCATTCACTTTTGATGATAAAGTGTAACACTTGGGTGCCTCGTCACTTGGGTCATCCAATTTCTTGGCAAGTACGGTCTATGAGGACTTTGAATCGGGTGCCTCATCACTTGGGTCGTCCAATTTCTTGGCAAGTGCAGTCTACGAGGACTTGAAATCGGGTGCCTCGTCACTTAGGTCGTCTAATTCCTTGGCAAGTGTATTTCAGGAGGACTTGGCCACCATTTAAAGTGGACCACCATCTTAGGTGGTTTTTTTTCCCGTCAATTCTTGTGCCTCCTCCCTTGGTCATCCAATTACTTGGCAAGGAATACTCCTAAGGACTTAAACCACCATTTTTGGTGGACCACCATCTTGGGTGGATTTTTAATTTGTCAATTCTTGTATCTATAGTTCAGAGTTCTTTCGATGGTAGAGCCAGTGTTTGGGTTGTCCATCATCTTGACATCCGGGACTGCACCATGGGTGATAGTGTTGCACATTTCGTTTCCTAGTTCACTCTCCGGCCACCAGTTTCTCATGGTATATCCTCCGCAGACTGTAACAGTCCATAGTGGAATACCCTGCGTATTGGTGGTATACACAGAAGTCTGGTCTTCTTTTTATTTCTTCCGTTATAACCAACCATTGTTCGTACAGGCTCCTGAACGCCTTCTCGTTGCATGTGATAGCCTCCGGAACTGGAATTCTGGTGTACTTCTCCCTATGCTTTTCTCTACTTCGTTCAAATTTCTCATTCTTCTCCCTCTTGCCCCCTTGTGGTTTTGAGTGAGAATCCACCAAAGCTACAGTTGTCGTCCTCATGCTCTTCCATGTATCCATCGCATGGCTGGTGGAAAATTTCATGATTCCCCCCAAGTCTTATGAAAAAGATGAGAGGGTCACAAATGAATCACACCCCTTGGTAATGAGGTGGGGCTTGAAGGCGTCTAAAACACCATTGTTGCATATGTTAACCAAGTTATTTTCTTCAATTGGCCCTGCACACTTCTGTGCTTGGGCCCTGAACCTATCCACGTAATCTGACAGCTCCTCGTTTGGATTTTGCTTAAATCGCATGAGCTCTACAATGGTTACCTATTTTTGCACATAGAAAAATTTCTTAAAAAATTGCAATTTTAGATCATCCCAATCATGGACTGCTCCCTTCTCCAAGTTGTAGTACCAACTGAAGGCATTATCCATCAAAGTCTTGTTGAATTCCCTCATCAACAAATTTTGATTGTTCTTTTCATCATATCCTAACCATGGAGACATCGATTCCACGAACCTGGCAATGTGTTCCCTGGCATTTCCTTTCTCCCCATTGTATTTTGGAAATTATGGGGGATGCTCGATATACCCTGCCGGGCAGGGTTATCTCCGAATATATGTCGGGTAAGGTGGAGTAAAGTCTAACTCTGAAGGTCGGGATGTCTACTTGTGAAGTTGATTGATCACATAGATCATATCATCCTTTGTCACATATGGCGCGTGGTATGGATTCTCCGTGGTACAGAAATTAGCTGATGTACACTGGCATCATGTAAATTCTGTATCGGTTATGTTTGTGGGCTGGTTCGTTGAACGAGGCTTGGGATGGTTGATATCAACACTTGTGAAAATACGGGGATAGTACTCGGAATGATGTCTGTCTGAGGTTGGCTTGCTTCCAACCTAGGTCGTGGCACGTCACCACTGTTCTGAGGCTCCAGGTTGATGATTGGAACCGACTGATTCTCCATCAATGGTAGTACAATCTGGTTCTCTTTGTTGTTGCTGCCATTGTTGTTGTCTTCCACTCCTGCTTGTTCTCCATGTGAACTTCCTGGGAACATGGTCTTGAAGGTGAGGATCTGCATCAACTGCTGGCGGAAATTCCCTATTTCCTCTTGCTTCCTCTGCATCTCCAGCATCATGGCCATCATCATCCCTTGTCCTTCCCGTGCTTCTTTCAACGCCTTGAGCATCTCCAATTGCATAACATTTGTCCGCTCTCCGATTGTATCCTCGCCTTTCCTTCATGCGTTGGTTTGTTGTTGATTGGCCATGTATGGTGATGTTGACTCCCTTCTGAAGCGTCTTCAATAAGTGGTTGGTCAAAATCCAGGTTTGCGCCTTGGAAAGCTTGAGTTGCTTGCCTTGGAACTGGATCCAGTGAGGTAATGCTATTTGTTGGTGAAGTAGATCTTCCTGTAGTTTTCCCACTTTGAGTTGTGGGCATACCCTTCACGAATTCTATACCTCCCCAGCAGAGTCGCCAAAGAAATGTGCGCAAGGAAATCGTACCTTGCTAGGGTTAGGGTTTCGTGTTGGCTGAGGAGGAGAGAAATCCACAAAAATTACGAAATTGATTGATTGAAGATGGGAGAAGAACAGGTGAGCGATTACTCCAGCGACACGTGGCAGAACTCTTAGAATCCTAGAACCTTGTTAAGGTAGCAAGGATTCAGAGAGCCTTCTTGAGTCTTCGGGTTGAGAGAGAATCTCCAAATCTCCTAGTCTTCCAAAAGGTCCAAGAGTCCAAAGTGAGGTCCCTTTCCCAATGGAGTGGAAGGGGTATTTATAGGTTTTTTCTAGAGAGTGGTCATGTGCTAGGCACATGACCTCGGGAAAATTCTAAATTTACCCTTAGTCATCAGAGTAATGCCTAAATCGTCCTACCCTTCTAGCCACCAATCTAATCCCTCAATCAATTCCCAAAATGAGTCGCCTCCATAAGTCTTTTGCCTCTGAACACGTGGAGGCATCTCTCGGGTCTCAGACATTTATTTCTGATTTTTCTGTTTGTCATTCAATTTTTTAGGTCATATGTGAACCCTAATTTGTACTTGGGCTCACAGATTTGAATAAATCTAAACCATTCTAGCTTCAACGGTTCCAGTTGTCACTTTTGAACCTGCTAAAGTTGGAAGTAGCCATATTTAAGCAAATCTAGCCCGCAGGCTGGAAGATTAAATATCTACATTATGAAAGCAATTAAAGCAGATATTTATATAAAAGTGATATATATATATATATATATATAAGCGGTAAATAGCCACGAAGTAAACTCCAGGCCTGACAGGAATGTATATATATATATATATATAACAAAATACAACTGATTTTGAATTTTTTGCTCACTGCAATAAATCATTTGGGCCTTCCAAAGTTTGGGATAAATCTCACCGTCCATATAGTGCCGGAGGCACGGGACACAACTACTATATATATAAAAGTAATAAAAAGTCATGGATCGACACTTGAAAAGACTCTCAACGTTAGTATATATATAGATAAAAAAGTAGTAGAAAGCTTAAAAATCTAAAATATCTTAACGTGGGCTGCCAAGAAGCCTTCAGATAGCTTTGGACGCCTGAAAACTCGGTTTCCACTGGTTAAACTCCAGTATGTTACAAAACACGAGCTTACAAGTGTTTAGAAAAAAGAATCACTCTGTTTAAAGCACTCTAGCAGGGGTTACAAGCTGAAATGGATAGAGTTTTCTCTCGTTTCTTTTTTTTTTTCAAATAAGTTGCCAAGAGCTCATATTTAAACACCAGATGGCCGCGAGTTAACCCGCGGCATCCGCGAGTCTACCTACGGTTGCTTGGACTGCCTCGGGCCACGCGGGTCTTGTCATCTCGAAGTACGTGCACTTGGGCTATGCATTATCCGCTCGAACATTCATAACTTTCAATTTGTGCATCCGATAAAGGAGTGTTATACCTTTTCGGAATGTTGTTGTTGAGAGCTACACAATGACATGGGATTAGAGGTTGTACAAAATTGGGAAGATAGGTCCATGAATAGATCTCCAAGTCTTCAAAGTCTATTCGTTATGCTGTCTTGTGCAGTTGTCACTCGGGATTTCAGTTATGGTTCTTGTGGGACATCTTGATACGCAGTGTAATGTGAATTGTGTTGAGACGATGTTGATGTGATGTTAAGGTGGCAAAATGATAATTTTTCCCCTGCCGGGGTTATCTCTGGCTTTGGTATAGATGTAGCAGTCGTTTCTCATGGTTATCTCCGAGATTGGGCTGCTATTGATGTTGAATGTCCTCATGGTTATCTCTAAGATTGGATTGACCTCCTGGGTTAAACTGAGTATCTCGGGGTTGTCTCCGGGGGTTAAAAATGACTTTTCTGGGGTTATCTCTAGAACTTGAACTGCATCCCTCGAGGTTATCTCCGAGGTTGGAAATGGATCTCCTGGGGTTATCTCCGGGGTTAAAAAATGAGTCTCTCGGGGTTATCTCCGATATTGAAAACTGAACTTCCCGGGGTTGTCTCCGGGGTTGAAACTAATATGACTTCAAATGTTATCTCTAGAAGACGATTATGCCCTTGTGCAGGGTTAGTAATAGGATCGCAAAATTTTAAGTTTCTACAGATGCCCCTCTTTATCATATTCATGCGATGCAATGACATGGATATGATAAAGACTACTAGAAACTTGAAATATGACAAGACAAACATGATGCAAATGTAATGCATTATGATGCAACGTTATACTGAATGTTGTTTATTGGAATGATTTACAACGGGATGTGATAACTTCCTGCCCCTGTTGCTTCTATTAGGGGATGGAGTTGCCAATGATGACCCTGTTGAACCGCTTTGATGTCTACTTGACTGATAGTTTCCAAAGCTCTTATAACAGGAATCTCCTGATACAACGTTGGGGTTATCGCCAGCGGTTTGAACTGTCAATCAATGCTATCTGAGTCTAATTTCCTAACAAGTCATAGAGATGTCTTCAAAACTCTTGAAGTGTATGTTTCCTCAATGAATGAGACCACATGATGTTGACATTGGAGTTATCACCAAAGTTCTTAATCCTTTTCACAGGCTTTCCACCGAAGAGGTTCTTCTCTTTTGTGAGCGACTCTTGAGGATTGCGTTTGATCGTTGGGGATCTGTATAACAGATTCCATCATTGGTCCTTCCTGATGAGGATGGTTTTCTGTGGTTTGTAGCATCAGGTTTCTCTGACGTTTCATTAGGATTATCGCCAACAGTTTGTAATGTCAAGGCTGCCTGACCCTCGTTGAAGTAGCTTTCAACGGCTTGCATCATCGAATCACTTCCGATTTTTTGTTGGAGTTATTTCCAACGGTTGGTAATATCGGTTGTCTGATCCTCGTTGAAATAACTTTCAACGACTTAGGATGTCCAAAATTTCCACTGGGGATGTATTCCTGATGAGATTTATGCTTTTGATTGTAATTACAACCCCTGGTTGATGGCATCGGACCTTCGCGATGCATTGATAAGGGAAGCTTCCAATAGCTTTTATCATCAGCTCTGTGAACCCTGTATTTGGGCGAGTACCAATGATTTGATATGTAGACCCGCAGTTTGGTCTTTAAAATTAGGATTTCAGGCTTTTCCGCTTAATCGCGTAGCATATTTTTTTTAATTTGACTTTTCAGCTTCTGGGACCTCCTTTGTAACTCAAATTAGATCGAACCGGAGGGGGTGGGACCACCCAGGGTAGCTGCAGGTAGATCTGCGGCTACCACGAGTTGACCCGCGACCACCCGTGGGTTATATCTTACTTGTCATCCCTTTTACAAGCCATTTTCAAGTTGAAGCCGCACAGAGAATCTGAGATTTCTTCTTCAGATCTACTGAGTTTGGGCTGTTTTCTACAAAATCTGTCACCGTACAATCGTTCTGCACTATCCTGGTAACGTTTACACATTTTCTTTTCCAATTTTGACCGTTGGAAAGTGAGATATCATACAGAATGCTTCAAAATACATAGTAGTGAATATATATGCTCATATAACTTGATAAAAATTATTCAACGCAGTAAATGCTAGTATTTGGCCATGTTGAATGTATTGATGTGAAAAAAATTAACTTTTGAAACATTCAATTTGGCACCTTTTTCTTCTATTTTTAATCCTATTTGACAAATGAGAAAAGGTTTTGAAGCAAAGTAATACTGGTAATTAGGCTACCATTATGGATATGACTTTGATGTTTTTTCATGCATATAGGATGTTTATGACTTGGAGTCAGCGTGCTACTGAATGGCCACCTAGTCATGCCTATGTGCATATGGATAGTCCTTTTTACAAAGGAGACTCTGGCAAAAAAAATTCATGAGTCTAGGCATTGAATGATCATGCATTTTTAACTATACTGCAGATGTGTGTTATACATGCATATAGCTATGAACTAAATTTATTGAGCTCCAGGTTAGAATTTACCACACCCTTTCTGAGGTGATTTAGAGACTTTTGTCAAGATATATGGATCCAGACCAGCCGAGTAGCTCCCATAGGACCTCTTCAGGTGTGAATAGGAGAGCTTCAGATGTGCCTCGACCTCGCCCAGCTCGACAGCCTCGTCGGTTGACTGAGTCAGTGATTCTTCCTATCTGGGTTGAGAGACCAGATGTCGAGGACGAGGAGGAGGATGTACCCATTGCGAATCCTGCTCCTTCTTCTTCTACTCCCCACAGGGAGATTCGAGCTATAAATGTGACTATTCTAGAGCTTCTAGATGATTTAAGTCGTCACCCCTCGATCTATCTCCATGCGAATGAGGTAAAAGCCGTGTTGATTTTCTTTTTCCCATTTGTGGGGTCAAGGGTTTTAATTTTGATTTGCACTGTGATGCAGGTTCCCAACTTTACGCAGTTCAGAGGGAACTGGTTTAGCATACATTCTCTATAACAGACTCTTTATCCAGAGTATCGAGAGATTATTCATGCTTGGGGCTTCGAGGCTTTCTTCTCCATCCTTCCCCGTCGTTGTCCCTGGGGTTATCTCAGGGCTTTGTCTGAGCACTGGTTTCACCAGACCCACTCTCTCCATTTGCTGGATTGTGAGGTTATGATTACATCGCTGGATTGGTGGTTCTTCACTGGATTGGAGTTTTTTGGGGAGCCAGTGCCTTTGGTGGCTGACATTTCCCTGACTGCCATCAGATCCTTGTTGGGAGTCCCGGCTACGGCAGTCAAGGGCAGGAAATTCAGCTTTAGTCCCTTGAGTGTAGATGCCATGATTTGGGCTCTTACTGAGCCATTACCCAATGATTAGAGGGTTCGAGATTGCATCCTTCGACGATTGTTTATGATCATCCTCAGGGGTTGTTTCCTGGTTGATCACTCTTCAACGATGTCATCCGCTTTAGTCAGCGCCACTCAGGAGGTGGACCGTATTGGAGAGTTTGATTGGGGCTCCTACACCTTTGCCTACTTCCTTAGGGAGATCGCCTACGCTCAGAGGGCGTGACGGAGGCTTGGTTAGGGTTTTATCCATTCCTGCTGGTGAACATTTTTCTTTTTGATTTTCCTTTATTCGGGTTACAAGTTTGACTAACCGCAGATATTTGATCTTTATATTCACAGTTTTGGGCTTACGAGAGGCTCTCATTCACGGGGACGACGATGGCATTACTCCACTTTGTTAGAGGTTCCTGTAGCTGAGGGTTTCACCCATTCTCGCCTATAGTTGGAGTTGTTGACCGTAGAGGTCATTATATGGGTTCCTTACTTTGAGGACCACTTGACAGTTGGCTTCAAGGGTGGTTTCCCGACTGGTGTCGAGTATGTATTGTCCACCCATCGGATTCCTCTCCTTACTGATGGAGGTTAGGAGCTCTATTTAGGAGTGTGTGCTATTAGGAGCACTACAGGAAAGATACACATTCTGACCTTTCCTCATGTCAGGCGTCATTGACCTTTGTCGCAGCCAACCACTGAGATCCTATTGATGGGCGTGGATGGCTTTACTTTGTCAGAGGGACCTTTCAGTCAGGAGGCTTTTTACCGCTGGTGGTTCCCCCGCAGCATTGAAGCTTAGACCTGTGCCATACAGTTTATGGGGGATATGGTTCCCGACTCTGTCATGATGACATATTGGATTACCTGCATCTGAGAGCCTACTCATCTGACGCGGATTGAGAGTTTGACCCAACAGTTGGACCGGGCACATTTCTTTATTCGGCATTTGGGTAGAGATCCATCAGAGGCGAATACTTTTGATCCTTCCAACTCTAAGGCTGGCCCTTTAGGTGGCCCATATCCTCTGTTGTATCGGCCTGATATACCTTCTGGAAGAGATTCATTGACTCAAGAGGAGTTATATCAGATGAACATATTGGATGATGTGGACATCAACACCATTGACTTCTTTTAATTTATTTCTCGCAATATCTTTTGATAGGTCTCTGTAGATATTGGGCGGTTGTGCCCCAGTTCTCGTTATATCTTTTAATAGGCCTCTATTAGATGTTGGGCAGTTATGCCCCATTTCCCTGTATTTTCTAGTTGTACACAGAGATGATGTATTTAGATAATGATGTACTTAGGAATTTATGTATAATATTTTTTATTCCCTACATCATATTGTCACCTGTCATTTATTATGCATGTATTATGTCATGGATATGAATTTCTAGATATGATTTTAACATTGACCCCTAGATGGTCTTATGATACGGCTCTACAAATGTCTTCATCCACTGCTAGCTGGATTGAGCATACCCCACCTATGTTGCTGGCATCTTCTTTGAGATCATGGTATGACAGTTTGTCTTCCCTAGATCGGGTGACAGTTATCAGTTGTTGAGGCACTCCATGACCCTCCTGAAATTTCAGGTTCCACCGGGTTTTATAAAGGGCATGCTTGAGCATTGGGTACCAGATAGACATGTATTCATATTTGATACTCAGGATTTGACTACTACATTGGAGGAGTATGAGCGTCTTACAGACTTGTCATTGGATCAGACTTGCGCTCGGATGGCTGTCAGTGACATAAGCCGGCAGTTTATGACCTTGACAAGCTTGAGGCGCAGAGTTGCCCTAGAAGAGATATACTCAGGGCATGTAGTGTCCAGTTTCTTAATTGACAGATTTGGGTCGTTGGACAGCTATCTACGATACTCTGGGGACTTCACCATTTTTAAGGGTGATTGGCATGTCGCCCGTGTAGACATACTCTTGATGTGTATAGTGGCCTATTTGTATATGCCATTATACATAGAACACCTGGATATCGGTGTGATTATGGTAGTCTGTGCTCTCTGAGAGGGTGTTGGGTAATTTCTAGTTACGCACAACATGCAAGTATACGTGGTCAACAAGTAATAAAGTGTAAGTAAAGTATCGTTCCCACAGAGAATTAATTAATAAAGTTCACCAACCATTAGCCCATAACCATTTCAGTCTTATTTAAATGATTGCTTTGAGTTTTTATATTTAAACTATGAAATTAAATAGTACTAACTACCCCTAGAATGAGACTAGATAATAAAGACATGAGATTACAATTTCCCCTATTGCATCATTTAAATCAACACACTTCTAGTTAAACCAAATTAATTATAACGGATTGTTAGTCAAGAACTCAAAAGTGAAATATAGCCATCTCTCGATGTACCATATTCATATCATATATAATCCACAATTGATAGAATACACATGAACACCCACATTACCTAAACCACTATATGTCTATGTGATTTACAAATAATTAGGGTTTGAACCCAAGTCCTCAATTGACTATGAGTGGTGCTTCGGTATATGTCTATCCTAAGCACGAATCATATATTCCATCACCATGTAGAACATACAAATACAAGCTATCAAGATCAAATCTAAACCCATACTTCGTCTTTCAAGTTCATATGGGTTATCACAGTAATTGATGGCCAATCAACTAAGAAAATAAGCATAAATCTTAATAGACAAACCCATAGCAATCAATAAGGTTAACAATGAAGTATATCGAAAAAAACTAAGCAATAGATTCTATTGTAATCTCAAAATAGAGTTTAGCTCATTATAGAATCAAAATCCATCATCCACAATTGAATATACATTGAAAGATACAAATAGAAGTAAAGAGAGTTAGGGATTAAGAATAGCAAATCGAGTTTCTTCTCTTCTTTCATACGAACTTTCAAGGATCTTCAATTGCTTCAATCCCCAAATCTTAGTTATTCTAGGGTTCTAATCTAATCTAAAAAGAAAGAGAAGAAAAGAAAATAATGATAGCTCTAGCCCCCAAGGGGTGGAATAATGTTTACATGATGAGAATATGGCTAATATATATGCCCTAATTGAATCCCCCTCTCCGTTACGCTTCAATTGCACTGTTTAATGAAAAGTCAGCTTTGGTCAACACTCCAGTCGTATGTGACAGCAAGAATTAACCTAAAGTTGGGCGCTGTATGCGCCACAAGTGAAAATCGTGTCTTTTTTGCTCTTTGTAAATCTCATGCGTAGCACAAGAAGTTTCTAGCTGCCCGTATGTATGGTGATTTTCTAACTGCGGTGTGCTCTCTGTAAAATGGCCATAACCTTTGATCCAGGAAGAGTTTACGGGGCCTGCCACCTATCAAATCGAAGATATCGACGAGCTCTAAAATTTCATTCTTTGAGTACTGAGAAATAATGCACGAATGAAGGTTTGAAATTGAGTGGAAGGAATTCTGCTATGAAAATGGCTAACCAAAAGCAAAGAAAGTTTGGCGTCCGTTGGTACAACGATCATAACTCTTGCATCCGAACTCCGATTAGAGCGATTCAAGATATTCTGAAAAGCTACAAAGATGTTGTACAATGTAGTCCAAGTTCCAAGCCAAGAACATGAAGTAACATGAATGCCCAAATGATGTCTGGATTGCCTTTTCTTTGCATTTTCTTTGCTTTTCCTTACCAATAATCGTTCACACCGCTCCCAAACATAATACCTACAAAATGAACACAAAATGCATGAAAAGTAACTAAGACACATGAATATAAGCAACTAATTCAAGTAAAAGATACCGGATAAGTGTATATAAAATCCACTTATCAGAGGGTCATACCATCTTACTGATGATTTTGGTAGAGACCTTGAGGTCGGCCACGTTTTGCCATACCCATTCAGTGGGGGTTTTCATAGACAGTGCGGTCTTGTTGTACGTGTGGTTTATGACACACTTGAGACCGATTGGCACTTTCAGACGTCGTGGGTATTATTTTTCCCACGAGATAGCCATGTCATATTCCTTTCAGCCGGCTGAGTGTACAAATGCAGCATCATGGTTGGCTTTCTTATCAGGGATCAAGGATCCGTTTGATATTTTGTCATGTTCAGGGATCAGCTCTCCCTATAGCTTTATCACTCATGTAGTTGACATGGACTATCTTCCCCTGGCCGGTTTGAGGGGGTGAACACATATCATCCACTGGCTGTTATGGCACAGTTTGACCAGTTTCAAGATATTCATCCCTTTGACGGGGTAGTGGGTCAGCGATTGTCATCTCGTCTTCTATCTGCAGAGGATTTGTCCAGGATTTATGATTGTTGGACTCGTCGAGCGAGGGCTGACTTTTCGACTAGCCATCCAGGCCGTTCTCCAGAGTGTTTTTTTTGTTGGAGGCAGAGATTATATCAGCTAGGGTTGTATCCGCAGAGCCGGGTATTAATTTTGATGATGGGGAGCCTATGGAGTACACTGATTTCCCATCGAGGATGAACTGTTTACTGGTTTGTCAGTAGCTCGGGTTGATTCCCCCAATATTCCCACTACTGTGGCTCTACATTTTGCAAAGTATTTAGACCAGAGGTTACATCTGATGACGTTTGAGAGGGATCAGGCTAGGGCCTTGATGTTGACAGCTCTTTCTGATAGAGATACCACTTTAGTTGAGAGAGATAATGCTCTAGCTCACAGGGATACTGCTGTTGTTGAGCAGGATAAGGCTCTATCATCTAGGGATGCAGTTGTTATTGCGCGGGATGAGGCTCTAGCTACCCGAGATGCTGCCACTATAGATAGTACTGCTCTTAGATCTTATACTGCTGACATTATTGCAGAGATGAGTGAATTTATCGATGAGCACGGTATCACCATGCAGATGGCCATAGATCTCCTGGATCGTGTGGACACTCTGGGGCAAGAGCTCATAGATTTACCTCCATCTACTAAGAGGGATGTATATTGGACTTGATGGCTCGCTTATCCACTAGTTTGTATATTAGCTTTGATTTTCCTGCATAGACTAGGTTAGCCATTTTTGTCATGTACAAGACATATTATATATATCAAATAGTATTATATGGAAAGGAAATATGTTTTGAACCACTTCCCTTTTTAGATATGCCTTATTACTTGCTTGATAGTTGCATGTTCTCCAGGACTTGCGTTCTCGATGTATTCTGAACTCCTCCTTGATGGATGGACATTGAGATGTCTCAGGATCTTTCAGAATGGATCGTCGATCTTTTTTTTTCCTAAATCTTTGGTGTCTTGGGACTGGTTTCTAAATGTGGTTGTGGAAAGGATTTTGGCTTTCCTCTCTAAGGTTGACCGTACCACAGATCGTCACCAGTACTCCCGTGTATGGATGAGACCAGGTAGTTCCATCTCTTATGGATTGATGTTTCTCTTTGAGGATTCAACCGTAGTATAGATGGTCGCCAATTTTTTCTCCCATTTGTGCGGGGAGACCAGGTAGTTCCATCCCTGTGGTCTAAGCTGATGAGGTGTGCTTTAACCGCCCCACAGATGGTCGCCGATGTATTCCCGTGTATTGGGGAGATCAGGTAGTTCCATCTCTTATTGTAAGAGCCCGAATTTTCAAAAAAAATTAAAATAAGAATTTAGTAGATAAAATTCTTAAAGCATGAGATGGGTTCAAATGAGAATATATATATATATATATATATATATATATATATATATATATATATATGTGTGTGTGTGTGTGTGTGTGTGTGTGTGTGTGTGTGTGTGTGTGTGTGTGTGTGTGTGTGTGTGTGATACGAGGTATGTAGTATTGTGTTACATATGGTAATATGAGCTATGTAATAAGTGATGTTGTGTTTAATAAATATATATCGTTATTATATATTTATTATAAATTGTAGAGATGAATTAGTAAGAAGATGGATAAGACTTATCTATCGGCATTAAATAATTTATAGAATTATTTTATCATAGTTGGTGACATTAAATATCTTTGATAATCACCAATTTCTTAAGTGTATGTACAAGTATGTATCAAGTCTAAGGCAGTGCAACCGTACTCTTTAATGGTGGATGTATAGGAGTTGGGCTAAACGATTCCTTCAGAGAGCGGAGGTATATACGAATTAGTAACTGATCTAACTCAATGTGAAAACAGTGTAGACGAGACAAAAACTAATTTGTTGGTTGTTTGTGGGAAACCACTCAGTGTACTATATTGAATACTATTAAAGACTCGATGTGTGCTAGGTTTAGACTTGTATATATGTACGTTGTTGACGAGAGTAGAAAATTGATATACATTTAAGGTGGTTAGAGAATTATTATGTAATTCAATACACGGCAAGAAGCGAAGATGAAAGGAATGTATGTATGTGTTATATTCGAGTTTTGTGTTATTGATGATAAGAAACCGTTAAAGAGATGTTATAGTTGGTTAAACTAATAGGGGGAATAGAGTTTTAAAACTCGAAGTGTGATCCTTAAATTGTTAAGGAAAATAGTAGCCGATGATGTGGAATCAAAGAGGGCATTGATGTTAGACGAGTTAACATTTAAGGAGGATGTGTAAAGTATTTAGAAGCGTAGGTTTCAGTTCTGCTGATGCAGAACTTATCTGCCTCTGATTTTTGTATATATGGCGCAATTGCGTGCCATTTTCAAGCTTTATTATTGGCAATTGCATTCTGTGGGTCTGTAGAAAATTCTGAGTAAGTCTGTGAAATTTAAATTCAAGGAATGAAGGCTATAGACTCATATAAAGGTCATAAATGATGACTAAGTGTTCATAAAGGAATGTAGTTAACAATACATGACTTGAATAAAGGTTTAAATTAATTAACCCGGATTAAATATTGGTTAATTAAGCCATATTATAGAATATTAAATTCTATTAACTAGAAGAATGCATAATAATTATTAAAAAGAAATGATTAATATTAATTAATTATTGTGTGGGTTGAAAGTACCCAACTGAATGATATTTAGCCCAATTAAAATATTAATGTGAATATAATCATTAAATAATATTATCATGTGTAATATGGAAAAGGTGGGTAGTAGTAATATATAATACCTATGGCTTAAGACTAAATGAAGTGTGACATTTAATTGAGACAAATGATATACAAAAATCATATGGTAAAAGGGATTAAATCATAGAGTTGATTTAAATAAGTTTGGTTATCTTATCCTATATGATAATACAATTATATGTGTACTCTAAAAAATATGTGTTATTAAAATATTTATTTCTATTTCAATGGGTGATTAATAGTAAAAAGAAGATGTTAAATATATGGAATACAACTACATTAAATAGTGTAGTGCGACACTTATGTGACTATACTATATATAGTAACCATATATTAAGATTTATTGAAACTATATGATATGAATACATCATCAAATGTGTATGTGACAATATTTATGTGGGCATATATTAAAATAATATACCATGAACATATTGTAAACTATTATTTCATTAAAATATATCGGTGTGATAAAATGTACATGAATTATATGTATGTTACATTTCTATATCACATCTACTTCTTTGAAATATTAATTAGGTAAATCATATTGTGACATTATGTTATAACCCATGTATGGATGATATGTATATACAATATAACCTAAGAATAGGGTTTGTGTATAAATGTATAACCTATGTTTTGCAAGATTGTTGAGATTTTCTCTCTTGTCCCAAATTAAGTGTCACAAATGTGACGCCCCCAAAATTAGGTATACATCACCCATCTTGAGTCGCCAGATACATGGTACAGAATTCAAATACAACTTAATAATACAACTGTCGTGTACAATACGACAAAACATAAACTGTGAGTTTGAATACAAATATTGTCTACTAGAGAGTATACAAACTCAAAAGGAGTCCTCATTACAATTATTATCACACTATTTCACAGAATAGTGAGGACTACTAATGCACCATCTAGGACCATCACTCCATTCCCCAACTCGTCCCAGCTATATTCTCATTTCCTGAAGAGAACAGTGAAAGAAAGGTGAGCTCAACTAGCCCGATGAAGAAATATTATGACTAAGATAATGCGAATAAATTATCATTAGCCTTAAAGCGAATGTTAAAAACCGATACAACATAACAAACATCAAGTTTAACTACTGATGAACAAGCAATCCATTAAAAGAGTCAAGTAGAGAATAAAATCTACCATCTTCTATGATTTAAAAGGTTTTCATCACTTTTATCATTTGAGACTCGACAATAAATAATCCACATCATCAAATCATCTACTGCACTCAGGTGCCAAGGATATTCTTTAGTATCACGACCACGAATTATCTATGCACTCTGACTAAAGATAATCATGTTTTCATCAACGGTCCCGATCATGCCATAAAATAATTCATCTTTGCACCTTGGCGAAGAGAATTCATAGCCATAATCATACCAAAAGCATCCATCAATGCACTACGGGCCAATGAGGACTTTTTCACATCATTTGTAACATTACGGTCATGATTATACCGAATAATCCCTGGTCATAATCATACCAAGTCCATCTATGCACTACAGGCCACAGATAACTTTCAACATAATATAAACATAAGGATGATGACAATGACATAATAATTCAATAAAACAAGTTCAAGAATTAATTTATCCAGGAACTGATAACGTTCAAATTGTCAACATGATACTGCTTTGTAGAGTAAAATTCAAGAATGCTCAAAAGAATATTTTCATGAAAAGATACTGGATGAAGCGCAAATATCAAGAATATTCCACTAATTTCATGGTGTATAGAAGTCAAAGTTTTAACCAACTGAGTATAATAAAGAATGGAATAACAAAAGAAATCACCATGCATGCAATAGACCCTTACACAGTGAGTTATTCCAATGAGAATAATAAATAATGGAATAACAGAAGTTCTCTTCATGAATACAAAAGAAATAATACCCCTTACGAGTACAACAAATAATATCCCTTACGAGTACAACAAATAATATCCCCTACGAGTACAACAAATAATATCCCCTACCTTAGAAAGAAGAGTACTGGATATAAAAATAGTGAAGTAGCAAAACACTTTTCTTCTTTCTCTCTATAGTTTCTATCTCTAGAGTTTCAGTGAATTCGTAAGAAATAATGAAGGAATGAGCTTCTATTTATAGAAAAATGGACTGCATAGTAACTAATTCATGAACGGTCCAGATTGATTTACTTTTAATCTGACGGTCCATATTTAAAAACAAAATCATTTAAATAAAATATAATATATTCTATTTATAATCTAATAAAACGAATAACTTTATAAAAGTATTCTATTTTATATAAAAAGATTTTACTATACAAAATACTATACGAGTACTATACAACATTATGCATAATAAAATATAATATATTCTATTTATAGAATAACTTTATAAAAGTATTTTGTTTTATATAAAAAGATTTTACTATACAAAACACTATGCATAATAGAATATAATATATTCTATTTATAGAATAACTTTATTAAAGTATTATGTTTTATTACATTAATAATACCAATAAAACAAAACTAAGTGACTTATCACATAAGCATTAATAATCAATATCGTGTGCTACTATGCAACCACACGTATTACTGTACTTTTACTACCGAGTAGTTCAACAGTATTAACGGTAAAACTTCTGCCGTTATTTTCATAAAATATTTTTGTCGTTTTCTCAATCCGACAATAATTCTGTTGCGGTCCACCAATGATTGTGTCATTGCACGAATATTCCTTGATAAAACAAATATTCCTCGACCAATCGAATATAATATGACAACTTGCATACTTTGCAAAATTTATAAATATTACCCATAACTATAACATTATCTCAAATCTACACCATAATATTAAAAAAAATATTTCGAGAAAATTAAATCTTTATTCATAAAATCTGGGGTCTCACAACAAAGTACATGAATAGTGACTTGAAGCTAAAACACGTATTTTTCCAAAAAGGCTATTGAATAGGTGATCATTTGCTAAGAAGATGGTTGGTAAGGTTGGTTGATCAACTCTTGATTAACCAATGTATTGTTCCATTACACCATGAATTAAACCTTAATGTAATGCCAATGTCTACTCCAAGCCTCTTCTATAAATAAAAGCTTAAATTCAGATTTTGTGTTGCTAAGGAGTTATTTGATAGTCTAATGGGAGAGGATAAGTTGCTGAGCTACTATAGAAGTATACTCATAGTGTAGGAGGTCCAATTCAAGCTAAAGAAGGTATAATTTCTAATTGTGTTCTTAAAATTGGTCTTGTTTAGTTCTTTAAATTTCTTAAATTGCTATGTCAAGCATGATGAATTAACATATTATAATGTGTTTAAGAAGTTTACTTACATGTATGAACACTTTAGTAATGGTTTGGAACATGTTTGAATCAAGGAAAATGAAGTTGGGTAACACTCTCTGCAAAGCAGTATATTCTTTATACGATTCTGATCTGCAATCCTGCAATTACGTGCCTGCTTATACTTACCTTAGAACCAGTTGCTACTTTTGTCCATGCTAGGTGTTGAGAACTTGATATCATGACTTATATACATACCTAACAAGAGGTATAGCATGAGATACAAAGTTTCCTTTTGAGTTATGAAGTGTCCAACATGATTTAGTAGAAGATCTTTAACAAAAACTTTAAGTTTTGAAAACAAACCTTGTGGAAACTTACGTTTACAAGTTCTGAACTTAATGTTTCGTATACATGATTGCTTTCGGAGAGGAATAAGCAAGATATGGTGTTATAGTATCCTTGTCATGATCAAACTTGTTAGCTTTGTGTTAGAAAATGTTTTAAAAGAATAGCTTAGTATAATAGAGCTAATGAACATGAATGCTACACAGTGTAGTTTCTGATCTTGAAAAGAAGTTATCATGACTTAGTTACTTATGACAAGAATTGTAAAGTTTTCTTATATGTGCTATATTGCATCATTCATGATAAAGTGATTTCAAAGGCAACCTTGAACATATTTCCAAAATCTAGTTGCATCACTTGGGTATCTAGATTCTAAAGGGTTAGGATGTCATGTTATGACTATAATATTCCTAGACATGATTTGTATGTATTGAATATGTTGATAACTAAACCAAACATGAGTTTAAAGCATAATTTGAAGTGTAAACAATGATAGTGGTGAATAAACAATATGAGCACTATAAGCATGTGTATTAACAGATTGTGTAACCTCTATGTGGACATATAGCCAAGTTATCAAACATGGTAGCTACATGGTCTTGTTATGCTTTAATACCATGTAAGTTGTAAGTTAAAGCTTCTAAAGAAGGAACCCAGATTTGGGGGCGTCACACTTATAATTTGGTTTGAAAGGTTGAAGGATGATCCCAGTACTATTGACAGGATTTTGTGTTTTTGTAGGGGTGAGACCGCACCATGAATGGTTGCCTACGTACTCCCATGTATGGGGGAGATCAAGTCTGCGTAGTTCCAACCTAGAGTGAAAAGGTTGAAAATTATATGTGGTGAAAGGGTGTTTTTTTTTTTTTTGTAAAGGTTAGACCGGACCATAAATGGATGCCTACATACTCCCGTGTACGTATGGGGGAGATAAGGTCTCCGTAGTTCGTCCTTGGTGGGACAAATTGATTTGGTTAGAAAAGGTTTTAAAAACCTGAATTAACTGATGGATTGATGAACCAGAACCAGGATGCTGGTTTGTAGGTAACTTCAGACATAATACCATTTCACGGTGTCTGAGTTGATGAGTTGGGAAAATTCCTCGCCATCCACTTCTTGCAATCTGAGGGCTCCTCCTGTCAATACCTCCTTGACAATAAACGGGCCTTCCCAGTTTGGGGTGAATTTTCCTTTAGATTGATCTTGGTTGTCAAGGACTTTCTTTAAGACTAAGTCATTTTCTTTGAACCGCCATAGTTGGACTTTCTTGTTGTAGGATCGAGCGATCCTCTGTTGGTTAATTAACCATGGAAGATGGTTGTGGCCCACCTTTCATCTATCAAAGATAATTGGTGGTACCGATCTTATAACCATTGATCCTCATAAATTTGAGCATTTATCAACACTCTTAGGGATTCCATTTCTACCTCTAACAGGAGCATTGCTTCCATGCCATAGGTTAATAAGTAAGGGGTTGCCCCAGTGAAAGTGTGCATTGACGTTCTGTAGGCTAATAGAGTCAGAGGCGATAAGTCAGGCCATCCTTTGTGATTAGCGGACATCTTTTGCATGATGTTTTTGATATTCTTATTAGCCGCTTCAACATCACCATTCATCTTGAACTTGTTTCTTAATCTTGATTCAAAGAATGAGTTCTCTATTATTTAGTATTCCTTGCTTACTCTTATGTTATTGTTATTCCCATCATTATATTTGTGAGCAATTATTTACTCACTCTTGTATTTAACACTGCAACTAAAGTTGAGAAAGTTGACGAGCCGTCTACTAGCAAGGGCAAGGGCAAGATGTCCAAATGATGAAGGCTTGTTTGATTTATTTATTAGAATTTATGTTATGAAACTTATTTAATTATATGATGTATTTCGCAGACTTATGTAATAATTTAAGGTTAGATTACCTGAGATTTATTTTAAGTTGATGTAACCCTTTAATGGGAAGGATTATTGTTTAAGTTATTTAAGTTATGTCTTTATTCCTGATTATGGGTAGTTAGATGTAAATGTTTTGGATAGTGAGCACCAAATCATGTGGGAATGAAGTACCCTAATTTGGGGGTGTCACATCTCATTCTAAGACTCAGGTATTGAGACTTCTCTGTCCGAATCCTGGATTCCTCCCTGCGCATAGGATTCTGTTTGGATGGGTATTTGTGGACCCTGAGTTGATTTTTTTAGTTCTTTCAGGAGAAAAACCAACTCTGTTATTTGATTCCTTAATCCTTCGAACTCCTCGCGAGAGAGAGGAGTAGGATCAAGCTGGGCACTTGTAGCCATGTCTGACGGCGACTTAGTGCCATTTTGGACTTTGAACGGGACCAATCGTTTCCCTATAAAAAGACTATGTAGTTTAGTCTGGGAAAATGCAGAAATGTTAAATGCTATAAAATGTGTCCGTTTTTTAGGAGTGTTTTAATGTTCTCCTGCAAAATGGATGCTAGTCATTTTGATGACAGAATAGCATGACAGGTCTTAATATGAAAAAGGAATGCATATTTACATACTCCTTTATATTTTCCATTACATTAAGATTGACATGGAATTGAAATTACAGGTAATTAAAAGGAGGAAGGTATGAAGAGACTTACCTTCGCATTTGGTTTATCAGAGGCAGACCTATCTTAGGCTACTCTCGTGGCTTTTCGACATGAAGGTTCCCAGATCATCGCAATTTACTAGATGGAAAGTTAATTCGATCTTTTAACTAGAACGAATCTGGGTGGTGCCTTTCCTGAGCCTCGCGGAATTGGTCTCCATTGAGTCCAGTAATCAAACACCGACAGGTTAGCCTCCTGGTAGAGGAATCACACAACATACATTCACATACATCGTGTCCCCAGCAGAGTTTCCTCCTGTAGACGTCGAGATTTTTATTTGTCCCTTTCTGTGCTTATTTTTTGGTGTTCTAATTTTAGGTGAGTTTTGTTTGAAAAAACAAGTTTAAAAAAGTCCGACATGTATATGTTGACGATTTGACTTTTAGAGTCGCCAATTGGTAGATTTGAAATCTTTGTACCAACTCAACCGAGAAAAGGTTTGCACAAAGACCCAATGATTGGACACTGTTTAACTGGTCTTGGAAACCGAGATTCGTTAAGGTTTGGGGGCTTGATTAAGCGAAGGGAAGGTGTAAGGCACCGCCCGACTTTCGTGAAAACACGGTTATCTCCACTTTTCATTTAACTTTTATCTGCGCATGTGTGTGTGTGAGTTGGACCTATGTGCAATTATCTGGAATTAGTGTTATGCCTCATTTGCACCTATATACAAAGGGTTTAACTTTTGTATAAAAGTTCAATTTTAACAAGATACAGCAGTGAAGTTTTGGAAAACAAGTTTTTCAAACCCTTATGCTAAATAATAATTAAGGCCTTTAATACTTCCATTTTATTATATTCGTCTTGATTGTTTTTATTTTTGAGATGCAAGGCATCTTCGAGAAAATAAGATATGTAGTAGTGTCGAACTTCTTGCGGGCATGAGAGCCATCTAAGGATATTCAGACACTGTAGATAATTTACAAGCTGGCTGTAGCTGAGAAATGTCCATCTTGGGAACCGAATCTAGATTCAGAGACTGGATCTGTGATCACATGATTCCTAGGCTCACATGAAAGAGCAATATGTACAAAAGCTAGAAAAAAAAAATTAGATTTGAATAAATCTAAACCATTCTAGCTTCAACCGTTCCAGTTTAGTCACTTTTGAACCGGTCAAAGTTAGAAGTAGCCAGATTTAGGCAAATCTAGCCCGCAGGCTGGAAGATTAAATATCTACATTATGAAAGCAATTAAAGTAGATATTTTTATAAAATCGGTAAATATATATATATAGACGATCAACTACCACGAAGTAAACTCCAGGCAGGACTTTGAAATGTAAATATATATATATATATATATGTATATATATATAAGCAGTAAAAGGCCACGAAGTAAACTCCAGGCCAGACATAAATTTAAATGACATAGGATTAGAGGTTGTACGACGCCGGGAAGATGGGTCCATGACCAAGTCTTCAAAGTCTATCCGTTGTGCTATCTTGTGCAGTTGTCACTCGGGATTTAAGCTATGGTTCTTGTGGGACACCTTGATACGCAGTGTAATGTGAATTTTGTTGAGATAGCGTTGATGTGATGTTGAGGTGGAAAATGACAATTTTACCCCCACCGGGGTTATCTCCTGCTTTGGCGCAGATGTAGCAATCGTTTCTCAGGGTTATCTCCGAGATTGGGTTGTTGTTGATGTTGAATGTTCTTAGGGTTATCTCTAAGGTTGGCTTGACCTCCCGGGGTTATCTCCGGGGTTGAATTGAGTATCTTGGGGTTGTCTCCGAGGTTGAAACTGACTTTTCTGGGGTTATCTCCGGAACTTGAACTGCATCCCTCGGGGTTATCTCTAAGGTTGGAACTGGATCTCTCCGGGGTTGAAAACTGAGTCTCTCGGGGTTATCTTCGAGATTAAAAATTGGACTTCCCGGGGTTGTCTCTGGGGTTGAAATTGATATGACTTCCAAGGTTATCTCTAGAAGACGATCCTGCCCTCCTACAGTTAGTAACAGGAACGCAAAATTTCGAGTGTCTACAACTCATATCTTAACAATAATCTACCAAAATCGCTTAATTAATTTAAAATCACATAAGGACTATAAAACGAAGGTATTTCAATAACGAAATATAAAGGCGAAATCAATTAAACATAAAAGCATAAATAATAGAAGAGATGAAAAATATTATCATGAATAATTATTTAATTTCATCTTCATCATAGATATAAAAAAATTAACTAGACATGAAAATAAATAAACCAACTAAAATAAAGAAGAGAAGAAGATTAAAAATAAATAAGAAAACTCCCTTTAATTAACGATCATCCAACAAATGTACAATGAAGAAGTAACTTATTATATTCCTGCTCCTACTTCTACTCCAACTCTAAACTAATAAAAAATATCATGCCTCTCTATAACAAAATACCTATTTATAGGGAAAATAAATTTGTGCCCTAATTTAGATTCATTGAACTTGGTCTCTTTTGTTCCCTTTTATTCTCTTTTTTCCTTCTTAGCTTCAATCTCTACATGGTAATCTAAGAGTCATTTTCCATCTTTAAAATCTAAAATAATTATCTTTTAATTATTTACCAAGATAAATCCAATCTTGTTCCACCTCCTTCATTTTCATTGTAGGATTCTTCTTGCCTCTTTCCCTCCATGAATAAAAGCCTTAAATATTGATTGATCACCAAGATTTTGACTTATGCAACAAATATTAAATCCTACAAAATAAAATAAAACATATTAATTTAATAAACTAATATAACTAAAAGCATAAAATTAGGGATAATAAAATGTATGAATTATATGTATATCAAATACCCCATACCTAGCGTTTGTTCATCCCCGAGTAAAAGAATAGAAAAGAAAACTATAATTATCTCATTGTCGTAGGAAATACGATTGCACTTAATATGCGAAACAATTCTTTAAACTCCAAGGTTACCCCAAGTAGACGAGATGTGTCTCGTGAGGGTTTGCAGTGAATATACCCACAAAATTCAAAATTAAAAATAAAATATTTTTGAGTTTAGCTAATTATTTAATTGAAAGAAATCTTCTAAGTATACATGGGCATTATACATAAGTAAGATTAAATTTAAAATCACACTTTCACTTTATCAAAAATACTAAATCTTTATTCAAGCCACCATCCTTCATTAAATTAATTTCATGTGATGCATGTATGTCTATATGATATAACTCTTGGTAGGGATTTTTACCATGAAAATAAGGCAAAGTCATTTTTCTTTTTCTTCTTTATTTTTCCTTCTTTTTTCCATTTTTTTTCTTAACTTGTTCAATGTCTCGTTTTCTTAAGCTTTTCAGAATTACTCATGTAGCGAACGTTGGACCAATAACTCTCAAACCAGTTAACTTTAGGGCACTAGGTGTAAAGACACCCCTAAGGGCTTACTAACCTGAGTAATAAAAACCACTAAATTAGACTAGCTAGTCAAGTTGTTTTTATCCATCACACTTTTCAGCGTGAATATCGATGTTTCCTAAGGCTTGGATACCCAGTTATTTCGTTCAATGGACATTGAAGCAGTTATTTTTTCCTTTTTCATTTTTTTACAACTTTTTTTTCAATTGCTTTCTTTCTTTCTTTTTTCTTAAAATTTTTCGAATCATAGTTTATACCTCACTACTAAGAATTAGTGCAAACATGAAGTGCAAAAATGCTTATGAAATTAATTTTATTCGAAATGGTATTTCAAACTAAGATTTTGTATCTAATCAAAGGTTCAAGAGTTCTAAATCTTTTAATCTTACTCATGAATTTTTACTCCACAAATACTTATTAGAACTAATCCAACTCATAAAAGTCAAACAAATTTTTAATTTTTTGAACTTTTTGTATTTTTTATTACATTTTCCTAAAAAAATCTAATACAATAATACAAACAAATTCCCCCATACCTAAATCATGCATTGTCCTCAATGTATACAAATGAAAAATAGAGAACAACGAAATGAAATAATTATACCTTATATGCGGGGCATTTGTTCTGTAAGAATATGTTGTGAGAAGGAAAACAAATGTACATACCTACGAATTTCATAAATCCTAAAAACTATGCGACTCAAAATGAATGATACAAATGGGTACGTCAGTGTGAAACATTTCATAATTTTCCGAAGGTCTAGAAAATTGAAAATAGTAAAAAAATTCATCACAGTTATGCTTAAAATTTACCTCAAGAAAACTTTCACTAACATGTTCAAAGTATGGAAGAATTGGTTCAAATACATTTTCTAGTTTAGTTTACTTATTTGTAGTGGATCTCAGCTTATTGACCTTATCTAAATATTCAGATTCATTCCAATTTTGGTAAAGGTGATTTAAGAAAAAATTATTTGGATCTTTTTCAATTATTTCTTGGGTTATTGACAACTCTTGGATCATGTTTACTTTATTGGGTTTGTCCAAAAAATCACCAAGTGGTTTTTTAAGAATAAGTCTTTCAGGGTATGAAACTTTAGGCTTATAGAATTTTTCAACTAAATCATTAAATGTGACATGATCAATCATCTCAGAATTGTTTAACTCCTTTGATTGGTTTAACTCAAAGTGTGTAAAATTAAATCCATAATTTTTATTTTCCTCAACCATCAAAATTTTCAAAATTAACCTCAGAGTTACTAGAAAATTCACTCATATCTTGCTCATTTATTATGGTGGCTATTTGAATTTCTAGACGAGATATAGCTTGATCCATGCTAAATTGATTTTTCATAAAAACTTCCATAGTTTTCTTTAAGGTACTAAGTCTTTCCTCCTCTTCATTTGATAATTCTTGTGTATATTGAGGTTCAAGATCCGGATATAGACATGGATATGAACTTAGATAAGGATTTTCATAAGTTGGAAAAAATTGATTTACTTGGTGTGCATTAAAATTTTCATAAGGTTCTTGATGTCAAGCAAAATTATTATTCCAACTATAATAAGAGTCCATCTTTCCACCAATCACAAAACAAATATGCAACAAACCACACAAGTTACACACACAAAATATAAATAAATAAAAAAATCATAATTCTATGGTTAATCTAAATAAAATCTAGACAGCTCCTAACTGTTCCAAGTTACACCGCAAGGTCCACCAAATTTGAAATTAATCACACCACTAGTCAGGTAAATGTAAGAAATGTGGGGGTCACACCGTATGTATGGTGACTAATTGAATAACCACACATTCTTTAGGCGTTTGCCTTTTGAACCACTTGCCTAGACACCAGTAATTTGATTAATTTAAAATTCAGACTCCTCTTAAAGTTTCTTGTGCTAATTGAGCTCGAGAGTTCTAGGGGCCAATGTCTACTTAATTTTATTAGGGCAAGGTTATGCAAAGTTAGGTTGTTTGTGGGCTAAAGAAGGGTGATGAAATCCCCATCTTATCTTGTTGTGCCATTAATGTTAGATTAAATAAGAAAATAAGAAAATAAAAAACTATAAACAAATAAAATGTCCTTAAAATATATGAATTACAAAAGAATGAGAAATTTGAGGTACTAACAATCACCACAATTTATATTTGACAAAATAAAATAAAAACCTAAACATGATGTGCTCTATGGAGACCTGGCAAACAGGTCGAGCCATGGCCGTAGGGCCAAAAAGCAGCTACCGAGAGTTTTGGCGAGGCCGGAAAATATAAGCCAAAGCCCAGTTTAGGCAATTCGGACCAGTTTACCCGCCGTTGAAATCGTTTTATGCCTACTTTTTTGGCTTTTTTTGGGTTTAGCCCAATTTGGTGGTAAAATTTGGTAGTCAGGTAGAAGCTAAATAGGCTGAAGTTTTAGTAATTTGAAAAATGCGACCAAAGGGTTTTAGCGGTAGTCGTCTCATGATCAACTTTAGGGCCCATTTGTCGGTCTAGCTTCTCATTGAGTGAATGCATGAATGTAACAATTAGTTTTCTAACTAACAATAAAACTATAAAAAAAATAAGTTACTATTATTTTTGAGTTTATATACAAAATACCAGGAATAGCGCAACAATAATCTTGTCTTTCCGCACCGTTGATTCGCTTCAATAACCCTAAAAAATAAAAAAAAAAAAGTATTAAAAATAAAATAAAACTAATTCGAATAAATAAAAATTAAGGAATATAAAACTATGTCTAGTCCCCCACAACGACGCCAAAAACTTGATGTGTTAAAATTATGTACTACAAGTGCAAAGTGTCAAATTGAAGAATTGACAAGTACAATCGAACCCACAGAGACTAGATCAATTTTAATGTATCATTAATATTTATTTTAGGCGAAATAGAAATAAAAATTGAAAATTGATTAACTAGAATATGAAAACTAATATTAAGGAAGCAATCTAGGAATTCGAATCCATTAAACAATAAATATAATAGTAATTCGAACTCTTCTACTTATATAACTTAATTATGATTTTGATCTCCCTTCTATTTAATTTAGTAATTTTACAATTAATGTGGACATGCATAGACTATGAAAATTTAAGGATGAACTATAACCCATCAAATTTCTTCAAGCAAGCATGAATTTTGAGAAACTCATATCTTAATAATAATCTATTAAAATCTCTTAATTAATTTAAAATCACATAATAACTATAAAACAAAGTTATTTCAGTAATGAAACATTAAGGTGAAATCAATTAAATATAAAAGCATAAATAATAGAAGAGATGAAAAATATTATCATGAATAGATATTTAATTTCATCTTCATCCTAAATATAAAAATTTTAACTAGACATGAAAATAAATAAACTAACTAAAATAAAAAAGAGAAGAAGATTAAAAATAAATAAGAAAACTTCCTTTAATTAACGATCATCCAACAAACGTACAATGAAGAAGTAATTTTTATACTCCTACTTCTACTCCTACTTTAAACTAATAAAAAAATATCATTCTTCTCTAAAACAAAAGACCTATTTATAGAAAAAATAAATTTGTGCCATAATTAAGATTCATTGAATTTTTCCTCTTTTGTTCCCTTTTATCCTCTTCTTTCCTTTTTAGCTTCAATCTCTACATGGTAATCTAAGAGTCCTTTTCCATCTTTAAAATTTGAAACAATTATCTTTTACTTATTTACCAAGATAAATCCAATCTTGTTCCACCTCCGTCATTTTCGTTGTAGGATTTTTCTTGCCTCTTTCCTTCCATGAATAAAAAAGCATTAAATACTGATTGATCACCAAGATTTTGACTTTATTGCAACAAATATTAAATCCTACAAAATAAAATAAAACATATTAATTTAATAAACTAATATAATTAAAAAGACAAAATTAGGGATAATAAAATGTATGAATTATGTGTCTATCAACATGCAATAATCATTAAATATTTGGGATGTGAATTCATCAGCATTGTCAAGACGAATAGTCTTGATTATATGATCTGAAAATTGTGCTCGTATTCTAATAATTTGAGCAGTAATCTCGCAAACGCCATGTTGTGAGTTGATAATAAACACACATGTGACCATCTTATAGATGCATCTATTAAAACCATAAAATATCTAAATGGTCCACATGGTGAATGGATAGGTCCACAAATATATCTTTGAATATGTTCCAGAAATCTTGGGGATTCAATCCCAACTTTAACTGGTAGTGGTCTAATAACCAATTTGCCTTGAGAACAAGCAACACACGCGAATTCCTTAAATTGAAGAATCTTCTGGTTCTTTAGTAGATAATTGTGTGAATTCTCAATAATTCTTCACATTATTATTGATACAGGATGGCCCAACTGGTCATGCCAAATAATAAAATTATTTGGTTCATTGAACTTCTAGTTCATTATTTCATTGACTTTAATTGTATTAATACTTGTGTAGTACAAACCTGAAGATAAAATGGGTAATTTTTTCAATACATTTTCTAGTAGAGACATTTGATACAATGTAAAGATATTCTATACCATTGTCATTGGTTGTCTCAATATGGTACCGGTTAAGTCGTATAGCATTGAAACTTAGCATATTCCTCCTTGATTTAGTGGAAAACAAAGCATTATTAATAATAAATTTTGTTACACTAGGAAGCAATATATTGGCTCTTCCAAAGCCTTCAATCAAGTATGTTGAACCTGATATTGTATTTACTTTAGCTTTCATCATTCTTAGATTTGAAAAATATTGTTTATGCCTGAGAATGGTACGTGTCGTCGCACTATATGCTAAACATATATCTCCACCACTGATATTGGGCTCATTTATAGCATGACGTAAATCCATATTTTCTTCATGAAAAAGAATAAATATATAATATAATAAGTTCATAATAAGACATAGTATTTATTATTATTTTTAATAATAACACAATCCTTTACATTAAATAAGCCAATATGAAAGGAAGAAAACAAAATACATCGGAACATACTAGCATAAAAGAAACATACTTAAATAATTAACAAAATTTTGAACTTATTATTATCATTACAAGAAACATTAACTTTCTCATCATTTTGCTAAAAAAAATCTGCAACGTCAAGGTGCGTCATATCCAAAGAGTAGAAATAAATATCATTATTATCTTAGTGAGAAAAATTTACTTATATGTTCTTTTCCTTTCCTTTCAATGAGGACTATTATATATTAACAAAATATTTGGTCATATGACAAGTACGAGACCAATGTAATTTCATTCCACACCGATAAAAGATATTTTCTTCCATCATTATATAAGAGGATCTTTTATTTTGACATACTTTAACTTTAACTCCTAATTGAGATGATGACGTAAGAAAATCATGGTATTTACCTTGTTTTGACTAGATGTTTCATTACCATCTTTAATGGTGTGTCCAAGACCCATAGCATCAAGATGAATTTCAGCATCAAGGATCTATGACTAATAATTCTTACCCGTAATATCAAATGACACCAACTCAAGTTTGGTAACGTTTATCATTGTAACTTCATAAAAAATATCAAAAATTATTAGAAATTTAGTTTATTATAATAAATATTGAAT